>CM047997.1:2543349-2557570 GCA_026261665.1 Melanotaenia duboulayi | reverse complement strand
CTTGTATAATGTGAATGAGTGTAAAACAAGATGGAGGAGGGTGAGGCTGAGGCTTTTTGTACATTCCACTGCAACAAAACACAAGCTGTGCATTCCTGAATTCCTCCGGTCAAATATGTCGCCACCGAGCGAAGATGAAGAGGTTAGCCAGAGGTTAATACCAGAACGGGAAGGCCACCCCTGAGAATGAGACGTCTCTCAGTCTCTTCATCATCCTTCAATCATCATCATCCATTATCCTGCACCACCTCCTCACTCTTCCCATCAGTTCACACTTTCCCATCATTCCTGTGTCCAGCCTTCATTCCTGTTGGGTTGAACAGGTCGTCCTGATGGAACCTGGGTGTGTCATCACAGGTGAGAAGCTGAGTGTGAAACACGGCTCAAACTGTGAAAATGCTTCCAGATGAGCAGCAACCGGTCATGTGATGAGGCTCTTTGTTTAAGTCCAGAATCTGAATCTGGTTGCAGGTTTTGTGTCGAGTCCCATGAGCTGTTAATTGAGATGGGTTAGCGTCTTATCAGAGAGACGGGGCCTCAGCGGGGACTGCTGATGAGGGGTGGATGCCGACAGTGCATGCCTCTGTGAGGAGAGAAAGGAGGGGAGTGCAGATTAAAAGCGGACATTTGTTTTGTGTATGTGCTGTGCTGCCAAAACGCAGCAATTTTCTCTGAATGTAAAACAGCTTTCCTGGCTCAGACCCCGCAGCCCGCTCGCTGCCAGGAAAGACTTCTTTCTTCTACCTGTTTACGTGCAGGTAAAGTGGCTTTCAGACGGCTGGAAGCTGGTGCGAACTTTCCTTTTAACGCCAGCGAGCTGCCTCGGGATGAGGACAGGTCACGTTTCCTGTCGTGGATCTTTGTCCTCCTGGACGTTCTGTTCCTGAATCCCCTCCAACCAGAGGAGCTCATAAACTGGAAGGAACTCGACTAATTTGCAGACAAACTGGAGGGCGAAACAAGTCCCATGATCTTCTCTGGCACTAATCATTCACCATGAAAACGTTGAAGTTTTTTTAAGGCACTGAATGATGACCTGGAAGGAACAATGGGTTCTGTTTATAATCAGTAATGAATGAAGCGTGTTGCATCACAACATCCAGGCCTGATGTTGGCAGCCTGCACGTTTAACACATAATGTCTTCATTGTGTGCTTCTCAGGTTCCTTCGGTGACCTTCACAGTCGTGCTGCTATTTCTGGGTAACATCAAGGATGCATCGATGAACCACGGTCACAAAACCTTTCAGAAAAATGAGTAAATGAAAAACTGTTTCCAACCTGTCAGCCATTAGAGCTGCAACAGGGAAGCCCTGATAAATATACCTGCAAACTGCACGTAGGATCCCTGACCCCCTCCCCCCAGCACAGCCCGTCTGAAACCCCAGGAGGCCGACGGTAGCGCTAGCTAAACATTTAGAGAGTGCACGGTGGGCTTTCATGCTGCTCTTTACACTCAGTGTGTCCACTCCGGCTAACCTGACCCCCCCTCATCAGCTGCTCTGATTAAAGCTCTCCCAGAATAAACTTTGGTCCAGCCCTTTAAAGGAAAACTGCCGGCAGGACTCTGGTGGGGTCCGTGTTTATGTCCAGAGATACACAGCGATGAATTTAAACAGGTTTTTAAGATGCAACAGAAAAAACATGGACACAGACACGTTTTCATGTCAACCTGCTAAAAAAGGCAGAAAAAAGAGCCGCCCCCCACCTGGAGGTGGAGACAGATTCATAGACATTGCTGGAGAGATGGAGCTTAGACAGGGGGACAGGGGACGTATCTTAGATTACATGCAAGGATTTAAGGGGGNAACCGCTCAATGGAAACACACCATTAGATTACATGCAAGGATTTAAGGGGAGTCACATGCAACACCATCATGTGGATGCAAACAAATGTGTCCACAGTCAACGCTGCTAAAGTATCACAAAGAGTTTTATTCACCTTTAAGAACACTGTGACCAATCAGCGAGTTTCCTCCAAAGTTTTTAACTATAAATAACAATTAGAAATATCTAATACTTCTACATTGCCTTCATAAAACAACTTTTCTTATTTATTTCTCTTTTTTGGCCAAAGATTACATAAAGTCTGGACCTAAACATGCAGAAGCATTCAGTGCACTTTCAGAGTGGTGATTTAATCTAAGATAACTGCTGACCAACTGGCATTTCTTTCTGTTCAATGTTTGTCCCTTTATACAGCAGTAAATACATGTTCTATTCTACATTCTATTCTACAGTCATTAAGCAGACGCCTTTATCCAAAGCAACTTACATCTGAGAGTAAGAACAACACAAGCAAAAATTCAAACAAGATGGAACGTCATAATTAAGTGCTAGTCAGACTGCTGTGAGCCCAGTTGGATGAACACAAAACCTAGTTGACCCTAACAGCCACGCTTTCTGCCCTCCGGCAGCAGTTTTGCACATGCACGAGTGATGTTTGCATAAATTAGGAAACGGGTGTATTATGCTCTGGATGGAGCTGGCTGAGAACATGCGGTTGAAAAGCAGGAATATTCTTAGCGATGCATCTATCTTTTAGTCCTGAAACCTTTACAATCTGACTTTGTTTTTATTTGAGCGGGTCACTGTTTTAATGACCCATTATCTGTTAGTGGGAGCATCAAATGGTGTTCCTCCTGCTTTAGTTCTGAAATATAAAAACATTCATCTCAGGTCTGCTGTTTCAGACGCCGGTATTCACATGGAGCTTGGAAAAACTTGCAAAATGATGCATAGAATATGTGAAATGTTGCTGCCTCATGCTTGAGTAAACATCTTTTCCCACCACAGAGATTTTCTCCGTGATAGCGCCTCGGAGCTGCAGCTCACTCACAGATCTGCTGCTAATTGTGGGAGGCGACAGCTGGAACACATTTCTGATGTTTCAACACATGTCGGGTCAGGACTCTCTGGAGGGGAATGGCGCTGCTGCCCGCAGTGTTTGTCTGACTTACTGTCGTTTGCTCTCCGGAGCTAAGAGAAGACCTCCACATGTGGGGGTTAGCTTAGGAAACATCATTCTCATTCTTCAGGGCTGGGACTTTTAGCTGATTCTTCCAATTATTTAAGGAACTTACGCATTATATTGTTAATATAACTGAGCTGTATCTGGAAGGTTATCACCAATGGGAGGTTGTTTTCCTGATTCCAGGAACCAACATTTACATTATATGTGTTCACGTGACAAGTCTGTTTGCAACCGTTTAAGGAGAGAAACAAGTAAATGAAACCACTTCCAGATGTTTGCTGATCAGAAATCCCTCAGACCCGTTAATCACGTCCATGGTGCTGACTGGCCCATGTCAGACCAACAACAGCGCCACCATCAAAGTCACTTAAATCCCCTTTCTTCCTAATTTTGATGCTCAGTGTGAACTTCAGCAAGTCGTCTTCATCATGTCTACATGACTACATGCTGTCACGTGAATGGCTGGTTAGATATTGGTGTTAAGAGGAAGTTGAACAGGTAGAGCTGATGAAGTGGAGGGTGGGTGTTTGTATCTGGTGTTAAAAACAAAACAAGCAAACTTTCAGATTTACCTTATTTAATTTAACAATGTTCGACTGATAAATAAAAAAAAGTTACCAAAAGCAGATGCATAAATCCAGAGTTGACTTTAGTGTATTTTTATCCTAAAATGAGATCTGGAATCTGCAGAATTTATTATTTATTATTTTTCTTCAGGCAGGTTTGGTGCAACTCTTCGTGGCTTTGAGGCGTATAATACAACATTTTAACTTTAACTTGTATATTTAATATTTTAATACGTCAGGGTTTCTTGTGTCTCACGTCTCAAGGATTTAATCTATCATTGGGATAGTGTGGTTAAATAAAGCTTGCATAAGAAGTTGGAACAAGCTGATAATGGAAGGAAGAATTTAACTAAAGAGGATGCTTTACTGTGTCTTTGCCGTTACATAAGAGCAGCGACGGCAGTGATGGTGTAAAGCTGTTTGATCCTCAGAAACCAGGAATGTTTCCAGACAGAGTCGTATTTAACCCGATTCAGCTTGATCAGTCTGAGTCCCAAACTCGAGTCCCATCTCTGGTTGGCAGATCTTATTTAAAAGATGTTTGTGGTGGAGAACCACCAGGAAGTGACGATGATAAAAAAAAATAATCATAATAAAAAAAAATTTTAAAAAAGACAATCATTGTCTTTTTTCTCAAACATCTCGAAACACCATTTAAATTAAAAAGCTGACATCATTGCAGTAAAATCTGAGAGCTGAAATCCAAACTGGACCAGATTCCAGCTTTAAAACGGAATCCTGGAGCAGCCTTTCCAATGGAAGGTTTCTCCCAGCAACAGGAATTCAATTCAATTCAATTCAATTCAATTCAATTCAATTCAATTAAATTCAATTCAATTCAATTCAATTCAATTCAATTCAATTTATTTGTCCCCAAGGGGCAGTTTTTAAAGGCATAGCAGTAGCTTATGCTTCCCTTGGTCGGGAAGTTTCCTACCTGTTTCATCCCGGGATGGGGAGGCATTGTCTGGGGCTCAGTAGCCGTCATCACTCAGCGTAACTCGGCTTTGTATTTCTGTGGTTCTGCTCAGCATCTGTGCACATCCTCGTCTAGCTGTTATTTCAGGCTCAAACTGCCAGACTCTATTAGACTTACATGTCCTCCTCATAGCCTGAAGCCACCTGTTGTACCTGAACCGGCCTACCAGACTCTTCAGGTCAGTGGTGAGTAGATAAAGACCCATGGCCATGGCTGACTCAGTCCACACCCTCCATCGCTGCAGATTCCTGCCGTCACAACTGCATCAGTTTCGTCTATAAACACACGTCAGACCTGCAGCCATTTAAACATCAGGACAACTTTCCATAAAATGGACATTTTGGTGAACAGGGGAGAAGTGGAGCTGCTTTCCTTCATCACATGTGACAGTAAATTAAACATGCTGAGCTGCTGGACTGCTGGCCTGAGAAAATGTTTGTGCTCATGGTGGAGAATAAACCCCCAAAGCCCCCTGAAGAAAAACAGCATACTGAAACTGTGTTAACATCCATAAGGATCAGAAATACAACCGGTCTTTGAGTTTCCATCTGTGACATGAACAAAAACCACCCCAAAGATGAATGTGATGCTGCAACGTCATCGTCACGGCAGCAGGCTGGCTGGAAACAGGTTCAGTCTTTCTGGAGTTACTGGAGAAATAAAATTAAATCAAGCTAAATAAAAGCAAAAAGTTTATTCTGAATTTATTCTAAGATAAAATCATAACAACAGAGAAATGTGGTGATCACATGACCTCTGGGAACACAAGGATGGCTTGTGGAAATAAACTCTTTGAGTACAGGAAAATTAGAATATGGGGAAGGTTTAAATTGGAGTACAGCTCTGAACTTTATCCGCTGGGTCTGATGTTACTGGCTTGAGTTTAATGTTCTGACGGCCTGCGGAAAAAAGCTGTTTTTTACTCTGTTTTGGACTTTAAGCTCCTGTATCTTCCTCCAGAGGGCAGTAGGCTGAGCAAGTGGTGTCCAGGGTGGTGGTGTTCTGGATGCTGGTGTCCAGGGTGGTGGTGTTCTGGATGCTGGTGTCCAGGGTGGTGGTGTTCTGGATGCTGGTGTCCAGGGTGGTGGTGTTCAGGATGCTGGTGCCCAGGATGGTGATGAGTCATCTAGTGAGGGTAATGGACAGCTATTGTCTTTTCAGCTGAGCCATCGCCCTTTTTCTTGTCAGCCAGCATACCACACAGTGATAGTGCTGATGTACTCCACCAGCTCCACAGTGGCACCCCTCAGTGGTTCAGGTCTTATCTCTCGGAGGGGCTGGGAAACTCCCCCTCATCTACAGCACCATGGCCCTCAGGAATCCAACAAGGCTCAATTCTTGGCTCAATCTTAATCTCATTGTATATTCTTCCATTTAATAAAATCTTTAGAGAATTAGGTATTTCTCACCACTTTTATGCAGCTGATACTTAAATTTAAGCGTGCATGTTTTCTCTAAAATATTGAGATTGGTCTGTAACTGCATTAAACAGAAGAATCCAGATTTGCCTTGTAGTTAGTGGTAGTTAGTGGGTGTAACTCAGTAAGTAAACTAAGTAAGTTGACAGGGATGAAAAGATGAACATACTCAGATCAGAACCTGGTTTTAACATTGGTATGTAAACTCTTCGTTAGCCCAATTCTGTCCAGCTGAATCACGTTTTACCACCTTTGACGGGTGAGAAGACCAGATAAAACTGTGATCCAGGTCATCTGGATCTTAAAAGAAGGCAAGGTTGGATGGATGTTGAGGTTGGAAGCTGCTGAGACAAACAAGTCACAGCACATGATTAAGAACTGAGTGATAAGTCTGAGAAAGTATTTGGTGAAGGAGTCGCCATGGCAACGTCATCAAACTGCAGTGGTTGGTGAATAATCAGCTGTTATCAGCAGTGGGAGGATGGAAAGTTTATAATCACGTGTTGTTTTTTACAAAAAGGAATTTTTCCCAGAACTGTTGCTAAACTTTGTCAAATAGACTGACTCCGCAGTTTTTTGTGGATCTGAAATAATTGTGATGCTGTGGTTTCCTTTATGTTCCAATAACGCTGCAATATCCTTTACATGTCGATTCAACAGTAGCCAAACAGCTGCCGTAACGTATATGCCTGCTAGTGTTTGTGTTTGTTTGTTTGTGGGTGGATAGTCATTTTCCACCAGGTGTCTTTTTACTGCAGCAGAGTAGGGCTCTGTGTGGCTGCCATGCTCTAAGCCCCGCCCACTTCTCTGAACCTCAACCTCTTCATAATAATTTAATTACCAGGAAATAATTTAATGATGTCGGTGTTTTTAACTAACTCTGGATCCAATCAGTCACTTTTGAATTTCAGTAAATCTAATGCAAATTTGTGGGAGGAGCCTAATCAGGCCACTGGATCTGACCAATCAGAGCAGACTAGGTGTTTTGAGTAGTCAAAGGAAAACTAACAGTAACTCCACCCCCTGTAAAAGATGCAGTAGGCCAAGCGGGGCTGGGTTGTTGGCACCGCTGTAAAGTTAGCATTAGCATTAGCATCAGGGTAAACATAAGATTACATTGCAGACTTATCGTCATAAGATCAGATTAAGTTTGGAGAGTTTGGAACAGCGGAAAGAGTGAGTTGACAAAAAACACATTTTAACTTCCATGTTGGAAAAATTCATTAAAGGTTTTAATAAAATGTATAAATTAATTTTCTGTGTCGCTGTCCTGAGACCATCCTGCCACTGAGTTACTGAGTTAATAAAAAACAGTTATGAAAAAAAAACAGCCGGATATTACTTCTACAAGCATAAATCCAAAGTTAAAAAGAAAATTAACTTTTTGAAAAAGTAAAAGGAAATTTTAAAAAATATCAATTATAACAGGTGGTTTTCATAACAATATGTTGTTTACAGCTTAAAAAAATGTGACTAGAAGCAAACAGTACTAAGAAGCTGAATGTGGAATATGTTATCAGTATATTCAAATATTTGACTGAGAATAGTTATCTTAAAAAACATTTAAAGGTGTGACTTCATGGAAAGATTTTATCTTTTTTCAATGCCACTATTTTTTCTCCTGAAAGCCAAGACTTGAGAGAATGATGTGCAGATGAGGAAAGGCTTGGTCACTGTTGATCTGTGTGTTATTTCTACTGGAGTTTTTGGAGTTTTAAAAGCTAATTATCTTGTCTTGAATATCAGTCTCAAAACCAGATCTGACTGACCTTTCTGGCTGTTAAATGTTCAATGTTCAAGACTTGTTAAATGTGTAATGTTGGCAGTCTTCAGACTGATGCTGAGCCTCTTATCTTTGGTGAAAAGAAATCTTTGAATCAGATCATAAAACCGGTCTCACAGAGACAATGCTGAGTTTAAAGGTGGGTTTGCTCAGTTCTGAACTCTGCAGCTTCCTGAGGAGTCTGTGCAGCTGCAGCGCCCCCGTCCTGCAGCTTCCTCCTCCTCTACCCTGTGAGGTGGAGGCCCTCCTCTTTGTTAACAAGTCCTCCCCTTCCCTTTGCCTGCGACCTGCTGCAGCTCTCAGCAGCATGCAGCGAACACTCCCATCAGATGGACCTTCAGCAGCAGCAGCAGCAGCAGCGTCTCACCTTCATCAGCTGGACGCCTGCAGGACTTCAGGAGCTGCAGCTGCACAGAGTCTCTGAGGAAGTTTTAATCTGACGAGCCAGAAGATCAGCTCTGGACAGCTTGTTGTTTTGTCTCTAAAGGTGTCATCACCTGGACTTTCTGACATCTCTCATTCTCATTGCTGGAAAGTTTGAGAGCGGACATAATTTGTGTTTATCTTTCCGTGTGGGACAGACACGGCTGTGGGAAAGTGAGTTTCCCTCAACTCCCTGCTGCTTTTTTTCCTTTCAGCTTTGTGTTGCAGCACTTTCAGCTTTCTCATGTTCTTCCCTGCTTCTTTCCAGAAACCATGTTCTTGTCCAGGAGAGTCCTGCAGCAGTGGTGTCTCGCTGTGTTCCTGCTCTGCTCCCCGGTGCCGCACCACGGACGGCCGCTCGATGCCCTGAGCAGCAGAATGTAAGTCGGTTTCTTCCAGCTGTTTCTCCTCTAAATGATCCGTCTGTGTCCCAGAAACTAGAGCGGACTTGGCTCCGGAGCCGGTTTGGTCAAAGTGTTTTTTGAAAGCAGAGAGCGTCTCAGGCTGGTAAAGTCCTGCTGGTGTTAGACCCAGACTGGAACCAAACCTGCTGAGCTTTTTCCACATGGGACCGACCCTGGATGTGATGGCTCGTAATGAATCGGTGTGAAGATGCTCGGCTTGAGTCTTTAACCAGACCAGGTCCAGGCTTCTGGTGTGTTTTGGTGTGCTGACCTCTGACCTCCGACCTGCCCGGGTCGTAACTCTGACCAACAGCAGGAAAACTTTTGGTTGATTTGTTGTTTCCAGGTTCTGAAACGGGTTTTGTTGTGTTTTCCATCAGAAACTAGAAAAGCTTCGAGGGTTCAATCCCTCTTGTCATTTGTTAGGAACTTTAGTATTTTATTTATTGATTGATTTTGTTTTTACATTTATAGTTTAATTCATGTGTTTTTCTTTTCTTTTTCTGATTTTTGTTTAACTTTTTATTCTTAATTCAAGAGTTTTCTTTTTTCTTTTTTGTTTTTTTTTCATTTTTCTATTTTTGTTTTCATTCAAGTTTCTTCTTTCTTTATTTCATTTTATTCTGTTTTATTATTTCTTTTTGTTTTGTTTTGTTTTTTTACACTTTTGCTTAAAGTGTTTTATTTTTATTTTTTTCTTTATTCTTTTTAATTTAGTATTTTATTATAATTCTTTAGTATAATCTAAGTGTTTGAGTAATGAGTGGGTTTCATTGTCTGTTTTGGAAGGTGTGTGGATCAGAACCTTCTGAATCGTCCTGGATTTCTCTCTGAGGAGGCAGAAATCTGTTCTGGTTGACCCAGAAAAGCGGTTCTGTGCTCAGAAAGAAACGTTTTCCTTCTGTTTGATGGTGAAAACGGATCCGGGTCGGCTTTCAAAGACGATTTACGGGAAATATCTGTATGCATATAAACAAAATCTGCTCCCAGGAGCTCGTTCTGCCTTCTGAGGTCAATACTCAGCAGAATAAGAAACAGAGCTCCTACCCGCGGAGCTGCATCAGGGAGGAGGAGGAAGCCCGGCTGTTTGTGTGTTCAGACACCTTTAGTGTTGCTGCTCGCTGCTTCCCAGGCTTCAGGACCTGTTTTTCAAAGAGTTCAGACTCTGCGTAACGCGACACCGCAGCAAAGCAAAGCTCTGAAAGATAACAGCTGGTCCAGCGGGTCAGAACCAGAGCTCCTCTCTCTGATGAGTCAGCTCCTTCACGCCTAAAACAAGCAGATTCCTTCATGATCATCACTTAAGAGGGACATCTCCAAAACCTGAGTCAGTTTGGTGGAAGTTTAGCTGAGGCGGCGGGTTTCTGTGCAGATGGTGCCATCATGTGGCCACTTTGTGCATCTTCATCTTCACCATCATCATCTAGTCCCCTGCAGGCTGTAAATCAGGACCAGACATCACAGCTTCATCCAGGTTCACCTGGGCGTGGATTCATGGAGAGAGGCTTTAGTTTTACAGCTGAGAGCCACCGTGTGAATATTTGATCTTTATTTTACCTTATAGACAGGCAGAAAGGAGGCCTTACACTCCATTCAACCTTCATCTTTCACTTGCACAGATTTCCACCACTTCTCCTCATCATTTATTATTTACAACCACAGTTACATTGAATCTGATGCAGCTTGTCTGTAAAAAGCTGGAACAGGAGCAACAAAAGGCTGGAAAAGTACCTGGTACAAACCAGAAACACCTGGAGGAGCGTTTGACAACTAATCAGGTTACCTGGTAACAGCTCAGTAACATGACTGGTATAAAAGGAGCATTTCAGAGAGGCAGGGTCTCTCAGATGGAAAGATGGACACAGCTTCACCAATCCGAGGCAAACTGGCTATAAAAACTGGAACAATTTCAGAAAATGTTTCTCAAGAGTTTGAAGACCCACCACCCACCGTGTAGAACAGTGACGGCTTGTGGTGACACTGAGTGGGTGGGCCAACACAGACATTATAGAAGCCAGTTGATCAAATTTTAACATTAAAGGCATCACAATATACAAGATTTAAGCTAGCACAACAGCATTATGTGCCTTTATAACAAAACAACTATACTGATAGAAACTACTGCAACGTGTTGTCTTTTCTGACACAAGTTACACAAAATCTTGTTTCTTGACGCTTGTCTTTCTGTGTGATTTTTCTTTCCTTTGGATGGTGTTCCTCCAGTTTTTCCTTTAAGGACATTAACGAAAACTGATCTGAATCCACCTCGTTCTCACAGATTTCTGCCATTACCACAAGTTTTGCTACACACACACACACACACACACTGGCACAACTCGTTCTCTCACGTCAAGCCATCTGTCATTGGTCCAAATCCACCGGCTTTGGGCTGTACAGATTTAGCCCAGATGAGCGGCAGATGAAGGGGGCGTGTAGATCATGAGCCCCTTTTGACAGATTTACTGTTTTTCAGTGCAGATTTTGCTCTGTAGCTGCTACTAGCTGATCGAGAATTGAAACAATCTGTTTAAAGATTTTATCGAATTAATGAATTTATTATTTTCTTGTCATTATTTTCATAAAATCAAGGGAGGGTAAACCCAGACGTCCCTGATGTAGAACATCAATAGATTGATAGAATCAGGAGGAATCTCTGTGAGGAGCCTTGTGTTGCTCCAACTTTTTCTGTGCTGCTGCATCAGATTAACTATCAGCTGCATTTTTTTTCATGAAATGATAAAATGTCTCAGGTTCATCATCTGACGTGTTGTTTATGTTCTACTGGGAATAAGATATGAGTTGATGAGCTTTGGTTTCATTAGGTTTTTAGTAAAAGTCTGAGTCTAATCTGAAGAAATCTTTGTGTTTCTGCAGGAAACGCTCTGTGACTCACACTCAGCTGATGCACGACAAAAGCCGGACGCTGCAGGATTTCAGACGTCGCTTGTGGCTGCAGGAGCTCCTGGATGTCGTCCACACGGCCGAGATCCGTGAACCCCCGGTTCGGACCACCGGGACAGGCGGCAGCAGCAGCGGCGCCGGCGTCGGGCTGCCGGGGGTCGGGCTGAGCATCAACCTCAGCACCACCGGCAGCACCCTGCACTCCAAACCCCCCGGAGGAACCAAAAACCTGCCCATCAGCTTCCAGGTGGACGAGGAGGAGGGCACCAACCTGCCGCAGGAGACCAACAAGTCACAGACGTACAAAGATGGCGTCCTGAAGGTGCCCGGCAAGAGGAAGAAAAAAGGGAGGTCTGGGAAGAAGAGGGAAGGGGAGAAGAGGAAGAGGAGGGCACGCTCGTTGGCATGGAGACTGGAAGATGAAGCTGGGAGCGGACTCCACCTGGAGTGGAGGTCCCTGGTCGGCCTGCAGAGGCCGAAGCATTGAAACGCCGTCAGTCTCTGACGAAGGTGAGACACCTGCTCAACGACACCTTTTAAAGGTTCAAATCCCAAAGAGTCCAAACAGTTCAGATGTTTTCATGGTTTGAAACTGGAAACTTGCAGCAGTCCAATAACAACCGGGCTGACCTCAGAATGAAAAAATGGTGGAAAAGTGAAATGAAAATTTATGATGATGTCAGTGCAGCCATTACAACAAAGATATGAACTAAACTGAATTAGCTACAGGTTTTCTTCATATTTAAAGTCAGATTTACTCATTTCAATGGGATATACCTGACTTGACGATAACTATAACTATTTCAAAAACCACACCATGCACCACTAAAAGATCGATTCAAAACAAACAGCTGTCGGAGTGTATTTTTAGAATAACTTCAGAAATACTTTATTAAAACATTGAGATTTTATAAGTAGTGCAGCATTCAGTCTTACCTAATAGATAGATAGCTAGAGAGATAGATGACATAATAATGAAATGAAAAGAGATAGGAAGTAAATTTGACCTAAAAAAATTTAAATCTCATATTCTACATGTATTTGTTTATCTAATTTGGCCCAGTCGATATACCCTACATTAGGGTTCTACTGGACTCATCGGCGCCCCTTCAGGCAGCTGGAGGGAACACATCGGGGTCATGCCAGTGTGTTTTGGTTTTATTAGGGACCAGGAACTAGGTTTATTGGTCCAACCAGGACTCATGGAACAGGTTCTGGTTCTGTGCTCATGACACTGACAATGTTTACTGGTGTTTGTGGTTAAAAACGATGAAGAACTGACCCGATTCTTCCTCTGTGTATTTGTTTTGCAGAAACCTTCGGACAGTTGTGGTGGACTCCTAAATACTCACGATGCAGCCGTTTGTAATTGTGATTGTTTGGAAAGAAATTGGAAAATATTTATTGTGTGTAAATATTCTAAATATAACAGAATAGAAAGCAGAATATGGTAAAAAAAAAAAAGAAAGAAAGAAAGAAAATCTTGTTTGTGAATCCTTGCTTTTTCCTTTTTTTAACTCCAATTATGTCTGATTTTTTTTCTTGCTGTAATTTATTTTGTCTGGATGGTGTATTTATTTTGTAAATGTATCGAGGTGCTGCTGACCTTCTATATTTTTGTACCATAATGCACTTTAGATATATAAATATAAATATATATACCATTGATTTTGTTCATGGACTTGTTTTTGTGGTGGACTAAAATGAAGAAAAGACGGCGCTCTGTGTGCTCTTCATCTTGTTCTCGGGATGTTTTTCTGCCTTCGTTGAAGCCATTGTCGTCTTGGATCCTCCTGATGCCTCCAGTGTCTGTTTGCTCCACGACCTGCTCAGCTTCTCAATGCCAAAGTTCAGATTTGTACATAAACCAAACACAGCTCCACACCATTGTTTTTGGCACTTGCACTGAAACACTCTGTACTGAATGGATTAAACATTTGACAGTATCCTCTTCTCTGACTCTGTCTTTGTTGTCTGAGATGATTTTCACTCAATTCTGCAGCTGATGAAGAAGATGAGATGAGATACCTTTATTTGTCCCAAGTGGGAAAACTTCATCGCAACAGCTGCAAAACAGTTGTTCAAAATTAGTAAAGCCATAACAAGGATCAAATTAAATAAATAAAATGTATTTAAAAACAGTAGGAAAATTGCAGTGTGTTTATGGTCTACTGGGAGTAGTGCTGGTTTGCAGTCTAAGAATCTTCCATAGCGCTGCTTTACAAACGTGAAGAAGTCTGTCTCTGAAGGAGCTCTGCAGGGCTGATATAGAGTTCATGAGGGGATGGGACAACAGCTATACCCATCATCTTCCTTTCTCCCATCACCAAGTCCTGGAACTCATGAACTCATGAATGATACATTTGCTAACACTCATGTAAGTTTATACACACATATAATCACCACACATACAATCACCACGTATATAATTACCACACATACAATCACCACAAATATAACCACCTCACATAAAATCATCACATTTATAACCACCACACATACAATCACCACATTTATAACCACCACACATACAATCACCACGTATATAACCACCACACATACAATCACCACGTATATAACCACCACACATACAATCACCACAAATATAACCACCACACATACAATCACCACAAATATAACCACCACACATACAATCACCACGTATATAGCCACCACACATACAATCACCACGTATATAGCCACCACACATACAATCATCACGTATATAGCCACCACACATACAATAACCACGTATATAGCCACCACACATACAAT
>CM047997.1:2259511-2269841 GCA_026261665.1 Melanotaenia duboulayi | reverse complement strand
ATCTGCATCATGTTCTCATCATGTTAGATAATCATGTTATTGTTCTCCTCTTGTTATTATTGTTTTTTTGTCTCTGTGCTCTCCAGATTGGAGTGGCCAAAGGACCAGTACTTTCCTCCGTGTGAGCTGCGGTTCCGTGATGGGTGGGAACCTCCCGTGTTGAGGGACGCACCTCAAAGTCGAGAACTGGATCTGATGCAGCTCGCTGAGAGTCTCGCCAGTGCGGACCTCCAGAGACGGGACGATCTAAGGCTGCTTGCGGCTCAGGAGGTCTGCAAACAGCTCCACCATGATTAAACATGTGGAGATGTTGTGCTGTTAACCCGTGATCCGTGTTCTGTGTCTGCAGCAGACTGCAGTCCAGATGTTCCCTCCTGCTGATGGGTACGCCTTCTCCAACTCCTACAAACGCTTGCAGATCCTGGATCAGGACACGGCCATGGCTGCTCTAAAACACGCCGTCAGCCGCCGTGTAGACCGGTAACTCCCAGGTCACATGACGCCCTGGAGAACTGATCCCACCCTCTAAGCTGCATCAGTGGCAGGAAGCTGGAGAACGACCGTTTTTTTCTATTAGAAAACAAAATGTGAAACATAGTTTCCAAATACATGCAAAACAAAAACATAAAATCTGTAATAGAATTTACATATCTTGGGTTGGTCCTTGACCCCCAACTGAAATTTGATAAACACATTAAGAAAATCTCAAAAACAATAAAAAACTATTTAAATTATTTTAAACCAATCAGGGACGATATCCCAGACAAGGCCACCCTTTATATGCGTGCTATGATATTCTCACATATATCATATTGCATGACAACATGGGGCCAGGCCMCTCCCTCAGCCACAAAGTGCATTGGCTCATTGTACAATCAAGCAATAAAACTTATGGACAAAAAGCCAATCTGCTACCACCATTGTAAAATTCTTRAGAAGTATAAATTGCTAAGCTTTGCAARTTTTAGTAACTTGTGCTTGTGCAATCTAATATTCAGATGTATCAATAATTTAGCACCAGAGCCACTTAGTTCATTTGTTCAGAGACAGAACAGCAATAGAGTCACCAGCGGTTCCACCAACCAGAACCTGAAGCTCCCAGACTACAGCACTTCGTTTGGTCCGTCAGCCTTTTCTTATAAAAGTGCAAAGCTGTGGAATTCATTACCAACTGAACTCAAGACAATATCAGAGTTTAAAACCACCACTAGGCTTAAATTTTGGCTAAAAACAAACCAAAACTGTAACCGCTTGTAAATAGTACTGTATGTGTGTGTGTGAATGAATTATAGATTTTGTATTGTGTGTTTAGGTGAGTTTTATATTGGTTTTTAATACATTATTGTATTTTAATGTAGTGTAGAAAGGCCCAACCCGGGACAAGAGATGAGAACTAGCTTTGGCTAAAAACTCTGCATGGCATCAGCTACAAAATTGTGACTATGTACAAATACAATGTCTCTGTCAAATAATTCAAATAAATAAATAATCAACTTATAGCACTTAATAACTAACTTAATTATTATAATAGAACAAGGAATTTAAATAAAAATAAATGAATGAAATAAATAAAATACGTTTATAAATTTATTTATAGTTATTTTTCTAATAGCTGTTGACAAAATAAATTAAACTAATATTATATTAAGATGGTAATAAACTGATTACATTTCAAATAAAATAATGTAAAAGTTTTTATTAAATTATTTTAATCTGGAACATTTATTTCTGAACAACAACATGATAAATAATAAAAAACAAAGATGATGGAAGGTTAGTGGTAAATGTTAGTATTTGATAGGATGTAAATGAATATTTATTTTCAGAATTTCTTTTTTCATTAATTTAAATTCTTAGAAATTCTGACTGTTGTGATATCTGCTGCAATGATTTAAATATTAATCCCAAACAAAAAAATGTACCTTTAATTATTTTGTTATTTAATTTAATAGAAATAAAACAGGAAAAAAATAATTAAATTGAAGTTTTTAAATATTTTTTATTGAATTAATAAATAATGTTTCTTTCATCTCAGCAGTATTTAACCGTTTCTGTTCAGACTGATGAACAGGCGTCCTTCTGCCTCCTGTAGAAGCATCTTTTACTTCCTGCTGATTATTTCTTCTTCTGTGGTATTTTCTGTGTCTGATTTGTTTATTAAATCTTAAATCTGACTTTCCTCCTGATTGGGATCCTCTCCTCCGCCTCCTCGACTCTGCAGATCTTAAATGGAGGGATGTTTTAAATCTGGTTTCCTCTCAGCTGTCGGATCATTTCTCCACGGCTGGAAATGTGTTTGAAACTGCAGGATTATTTCTACTGATGGAAATCACCACTTTCCTCACGTAGAACTCATTGTAATGCATTTAAAGTCCTAACGTTTCTGGCAACATTAGTTCAGATTTAAATGGAAAGAAGTCCTGTTGAATTTCTGTGTTAGATTAACTGTTTTTGTGTCCTCCGATGTCCTCCTGCTCGTATTTTAGAGGGTTTGATGCCGAAAGAATCCAACAAAACCTGTTTGCCAAATCCAAATACGACTTTGTGGCGAGAAACAACACGGAGCTGTCGTTGCTCAAAGACGAGGTCGTCGAGGTAAAAATTTGATTTATGGCTTTAAAACAAAGTGGACAAATTCTGGTTGTTGTGCCTCCAGGATTAAACATTCACATTAATGAATATTTAGTTTAGAATGATAATTAATCAGTAATTTAAAGGTGGTGTGATGGAGATAATACATGGTTACATGCTAATGAAATTTACACATGCTGAAGTTTTTACACAATAACTAATGATTATGATATGATCACAAAATAATAAAAAAAAAATAAAAAGAGAAGGTACAAGTTGTGATTATGACAAATATGTAATTAAGTTTAATTAAATCACAACAACTGCAAATGGTAAAACAAACATAATAAAAATAATAAAAGTGATAAAGACAAGATAATGGAAAAATGTACAATAGTTGTTGTGAATTATAATTATTATTTAAATAAAAATAGTAAGAAAAAAATAAAATAATATGATATTAAATAGTAATGAATGAGAATGATAAAATTAATTTTGGTTACAACTTAAGAATGTATGTGGTTAATAGTAATAATAGCCTAGCNTTACAACTTAAGAATGTATGTGGTTAATAATAATAGTAATAATAGCCTAGTGATTACAGAGGTGGGCTTGGGTCTGGAGAACCTGGGTTCAAGTCCCTGGGCTGCCACCTAGGGTAAAAACCAAAAACTGGGTCCCTGAGCAAGGTCCTTAACCCCCAACTTCTCCCCGGTTGCTAGGCAACCCACTGAAAGCTGCACATTTCCCCACTGTGGGACTAATAAGGGATTATTATTATTTTATAATTATTATTATATGTAATCAGGTGAGTTGTAACAGCAAAACCATTTAGTGATTAGTCATTAGCATGTAGTAATCATTATAATAATAGTAAGAGTTAATTAAAGAATAATATTAAAATAATAAAAGTAATTTTAATAACAGTAATAAAAGTACAAACAAATGGTCATAAAAAAAAGAAAAACATTTGTTGGTTATGGTTACAACTTGAGAATGTACAAATTGTGAAGATGATGATGAAGATGTTTTGTGTCAGAAACATTTCTATGAAACGTCTGATTTCTGTGTTGATGATGTAACTGTTGCTGCTGTAATGTTCAGCTAAACCCTGAGCTTTGCCTGTCAGGTTCTGGACGACAGGAAGCAGTGGTGGAAGGTCCGTAACGGCCTCGGGATGTCCGGCTACGTGCCAAACAACATCCTGGAGATTACCAAAGCAGTGGACATGAACAGCCGAGGAGATCCCATCTACAGCCACACCATCCAGGTAACAACTGCTGACCGCCATTTCTCATCCTCCATCCTTCCACCTTCCTCCATCCTTCCACTGTCATCTTCATACTTCCACCATCCTCTCATCTTCATCTTTTATTTCTCGTCATTAAAGCTCATGATGCCAAAGAAGGAGTTTGAGCTGTTTAAGGTAGGCCGGACTGAGCTGTGTGTCCAGTTGCTTTCTTATTTGCTGTGCTGTGATTCACCTTAAAGGAACAGTCCCAACATTTTAGGGGATAAGCGGCATCGCTTTCAGAGGATTGAATGACGTTTGCTCTGATTTCAACTAAATGTTCATCACCAAGTCCACATGCTGGATGTTAGAAGGTGGTTTCAGGTCTGCAGTGGAGTCGGAAGTTTCATCAACTTCTAAACCAAGTTAAAGATTTCAAGTCAGTTACAGCTGATGTTTACAACACGGTCGGATTTTCAACATTATGATGTCTGGAAACGTTTTTCTGATTTGTATTGGGCATGATCCAGGAAATTAGGTTTTATTTAGAATATTTTAATTAAATTTAGTAAATAGATCAATAGATGAATAAGAGTACTAAAATATTAGATGAAAATAATTAATAAAGTGATTAAATCCTATTTTTGTTGCTCTGTGTTTAGCACTCTGCTGACTGAATGTGGGACTGTTCGTTTAACGGTAGTTTAACAGTGATCGTGTAGTTTGTAGTTGTAATAAAACTTGTTGCTCCATCTCATATCCATCTTCATGTTCCATTTTTACATCAGCAGCAGTTACTGGGAGAGTTAAATGAGGTAAACACCAAACATTGGACATAAGTTTTGCTCATGTCTAAATGTGTGAACAAACATGTTTTTCGTTTTGGTTTGTCTTTATTCTGACATGATGAAACTTTTTTCATCGCATCCACACGAAACATGCTGTGCAACATGCTAATCTTAGCATCTGAGTATTTTCTAAAGACTCTGCTCTTTCTATGTCTTCTTGCTCTTCCTGCTCCTCAGTTCATTTGTTTAGAATCGCCATCTCTTAAACCACTTTAAAAAAAAAAAAACTCCCTTTGTTCTGATTGGCCGGTTTGTGGAAGCCTGCAGCGTCTGCACCAGTCAGTTATCCTCCCTGTACTGTATGTCCGTCTGCTTGCATCAGATCAAGATTTGAAATTGTCTGAAGTTTTCTCCTGCAGGAAATGAAACATTCAGACTGGTCCCACAAACCAAAATATTTACGTTGTTCGATGAATTGTTCTGATTTTTTCGTCACAGTTGTAGCCATTTATTTCTGTTTTATTTGTCCATTGACCGGGTGGGGTTCAGTCAACATCCTAACTTGGAAACAGTTAGCATGATAATGTTTGAATATTTTAGCATGCTAACGTGAAAATTTTAATATGCCCAAGTTTAAAGAGTTAACATGCTAACTAACATGCTAATGGACGAACAACATATTAATGTGCAAACGCCGTTTCTTCTTTCCAACTTTAAATAACTTTAAATAGTTTTAAAATTCAGAAAATAAATTCTAATATCAGAAATTTAATGCAGCCGGTTATTTGCAAAGTTAGCAAATATGATTACCAAATTGTTTTATAGTTAAAAGTTTTTGTAGAAACGGGGTTTTATTTTGTCTGCAGCATTCTAAATGTGTGCAGAGGATTGTGGGTGATTTTGAGAATGCAAAGGATGCACCAAAATATCCTTGAAATTAAAACTTTAAAAGGGTCTTTGACATTGGATCTGTTAGGAGAATTTTAATAATGGCATCCTAAATACAGCAGTTATTTAGGAATTTCATTGACTTTAAGAAGCAGCCTCTCTCTGTTTAAAGAGTTTAAACTGATCAGTATGAAAAGTACTTGTTAGCACGCTAACATGTTGTTATCATTCCAGCTTTAATACACCTACCTACAATAAAACTCAAATGTTTTATAAAATTATATTAAAAGGGGAAAGTTGTTGTCTTGTAATTTGGAGACCTGTATTCAGTTTGTGATATTTTGTTTTAAAGTTGGAGAATAAAGTATGAATAAAGTTGTAAATTCAGAAAGTATTAAGGAACTATTACTTCATATTTATTGTCCTTTAGTGTGAGGTGTTGTCTTCATGACATTTCCTGAGAAAATGTGTGTTAATGTGCTGACTGAACATGTGTTAGCATGTTGTTTGGTTTGTGTCTGCATGTGAATGTGCATCCTGTAGTCATGAAAACTATTTAAAGGTAGGGTAGGAGATCCTGAAAAAAACACACAATTCAAAAGTCCAAACCCTTTTTTTAGACTTCCCCTGCAGCATTGATTTGCTAACCTTTGCTAACATTAAGACATAATGTTATCTTACCTATCAAGAGGAAGTAGGGCCATCATGGCATCACTTTACAGCCCTTCCTGTTGCTTTAGTTGACACCACCACTCAAATGCCACACTGATACAACTCTGCTCTTGCTCCGCCCTCCTTCAGGTTTTTCTTGGAAGTAACCTTCTCCAAAACTTCTCTTTTCTCACTCGATATAAGTATATATATATAGCATATAAGCTAGCCAAGCTCTGGCTCTCGCTGTGTTGGAATTTTAAACAATACAATAAAAATGCTCCTGGAAAACGTCTCCTACCCTACCTTTAACTTCCTGCATCAGAGGTAAGATCTCTGTTCAGGTTTAAATTAGATAATAAAAACTACTTCTGTCCTCCAGAAGCAGACCATCAAGACCGACCCCCTCCCCAGTAAACCTGCAGCTGCTTCAATACCCCTGGCCCCCACGCCACCGCCTCCTGCCCCCGTCAGGCTCCCCACACCACCGCTGCCTCCTTCGGCCACAGAGCCCTCCAAGCCAGCCGCCGGCAGCACGATCAACCGGCGTAACAGCAACACGTCCAGCAACGCTGGCAGCGCCACCATGAAGGAGCAGAGCATCCAGAAACCTGCAGCTGGCGGCCGTGAGTCTGTTAATAAGAAAACTAACGTCTGTTAACTTGAGATTCTGTAAACTCAACCGTCTGGAAACATGTTTCAGTCAATCAGCCATTTATTCTTATTATTTTATCACTCATTCTTGTTCATGAAAATGTGTGAAAAGTTAACGTAACTTTTTAACAGTTAACATCCTAATGTGAACGGGTACAATGACGACAATTTTGCATAGCATGTGAAAAGTTAACATCCTATTGTCTTATCAGTTAATACCCTAGCATGTTAACTGTTTGTACATTAGTACGTTATCATGCTAATAGATGAAGTTATTCTAATGCTAACATGCTAACATGTTAACATACTAACATGTGAACACTTAGCATGATGACGTATAAACAACTTAGCATGCTATCATGAAAAGTTAAGATGCCAACTAAGCGGCAACCCCTGCCTGTAAAATGGGAAGCCTATGAAAAATTGCAGTTCACCCCTCGTCCACTAGGGGCTCCAAAACAGAGCAAACCCCCATAGACTCCCATGTTAAAAAGACCAACTTCACAGCAGAAATAAACATGTTTAAAGCCTGGTACAAAAATCCATTTTAGGGTTAATAACTCAAGGCAATGACAACTGTGAGAGGGGGTGAATTTTTTTCTAACTCATCCGTTTGGATGTTAGATAATTTGGGGTGTCTCCTTTTGATTGACAGGTATCCTACATCCACGGCAAGTAGGGAGAGTGCAGCATAACCGCGGTTTTTGGCCAGCTAACAGCGCGCCTTAGTTTTAGCCCGCCTACCTTTGTTAGCTGGTTAGCTACCGTTAGTTCCGGTTTAGCTCGGTTAGCTCTTAGCTACAGGCAGCTGGGAGTTTGATGGGTGTCAATCATCCACCCCCACCATCACAGTCCCCCTCTCAGCTTCACCTCTTTCCCCATTTTTGCATTTTCTGGGAATGATGACACGCGTGACGCTGCCAAGATGGCAACGGGAACCGCCCAATGAGCTTCAATTCAGTTCTTCAGAAACCTATGGGTGACGTCTGTCCATCTTTTATATACAGTCTATGATGCCAACATACAGTTAACATGCTAACATGCAAACTGTTAACACACATCAGCTTTTCAACTTTAAATAGTTCTTAAACATTTAGAAAAGATCTCGAATGAAGAAACTTAACTTAAATGGCCACTTTAGCAAAGATGTTTAATAAAGTTTTAAGTTTTGGCAGTAAAATAAACAGAAGTTTAGACTGTTTTTTAACGTTTTTGTGGTATGTTTAGGTAATGTTAACAGTTTACAGTTAACATACTTATTTCAAAACGGTAACTTTTTATTATTATTAGTATTTTCACATTTATAAATAAATTTTAAAAAATGATGTTTTTTTGGTGCTGCAGGCAGGAAGTCCAACATGGAGGAGGTTCAGGACGAGCTGGCGCACAGACTGACTTTGGGTCGCAGCGCTCAGAAGAAGTTCCAGGTTCCGTCTCGCAGTAGCAGCCTGCCATCCATCAGCATCACGTACGACTCGTCTCCAGAGGACGTCAAAGCGTGGCTGGAGGCCAAAGGCTTCAGCCCAGTGTGAGTCTCAAGATTTAACTGAAAGCGGTGTTGGACGGCTTCCATCCCACCACCATGTTTAACTGTGGCGTTTGTGTCTGCAGCACCATCAGCAGCCTCGGTGTGCTGACCGGAGCTCAGCTGTTCTCCCTCAACAAGGAGGAGCTGAAGACGGTTTGTCCCGATGACGGAGCGCGAGTATTCAGTCAGGTCACCGTGCAGAAGGCAGCGCTGGAGGTGGGTGTCGCCAATCCGAATTTAAACCGTCCAGTCAGGGGTAGAAGTTCCCTGAGAGACGGGTCACAAGAATTTACAACAATTTCATCGTAATTTAGAAATAAAGTCAGAATGTTCAGGAATAAATCTTTTCCGACTTGATTTCCCTGATAGTCAATATTTAAGAATTAAGTAAAAAAAAAAAAAAGTCTTAATTTTTTTTAAGACATGAAAAATATATTATGAAATATTTTGAAATATATGTTATATTTTAAAGAGATATTGGAATGAAGCACAGTAAAATAAATATGTTTTTATATACAGTACATTTTTATTTTTTATATTCTAATAAGGT
This sequence comes from Melanotaenia duboulayi, assembly GCA_026261665.1. Taxonomy (NCBI): domain Eukaryota; kingdom Metazoa; phylum Chordata; class Actinopteri; order Atheriniformes; family Melanotaeniidae; genus Melanotaenia; species Melanotaenia duboulayi. The sequence goes on along the minus strand of CM047997.1, from coordinate 2,260,980 downwards.
TAGAAAATTCCTTCAAAATTTTCTGAGGAGATTAACATGCATTAATGGAAGTAAAATACTTAAAATTAATAAGCATACTAATAGGATCAGAGATCTGTTTATTTGTCCCACATTGGTCAAACAAGATTATACATAACAGTTAAAAAGAGAACAAATATATATTGTTAAGCTTATATTTTAAGTATTTAATAGTTTTGGTTCTAAAATCTGTTGAAAAATAATATAATTTAGATTATTTTAAAAATGGAATAGAATATTAGGAATATTGTGTTTTCAAACTTTTTGGATCAATTTGGGCTCATTGATGAGTAAAACTCACCTTTCCCACAGACATCCACTTTAACTTCGGTGGGTTGGATCGTTTCCACATAAACTGAATTCAGTTAAAATATCTGCTGGAAAAAGCTTTAAAACTGTTTGGAATAAGTACAATTTTTAAAGAAAATGAGCTTTGTAACAAAGTTATGGAAAATGAATCTAAAAATATGAAGCTGGAATATCTGATATCTAATATTCAGATTAATGTTGATTAAATCTTCTGAATCGTCCTCCGAGTGAAAACTAAATGGATTATTGACGAGCAGCTCAGCTCTGATCAGCTAGAGGATCGTGGTTCAATCAGCTAACCTGTCAATCAACAGAGGAAACGTTGTTCATTGGCTCATGATGTTGATATTTGTATGTGAGCCAAGCTTCCAGCCTTCTGATTGGCTGCAGCAAACGGAGATGACTCAAACACAGAGATTAGTCCAAGCTTCTTCTTCTTCAGTTTAAATCTATTGATCATAATTCAGAAGATCAATGAAACCACAACCAGTGTGATGGGGGACGACGTCCTCCTAAATGTCCTGTGGGTGGTCTCGTCTGTCTGCTGCAGACTGTTGGTCTCTGGAAGATGAAGGTCTCTTCAGCATCTTTTCTGTCCCCGACTCTGGCAAGGTCTGGTGTGTGGTGTCTGTTTCCCACCTGCAGGTTTTCTTCTGACCCTCCTTTGATCTTCTGATTGTTCCCACATTCATTAAGGTATCGTTCACTTTAACACGTCCACAGCTGCGTTCTGTTGGCCAGGACTTTCCTGAAGGGACTCCATCACATGGAGGACTCGCCAGATAAATGTTAACAACTCGTCTCTGATAAACAGAGAAGATGAATGAAGAACTTCAGGTTAACTAGAACTCTAGACTTTAACCAGCGGGACTAATGACTTCATTTAAAGTCAGCAGATCCACCAGGACATGTCTCTTGGACTTACCTGAAGTCCTGACTTGTTTTAACGTGACATCATACCTGTCTTGTATTTGGTTGTTGACTTGTGTCCGCTTGTCTTTAATACCTTGAGTATTTAAAGAAAAGAGACTGTTTTCCTGTTTATTGGTTTATTTTCCCATTAACTTAATTGGTAGGTATTTTTGTACAACTTATCAACAAATTAGCATGTTAACACCCTGACAGGCTAATATGTTTAATAC
>CM047997.1:2237174-2248787 GCA_026261665.1 Melanotaenia duboulayi | reverse complement strand
GGTGGTGGGGGGGACTTCAGTTAGGATAGGGACGTGCGGGGCTGGGGGGGGTGATTGATGGCAGGACAGCTGAGCTCTGCTGTTCCTCCACCAACAGCTGCTGAAAATAGACCCATAAGAAACCAGCAGAGCCCCTCTAAGCTGCTAACAGGTCCAGGGGCTGGAACCTACTGTGCCCCCTTGATGGAAAAATCAAACACATGAAGGATAAAATCATTTATTGATCAGATGTTTAATCGTTTTCTTTGATCAGAAACTTTAAATTGTTTCTTTCCAGGGTCAAATATCCTGAAACGTCGCTGTAAAGTTGTTTCCATCCACCGAACACGCCCTAAACATGTGCGCGTGGTCTTTATTTAAATGCTTGTGCAATTTCTGCAGTTGTTGTGCTCGTCGTTGTTCTTCTGCTTTTTTGTTCCCTGTCTGATTCTCTTCTTCTTCCCTGCGACGCATTACCGCTGCCAAACGGTGTCCGAAGCTGACGTCAGCTCGTGGGAGTGAACTGATCTCAGCGCTGCCCTCTAGTTGAGGAACTGATAATAACCATGGGAAGGCAAAAGACGTATGGAAGTACGAGGACGGGACGTATGACGACGTTTGAAACGAACGTCGCTATTTACGGACATAAGGGAGCATGAATGGGCCGTTAGCCGTTCTTCCTGGATCCTGTCTGAAGGGGTTCTGGATCGTTTTCATGTTGCTCCTTCGCAGTTTCTGGATCTTCATTTGAGTTTTTTAGATTTTTTATTTTAATTTTCTGAATCACTTCCTTTTAATTTTTGGATAGTGACGTTAGATCTCGCGATTCCTCCAGAAATTTCTGGAGGGTTTTTAGATGCTTTCCAGCTTGTTTCTATCTTTGCTTCTAATTTCTAGATAATTTCTAAATTCTCTGAAGAGTTTTTGCATGAACTGCATGAATTAATTGTAGTTTAATGCTGAATTCTTTGTGAATTTGTATATTTCTGTGTTGGTTTTGATGGTGTCTGAACTGCTTCTGGAAAGATCTTTTTTATTTTCAGTTTTGTCCTAATTTATGGATTTCTTATTTTCTGGACTTTTTTCTGTTTTTATTTCCGGCTTTTCTCTGTTTCTCTTTCAGGTTGCTGATTGATTCTGGAATTTCTTGCAGGCTTGCTTTTGGATTTATTCTTGTGATTCCAGTGATCTTCCTGACTTGTTTCCGGGACTTTCTGGACGGTTTCTGGCTTGTCTGTGGGGATTATTTCTTTCCCCGGTGTTGGCGGGTTGATGTTGTGGTGCTGGTTTGACTGCGACTGCTGACCTGGATTTAGTTCTCGGAGTTTTGGCTGAATCTCTGGAACAGCTCAGCTTTTTCAAACTTTCTCCGTCTAAAAACCAAACTTCATTTGAGTATTTGCTCCTTCCATGTGTGCGTGTGCGCGTCGGTGTAATGGTTACCATGTGTTGCAGCAGTCAGCACTCAGGAATGTTCAGCTGAGCCAGGATCCCCCCCAATCCATTCGCCCCCCTCATAATAACTCACTACACACTGCTTGTTGCAGAGCTGAGGATCATTCTAACTTCCTGTTAAACATCTGAATGTTGTTCTGTCGGGTTAGTCTGTTAGCTCCTGGTTAGTTTAACTTGTTTACCTCTCAGGTTGGTTTCAAGTCCAAATCAAATGGTGTCCGACTATTTTTCTCAGCATATTAAAGTCTGTTCTGATGCTTTTATTCCTCTGCGTTCCACTGGGAATGTCCGTGTGGACGATCCGAGCCGGGATGTGGAACAGGAAGTAAATCCTCACTGATGTGACAGGTGTGATGTCAGCAGGTCAGAGGTCAGGATCAGGAGACGGTGGTCTGAATCCTCCGTCCTCTGCTGTTTCCTGCCTCTGTCTGACAGATCCAGCTTCTTAAAGCTGGTTGATCGTCCTCTGAAGACCTGAAGCTCTTTAACACATCAAAACTTTTTTCCCTTTTTTATTTGCTGCAAATAAAAGGAAAAACATGTAGATCTGAGATCAGGTTCTGGTTAAATGCTGCACGCTCGTTTGTTTTCTTGCATGTAAACAGATTTTACATTGTTGACATCTTTAATAATAAAATAATAAAAACTGAACTATAAACAAAAATTCTGGGAAAAAATAGGTTTAATGTTTTGATGCTTAAAATGCCACAAACCATTTTTAGTTATCTTTTGGTCCACCTGTTTTTTTGTTTGTTTGTTTGTTTGTTTTATTGTTGTTTTTTATGTAAACCAGTCTGTAGCAGCTGGAGCTTTTAATCCCAGTATAAACCAGTCAGCATCAGGCATGATGTTTCTCAGCTGTCAGACTGGAAGGTAAAATGAATGTATGAATAGATGTAGCAGCATAAAGGTCGACCAGAAGAAGAAACAGAATTTATTACTAACAGATCGATGGAAAAACTATTTGTTTTTAGTGAAACAGGCTGAAATTATTTAGTGTTTCGGTAGTGTGTAACTCTGTGGAGTACATTGTAAGGGATAGCTCGCCCTTAAGGTGAACTACGGTTTCCAGGAGTTTCTATCTCCACCCACATGCTGTCCTGGAAACATCACGTCTGCATGCTGACTGGGATTAAAGGGTTCAGCTTCTACAGGCTGGTTTATGTTAGAAAAATGACTTTGAGCTTTTAGGGATAATAATTACTAGTTATATATATAATATATAATATAATATATAATATACAGTTTATGGTGTTTCGCTGAACTCTGCAGTAGTAATAATAGTTATGAAGATTATGATAATAATTTGACTCAGAAGAAATGAAGCAGTGTTCTGGAGTTTTTTTTTCTCNGACTGGGATTAAAGGGTTCAGCTTCTACAGGCTGGTTTATGTTAGAAAAATGACTTTGAGCTTTTAGGGATAATAATTACTAGTTATATATATAATATATAATATAATATATAATATACAGTTTATGGTGTTTCGCTGAACTCTGCAGTAGTAATAATAGTTATGAAGATTATGATAATAATTTGACTCAGAAGAAATGAAGCAGTGTTCTGGAGTTTKTTTTTCTCACAAACAAACAAACACAAACAAACAAACAAACAAATGTGGGGTTGATCCTGATGAGCTCTTTAGAAGAAGATGAGCTTTATCAGGATGTCAGCTGACTTCAGCTCCTTCACTTCCTGTTTGGCATGAAAATCCGCTGCTTTTTCTCCGGAGTTCTGAATGAGTCTGTTATTAAAGTCTGCCCCTTCCCCGTCAGAGATCTGCTGACTGTCACACTTTAACATTCAGCTTGACCCCAAACAACAAGACTCAGTCCCCCCATCACATGACCTAAGCATCAGCTGTCGTCACAGTTGCTGAGAGCAGCAGCTGGATGGTGAACGGGTCGACTGTATCAGCTAATCTGAAGCTGAAACCTTCTGATAATCATCTCATTGATCAGTGATAAATGTCTGGTTGTTCAGTTTAACTTTATTCATACAGCTTCAGTTAACAACAAAGTCACATAATTTTCTATTTACAGACACATTCCAGCTATAATCCACTTAAAACAGTCCAGTACATGATCCACATTAGCCCAGTTTATAGTAACTGTGTTCATATGAGTAATTACTTAGCTAAACAAACCTCCATCAGAACCAGAACCAGGAAGGAAAACCTCCATCAGAACCAGGAAGGACAGCCATCTTCCTGGACCAGCTGGGGGTGGAGAAGACAGGAGAGATGGGTCAACCAGCAGCAGAACTCTAATCCAGGGATTCCTGCTAAGAAAGAAGAAGAGAAACACAAATGAATGACAACTATGTCAGATGTTTCTACATGGAAAGTAAAGAGAGGAGCCCGGTGCATCGTGGGACATCCCCCAACGGAGAGGAGCCCGGTGCATCATGGGACGTCCCCCAGCAGAGAGGAGCCCGGTGCATCGTGGGACGTCCCCCAACGGAGAGGAGCCCGGTGCATCGTGGGACGTTCCCCAACGGAGAGGAGCCTGGTGCATCATGGGACGTCCCCCAGCAGAGAGGAGCCCGGTGCATCATGGGACGTCCCCCAACGGAGAGGAGCCCGGTGCATCATGGGACGTCCCCCAGCAGCCTTGGCCTCTAGCAGCAGGACTAAAGGATGGATCAGGATCAACTACCAGACCTGCTAGAAGATTTATCAGGAAGAAAAGTTGGAAGATGATCTGAAGGTAGAGCGGGGGTCTGATACCTGAAGGTTCTGCTTCAATCAGAATAATTAATCATCAATAACTTATTGACGTTTGCTGCATTTAGAGCAGATGATCTACTGTGTGGAGGATTGAAGCAGAATTCTTTTATAGCTCACAGGTGTGTTTGTTTATCAGGATAATCAACAACAACACATGTTTACACAGCTGCTGTCCAGCTGCTCAGAGTCTCACAGAGGACGAAGAGGAGGACGAAGAGGAGGATGAAGATGAGGATGAAGAGGAGGAGTTCATCTGAGTGAAGGAATGAATAGATGGTTCAAGAGTTAAAGAAAAACAATGAAGCATGAAACATGTACAAAAACTATGTAAACAAATAAGTATACAACATTCACAAATCAACAAAATAAAAAACAAGATACAAATGTTTTCTTCAAGTTCAGGTGGACCAGGTGGATATGCAAAAACAAACAAGAACAATGTAAATATGAAAGAAAAATAACTTGAAATAGATTCAAATACAAAGAAACAGAATGATACACTAAAAAAGATTAATAAAAATAATCTATGAAATCAAATACAATAGAACAAAATAGAATAAAATAAAAAGATAAAATTAAATTATTATATTATTGTTCTTTCCTTTCTCCAGAGAACCAATACAAACAACCAGAACCAGGTTCAGGATCGGGATCTGCTGTTCCTGATCTTTGTTTGACAGCTTTGTCCCTGCTGGAGGGAAAGTGATCCTGAGCAGAGGCCTCAGCAGATAACATGCTGACGTCAGCGTACCGCTCCGAGCTAGGCACCGACAGGAACCCTGCTCTCCAGCCGCCCGTCCAGGCCTCGTCCTCCAGACTGGCGGCTGCAGCTTCGCGGTTCGTCCTGCAGACGTGTGGGAAGACCTGCACGCTGCCACTCGGCTCGTTTCCTGTGTTCACGATCCACTTTAAACCCTCTTCTCTTTTTATTTATTAATTTCATTTATTGACAGTAATCAGCAAACAACCAGGGACATTAAAACCTTTCTGATGACAGCAGGAAAACATTTATTCCAACAAATAAAAGAGAAACAAACAGGAAGTAAAATACCACCAGAAACAGAATAAAATATTAATGAAGATACTTTAAAAGCATCATTATGAAAGTTTGCTGCCTCTTCGCGCCCTCTGGAAGGTCGATCCATAAACATGGACCACAGGGAGAGAAAGTCCTCCTCATCGAGTTCTGATGCCGGGAATTATTAACAAACATGGTTCTAACAGGTCAGGATGGAAAACCAGGTCAGATAAACCAGTAAGAGCCTTAAAAACCAGTAAAAGATTGTTTTAATCTGGAACCGACTGAGGCAGAGATTTTACATTCAGGTTCCTTTGGGTTGCACGTCGGGAAAATTCACTTTAACAGCAGCAAGACGCAGAGCGGAAAATGCAAAACATAAATTAAGATTAAAAATAAGAAAATAAGATATTTAGCATAAAAAAAGAGGATAAGATAAGCTTTATTCATGACAAAAACCTTAAATATGTAAATATACTAAAAACATGGTAAAAACTACAGGTGTTTATTAAAAGGCACGACAAGACCTCCATCAAAGTCCTGTTCAGGATGTGCCTGAGAATACACATATAAGAATATTTTTTTAAAAAAAGGAGAGGAAACAGTGAAGTGAATATTGAGGTGAGGTGGAGTGTATTGTGCACGAGTCCAGTTGTTAGTTACTTATTTGTTTGTTTGTCTGCAGACTGGCAGGCAGACTGGTTTTATATCCTCTGATTCTGGTCTGGGTCGAACCGAGTGGCTGGTGGAGGTGACGTCACCGCGGCTTCGTCCACCATGTTGAACCCTGCTACTGTTTCCAGAAACAGCTGTTTCTGTACTGTTTCCTCTTTGCCATCGTCTGACAGGAAGTGAGTCGTCGTTACGATGCAGAAACACTGAAGTTCGGGTTTAGATGTTTCCACCGGTTTCGGTCTCAGACGTCGGTGTTGACCTGGTGTTTGGTGGGAGTTTGACCATTAAATGTTCATGCAGCAGATCTGCGCGTCAGGAAACGTTAAAACCCTGCAGGACTGCGGCCCTCGTAGGACTGGACTGACCCTGGTTTAGAGGATTTGTTATATCACATCACCTGCTGTTATGATTCAGACATGATCTTTTATATCTGCACCCTCACCGTCCCACCCCGACCTGACTGACCTGCACCTGTTGGTGGAACGCCTGTTTCCGTTAAGAAACCAGAATCAAAGCGGGCACGTGAGGGAACGCCTTCACACGCCCTCACGGCAGCTATAAATGGTCAGGTGAACACCTGTAATACATATTCATCACATCATTTCCATGATGGCTCGGGGGGGAAAGAGGGGAGAAGGATTTGTTTGGGGTGTGAGACAGGGAACCTCATGGACCACGTTGTAAAAATGTTAACTGGTGGGCACGGCGTGGGCATTACTGGTGTCAGAAAGGCAGAATAGTGGTAGTAGATGCTGTCATCAGTGTCAGAACGCAAAACACGCCAGAGGCATCAGAATATCCGGCTGGACATCTCAGTTGGTAGAGCATCCGTCTTCCATGTGGGAAATCCCACAGAGATTACCAGTTTAGGTCTTAGACGAGACGCTACAGCCCACAGTAAACCGTTCTGGAGAAACGCGTCTGCTAAATGACAGTAATGATGCCGGTAACGTAGTCTTTTGTTTAATGTATAAAATAAATATGTACAGATACATCTGAGACTGGTAGCAGTTTATTTAGTGTTATATAATATTTCTTTCTAGTTYCTGGGTGTTAACAATGTGGCCAAGGAGTCTTGACAGAATTGATACAATTACAACAACAATTACAATTACAACAATTGTAATTACAACAATTACAAAAGGATTGTTTAGGAATAAATAAATAAATTAAGGAAAACCCCCTCTTGTGTGTTTCATGCGTTGCATCTCTAGATGCTCCAGTCTGTCCCTCTGCTGGATCTCGGAATAAATGACCGAAGTTTACGTTTCGCATTTTCTTTTACTGACTGGTAAATGTTGGCAGCTGACTCTCCGCTTCATCATTTCCTTGATTTTATTCTGGACGGTTGGTGTCGCAGTTTCCCATTTTCCCAGATTTTGTGCGTATTCCAGGGTCTGAGTTTCTGTGGAGGTAGGAACATTCTCCCTACACGTTTGGTTTTTACAAATCCCAAAAGTTGACTATAATTGGCGTACGCTGTTTTTTTTTTTTTTTTACCTACGCCAGCTTTATTTATGAGGCCCCTGGTGTGGTGTGGGTCTGGGGTCAGGACCAGGACTAGGACTTGGATCAGAACCAGACAGGAGGTAGCTACAACAGGTTACAGGAATACAAAACAAACCAACGAATAAACAAACAAACTGGACTTAGGACGAGGACAGAAGGACAAACTGACGATGATGATGATGATGACCTGGCAGAGAACAAAAGAAAGCAATAAGGAGGAGAACTAACTAAACGAAGAGCAGGTGGAGCAACCACCATGGTAAGACCAGGTGCGCTCTGAACAGGAAGTAAAGAGAACCGTGTGTCACAACACGTCCAATGGCAGTTGTACTGATTGGAGTCGATGCCCAGGTCCAGTCCCCCACATTCCATCAGCCCTGCAGAGGCCTGGTAACCAGCCATTCATTGGATTCAGGTGTGTTGGAGAAGGGATGCATCTGAAAGCTGCAGGATCGTAGCTCTCCAGGACTGGACTTCAGACAACGTGTTGACATTAATAAAACCTACAAAGAAAACTGGATCCATTCTAAGCCGTAATACGAGTCAGAAATTCCTCCAATGACATTGATTCAACTTGTTCAGCTGCATCTCCCTTATGCACATGAAGTTCTCAACATCTTCACCTTACTGGGAGAGTTTAGAAAACCAGGATTTTTGTCTGATTTCCGCTGGATGAACACACATGTTGCCCCACATGGTTGGAGTGTGATCACCATCTTCATGTAGAGAGAGATGAGGAGCTGTGGTGGTCAGATCAGTAACAGACTATTAGTTTTTCCTACAAGGACAAAGTAGAAGCCTGTTCTAGAGGAACTTCAGTGTTTCGGCGGCAGGTTGCATCATGTAGTTCGTGTCTCTACGTTAAGTCCTGGTTAGAATATAGAGCAGTTCATGGTTGCATGTCATCCTCCATCTCGTGTTAACTGGTGATAACTTCTGTCATGTCTATGGGCACCTAGAGATACCAGCCCAAACCTGGGGATCAAGACTTCGGAGTCTGTGTGTCTCAGAAACATTTAGTTTTTGAAGGATAACCTCGGGTCAGAGCTGTTATTGTGGCTTTGATGAACTTCTGGTCCTGTTGGATTCCAGCAGCGTTCAGGCCGTTAATCTTAATTCTTTCCCTCCATCGTCATCCTCTCTTCCTCCTGCAGCTCCATGAATCCTTTCTTTCTAAATGTCACATTACACAGTTTCTCCGCCACCCTTGGGCCCGTTCAGACAGAGGTGGGGGCGTTCTCCTCTCCATCAGAACTCCATTGTTCCTCCTTCAGCCTGTTTGTTTGGTAACCGTTGGCGACCAGTGAGCGAGGCGGCTAATAAACAGGACGAGTCGCGTTCACACAGCAGCTCAGGAAGCGCCTGGCAGAACAACCAGAGGCCATTCCTGATTTTACAGCTTTTTGCAGACTGACTGGCCTCATTCATTTGTTTGTTTGTCCACAGCACACGTCTTCCAGCTCTGACCGGTGAACAAGGTTTGATTGGAAAATGTCCAGGTTCAAGCTCCTCATCTGCTCTGAGCCCTGTTTCCTCAGGAAAGATGACAGCGTTACTCCTAACACGACGTTTCCTCACAGAGCTGCAGATCGGAATAATCCAGAGCTTCCTGAACATGTTCCCATCACAGCAACATGCTTCCAACCCAGAAACACGGCTTTTATCATCAGGTGACGACATGAGCAGAACCAGAACGACAGGGTCTGAACCGACCTGAGTCACGGTTCTGAAACTCCTCATGGACCTGATTCCTAACAGAAAACTGGACTCAGTCCGGTTCAAACTGGACCGCTGTTCAGTCTGTTTCTAAACATGATGGGAAATCTGTGTGAACCTGGTCTACCCTTCTTCCCTTTTTTACATAATGCTGTGACTCTAGTCTTCCTAGCATGCGATTGGCTGTGTGATGTGCCCATCAAACTGAAGTCCTGCCCCCTTCCTGTCGAGGGGAGGCTGAAGATTTAATCCTCTCTGACAGGACTCAACCTTTTTTCTTCTCAGTAAAGATGCATCAAAAAGTAGCTGGACGGTTTCATTTCTACCCACAGATGTTAAATTTAACCCACATTTTTGTGGGTTACTGGGTATTTAATTAGAGCCTGAGAGGACTCTTTAGATCCACTAATATCTCCACTTTTCCCCAACAGATTTGTAATATAACTGGCTCTGAAAACTAGGAGCAGATTTGGGTCTAGATGATTCTGAAGTTCTGGAAGTTTCTGGTCAGGTTCAGTCTGCTGGAGGCATTCAGGTGTCAGTTGGAAATGTCAGAGTTCTGAAGCTGAAGCATCAAATGAGCCGTGTGTTTCCTGGTGTGATGTCACAGCTTCCTGATTGGACGATCTGTCAGAAACTGCAAGTGGTCTCAGGGGAAGGTGAAGTTTCCTCCAAGTGTGAACGTAAAACTGCATGAGCGTACTGCGACCTCGATGGAGGACTGAGGGTAGAAACAGACGGCGTCCTCCCTCTGATCCCTGAGTGTGTGCGTGCACGTGTGCATGTGTGTGCATGTGTTTCCTATTTAGAGTGACCTCATTCCCCGGCCGGCGGCTAGATGACATCATCCCACTGCTGATGGATGAAAGTTTTCTGCACCATGGAGGAAAAATAAAATCAGAGAAGCTGGAAATTCTGACGCTCTGCGACAGGAAAACAGGAAACTGGGTTGGAAAAATGTTGGAAAACAGATGGAATGAACTTTGACCTCATTCATGTGGTCAGGAAAAACCTGGATTTCCTCAAAACACCCAAAACAGAAGTCCAGACACTCACAGCTCAGTCTGAGGACTGGTCCAGTTCCAAGACTGGTTCTGACATAGTACGGTTCCAGGACTGGTTCCAGCATAATCTGGGTCCAGGACTAGACCCGACATGGTCTGGTACCAGGATCTGAACAAGGACTGGACCTAGAGCAGGGATGTCCAGCTCCAGTCCTCGAGGGCAGCAGTCCTTCGGGTTTAAGATGTTTCCCTGCTCCAATACACCTGAATCAAAATTATTGGCTCTCCTCAACAGCTTGTTGTCAAGTTCTGCTCCATCATGTTGACACAGGTGTGCTGCAGCAGGAAACATCCATAACTTGCAGGACAGCAGCCCTCGAGGACTGATCTAGAGTAATTTCCAGGCTGAGTGTGGTCCTAGTATCTGGTAAGATCTGGACCAGACCGATCTGGGTTTCAGTTTTCTGGTCTTTCTAAAACGAAACAAAATTAAAGAAACAGGAAATTATGTCAGACGTGAAGTGATGACATCATTCTGGAGACTTCCTGCCAATTGTTTTACTGTCCTCCAGACTCTAAAGCCATCGTGGACGGGAACCTAAAGCTGATCCTGGGTCTGATCTGGACCCTGATCCTGCATTACTCCATCTCTATGCCCATGTGGGAGGATGAGGATGATGAAGATGCCAAGAAGCTGACCCCCAAGCAGCGTCTACTGGGCTGGATCCAGAACAAGGTTCCCCAGCTCCCCATCACCAACTTCCACCGAGACTGGAGGGACGGCAAGGCGCTGGGAGCTCTGGTGGACAACTGTGCACCCGGTATGACCCGGATTTATTATTATTGTTGTTGTAATCACTGAATAAAACTCACTTCAGGTTTTGAAGATGTTCCAGAATATTCACACTTTTCTGTTCTGAGCAGAAACAAACATCTTGAAGATGAAAATATTTTGAATATTAAATCCGACCCAGATCAGGGTGGTACTGGGTTCTGGTTCAGTTCAGACCGGTCTATGCTCCCCACTGACAACTGTGTGCTGCCTTTAGGTCTCTGTCCAGACTGGGAAACCTGGGATCCAAGTCAGCCGGTGGAAAACGCCCGAGAGGCCATGCAACAGGCTGACGACTGGCTAGGGGTGCCACAGGTAACGCCTCCACCTCCACACAAACACTCAGTAACAGCTGTTCTGGAGTCAAATAAAAACAGAAAAGTTTCTAGAATATCCTGTAGATTCTCCAACCACCGGATTAACTGGTGACAGGTGAGGGTGTCAGGCTTGGGTATAAAAGTATCATCCACCACAAGAATGGTCTTGGTTAAACACCTGGGTCCAAACTCCATCAGAGAACCATCTACAAGGGCAACAAATATTTCTCTGATTGTAAAGAAATATGTTTTTCAGCATCTACAGTAAACAACCAGGAAATCTAGGACTCAGCAATCACAATGTTTAGTTTATTGATAAAGCTATCTCTTCTATCATCAGTGTCTCAGGAATGAAATCCAGCCACTAAATTTAGTTTTATTT
>CM047997.1:2169895-2183047 GCA_026261665.1 Melanotaenia duboulayi | reverse complement strand
CTCCCTCTGCCTATGGGTGGGGAATGGGTCCTAACTGTTGTTTGTACTTATGCACCAAACAAAAGTTCTGAATACCCACCCCTTTTGGAGTCCTTGGATGGAGTGTTGGAAAGCACTCTGTCCGGGGAATCCCTTGTTCTGTTGGGGAATTCAATGCTCACATGGGCAATGACATTGAGACCTCGAGGACTGTGATTGGGAGGAAAGGCCCTCCAGTTGTTGTTGAGGCAGCCAGCTGGAGCTGTGACTGAAAAGTTGTCGGTGCCTGTCGCAGCAGAATCCCCAAACTCGTTGGTGGACACAAGCAATGAAGAATGCCGTCAAGCTGAAGGCGGAATGTTGTCAGCCTTAATGGCCTGTGGGATTCCAGCTGTGGGAGGCAGCTGATGGGTATCGGCAGGCTAAGAGGAATGCCACTTCAGCGGTTGCTGAGGCAAAAGCGTGGGCATAGAGAATGAATTGCCTACAGTTTCAAGGAGATTCTTGTCTACCATCTGGCAGCTCAGGAGGGGGAAGGAGTGCTCCACAGTGGGGATAGTGGGCTGCTGACTTTGACTCGGGATGTTGGGGGTCGGTGGAGAGAATACTTTGAAGACTTATTGGGAATTCGCTCAACTGGTCTACATGTGCTTTGTGGACTTGGAGAAAGCGTTCAACCATGTCCCCTGGGGACTCCTGTGGGGGGTGCTCTGGGTTTCGGAGTTCTGGGCCCCCTTGTACGAGCTGTCCGGTCCCTGTACAACTGGTATCAGAGCTTGGTCCGCATTGCCGGCATTAAATCAAGAGTAGTTTCCGGTGAGGGTTGGACTCAGCCAAGGCTGCCCTTTGTCACCAATTGTGTTCATAACTTTTATGGACAGAATTTCAAGGTGCAGCGTAGGTGTCGACGAGATCCGGTTTGGTGACCTCCAGGATTGGGTCTCTGCTCTTTGCGGATGATGTGGTTCTGTTAGTTTCATCGGACTGTGATCCTCAGCTCTCACTGGAGCGATTCGCAGCCAAGTGTGAAGCAGCGGGATGAGAATCAGCACCTCCAAATGCGAGACTATGGTTGTCAGCCTTAAAAGGGTGGAGTATTTTCTCCAGGTCGGGAATGACCTGGAGAAAACACTCCACCTCGGTGATCAAGAAGGGGCTCAGAGTAGAGTCACTGCTCCTTTGCATAGAAAGACGCCAGATGAGGTGGCTCAGGCATTTGGTCAGGATGCCTCCTCTATGCCTCTGTGGTGAAGTGTTCCTGGCACGTCCCACTGGGAGGAAACCCAGATGAAAACCCAGGACCTGCTGGATGACCTACATCTCTCAGGCTGGCCTGGGAACGCCTCGCGATCCTCCTGGACGAGCTGGTGAATGTGGCCGGGGAGAGGGACGAAAATGAATGGATCGACAGTTATAAATAAATGCAGAAATTAATGATGTAATAAACGAAGTGTAATGATTTAATTAACATGGTAAATTTGAATTAAATAAATTTCATACATTTAATAAATGTGATAAATTAAACCTTTTAGTTCGTTTAATGACCTTTTGTTCTCTTTTTTCTTTATCAAACTGGTTTATTTTATTTGTTTTTAGACATGCTTATTTATGTATTTATTTTCTACTATTAACACTTTTATCCTCATTTCTATATTTATTTCATGTTGTATTTTGTTATATTTTTTTCTTCCCGATTTTTTACTTGTTTTATGTAATTGTCAATAAATTCAGGCATTAAGGGGTTCAGTAAATATTTAATAATAATCAAAATAAGAATGAGAATCATATAAATGTGAACACTTAAATAAACATGATGAAATAAATAAATATGATCAATTTAAATTAAATAATTTCTGAAGTAAACAAAGCTGTTGTGGATGTAAATATTTCAGATTTCTGTGCGTCTGTGGAGACATTCAGGTGTTAAAGGTTTTTAGTTTCAGGTCAGGGTGAAGTTAACCACCTGTTTGTTTGTTTGTTTGCTTGTTTGTTTCTTTGTTTGCTTGTGTTTGCACTCTAACCTTTGCACCTTGTTCCTGCCAGGCGACCGAAACCATCCCAATTATAGAGGAACCATGTGACAAGCTTCAGTTACAGCCGCCCTATGTGGGCTTCTCATCTCTCTGGGTATCAGCTTCACTTCCTGTCAGATGCGATCAATAACAACCCACATTCGCTTATTGATCATGTGTCTGCTCAGCATGTTCAGTCTGCATGTTTCAGTCACAGCAGCTGGAGCTAACATTGTGTTTCATTAATCTTGACTTTTTAAGAATTTTCTGTAGCTTTTCTCTTTGTAAAATTGTTTCATTTGGCCACATTTTTTCCAGATTTATTTATGCATTTTTTACATTTTAACTTATTTTATTATATATTTCAGTCATAATTTTTCGTGCCTTTTTTCTTTTAAAACAGCTCTAAATCTTATTTTCCTGAGATAATTTTCCCAGAATTGCAGCACGTTGCAGCTTGACTTTACTAGTTTCAGACCAGTTTAAACCTGAACTGGTCTGTGTGATGATGGACTGGTTCAGTCTCTGTCAGCATCTCTACAACCCCACTGTGCGTCTTCCTCCTCCTCTCTGGACCAGATCCCAGAGCTCCCAGTATGTTGTCAGTGATCCTCCTCCTCTCTGGTTCTACTTCAGGCCACAGAAGATCCCATCGGCCCCATGGACGGGATGGAGCCCATGCTGCGGCCCTTCAGTCTGGTCATTCCCTTCACGGTGCAGAAAGGAGAAATCACAGGTGTGACTAGAAGAAAAATGGAAATGATTTCGTGGTGTGTGAAATGAGAGATACGGTTCCTTCCTCATTTTCTGGAAGCCAACAATTCTGCCTCAGTTCCTTCCTCGGCTTTTTGGATATGTAGTTTCAGTTATGGTTGCTTTATTCTTCTTCTTCTTCTTCTTCTTCTTCTTATCATTATTATTATTAATAATGTCTGTTCATTATGTAATTATTACATGAAAACTGATGTTGAAGTTTTTCTAAATCGTGCTTCTGGTAAAAAGGCTGATCTGGTTCCTGTTTAATATTTTGAAGTGTTAAAATTTAGCTTAGATTTTTAAATGACACCAGGATTTCTGGATTGATCTGCTGGTTTTACCATTGCTGACTGAAGCTATACACTAATCTTTTGATGCTCAAATTTGGTTCAAGATACAGTTATTTCAGATTTAGTTTTATTTAGCTGAAAAATTCTCTGGAATATCCATGTATTGATTTGACTGAGATACAAACTGAGGCTTTGTCTGGGACCAGAGTCCCCTGGTAATACATGAGATGAGTGTCATCAACATAATTGTGATCAGTTACTTGGTTTGTTTACATGATCTGAGCTTGTGGGAGCATGTAGATGCTGAACAATAGTGGGCCAAGTATGGAGCCTTGGTGAACTCCACATGTATATTGTTGCCATCTAATATGAAGTACTCTCTGTCTTTATGTAAGATTCAAGTTAATTTAGAACCAGACCAGATCCTGACAGTCTAACAGGATGTTCTGGTCAACTGCAATCCAACAGAACTAGAACCAAACGTCTGCTGCTGTCTGTGTTTAGATAGATATCAAGCAAGACTCCGATGAAGACAGTTTCAGTTCTTTGGTCCAAATTCTGACTGAAAGTCAACAAAATAACTGTCAAGTGGCAAGAATGTGTAAAGCTGTTGATGAACAGCTTTTTCTGTTATTTCATTTAAAAATCGGAGAGTTGTTACCTGGAGTTGTTCATGAAAGACACAGTAAGGAACTTTAGCAGATTTTCTCAGTGATGTGCCCCCTATCGACGACTAATCCAGTATTCATCTCCATCCTACCGGCACTGTGAGATCTCTCCAGTCAATAAAAGAGTCTTATCTTGACTCTTATCTCTTGTTCTGTCTCTGTCTCTATCTTTTCTTCCTTCAGTAACGTTGTCTTGTGTTTCTTTGCAGAAGCAGCCATGGTGTGCGTTCATTACGGCTGGCCTGTTTATATTCATTTGCCAGTGTGTATGTAAAACAAAACTCGGCACGCGGCATCCCAGACTTTAAGTTGCCCACCTTAACACAAAATGTGATTACTAACTGGTAGGAGCCAACATCTGTCCAGCCTGTTTACGATTCAGAGGGTTTCGAGTAGATTCTGGTCCATCATCTGGTGGCTCAGGAGGGGGAAGCAGTGCTCCATTAACAGTGGGGATGGAGGTGCTGCTGACTTTGAATCGGGATGTTGTGGGTCGGTGGAGGAAATACTTTGAAGACCTCAGTCCCATGGGACTCTGGCATGGACTCTCCTATCTTTGGGGCTGAGGTCGCTGAGGTGGTTAAAAAGCTCCTTGGTGGCAGGGTCCCAGGGTGGATGAGATTTGCCCAGAGCTCCTTATGGTTCTGGACTCTGCAGGGCTGTCTTGGTTTACACGCCTTCAGCATCACTTCGACAACGGGAACAGTTCCCCTGGACTGGCAGACTGGGGTGGTGGTCCCCCTCTTCAAAAAGAGAGATTGGGGGGTCTGCTCAAACTACAGGGGGATCACACTCCTACCAGCATCCCTGGTAAGGTCTGTTCAGGGGTGTTGGAGACAAGGGTCCATCGGATAGTCGAATCACGGATTGAGGAAGAGCATTGTGGTTTTCGTCCCAGTCGTGGAACCGTGGACAAGCTCTTCACCCTCTTTAGAGTCTTGGAGGGGGCATGGGAATTTACTGAACCAGTCTACATGTGCTTTGTTATATATTTGTCAATTTGGGTTTACAGAATATTATCAGACATCATTAATTACTTTATTTTATCAGTTGATATAAAATAGATATATTAGGTTGATCACATGGTTTATGTTTTCCTGTGCAGGTGAAGTCCGAATGCCGTCTGGTCGAGCAGCTCGTCCTCACATCACTGACAACAAGGATGGAACGGTCACGGTGAAGTATTCCCCAACTGAACGAGGTCTGCACGAAATGGACATCAAGTACGACGGCAGTCACATCCCAGGTGAAGCTAGAAGAGTCTGTAATCATCAGCAAACACGTTGACTTCACACAGAAACACACGGTAAATGCATTCCTGTTTCTTCGGTTACAGGAAGTCCACTCCAGTTTTACGTTGACGCCATCAACAGTGGTCATGTGACTGCGTACGGTCCCGGTCTGAGTCATGGCACAGCGAACAGACCAGCCACTTTTACCATCGTCACTAAGGATGCAGGAGAAGGTACTGACCCGATAAGTCAACCAGACCATTATGCTGTTCTTATCTGGAGAATAAGTTTAATGTGGAAACGGATCAAACCTGGATAAAAAAAAAAACCTGGAGATTCTTACTTTGACCTTTAGTTTTTAGTTTACTGGGTTTAAAATGTCTGGAGTAAAATATTAATTAGAGTTAATATAAAAATTACTGTTTTTCTTTTGGAAAACCACAGGTGATGTGGTAGAACAGCTTGGAGGCAAAAACGTCTCTGGACACCAACTTGATGAATAATAAAGGTTTATTACAAAAAAGTCTGGCATCTAAAACAGATCTGCAGAATCTGTGAGGTTTCTAAGCCCATGTTGAGGATCCTTGTGATTGTGCATACCCATGGTCTTACACAGGGTTTGCAAGCAAAGAACATTCCTACTTGTACATAGAAACATAAGATGCTATGGACATCTTCAAGAAACCTATAACCTATCCATATATGGACCCTAGAATTTGCTGACTCTTGGCAAATGGCAAACTGCTACAATGGCAACCATAGTCATAACCAATTCAATGCTGAGGATCAGAAACTTCACTTTCTTTGTTTAGTATTTTCACATTGAATTCAGTTTACCTCTTATATTCTAAAAATTCATTTCAAGAAACTTTTAAACTAATTATAGTCCAATTATAATCCAGTAAAACAATTATATAATCAACATTAGTCCAGTTTGTAATAACTCTGTTGACCTGCTGATAATGAAATTGTAGCTGAATGAAACTGTGTATTTAGTACAATAAATTTTCATGGAAACAAAATAAAATGAGCGACTACAGCTGGCTGTACACTTGCTCAGTGTCTGCATATGGTCGGTTACGACATCACTGTCGTAAGCTCTGCGTAGGCTCGACATGTGCCTCTCCAGACCTGACGTGCACCCCTGTTTGCAGCACGATTACATGGAAATACTCCCTTGTGAATGGTCTGTTTGTAATTACTAACTTCTGGATTTCCGGAGTTTCTTGCTGACTTTATGTGGTTACCACGGTAAAACAACTGCAACATAAAACCATAACCATACACTTGAGTGCAAGGGCATCAGGTGCGCCGTACACAGACGCTGCGCGATTTTAAATCCAGCTTTACATAGTGTCAGATGCAGAAATTACAAGAAAGTGAAAAAGAAGTACAAAATATGTTAATGGGAACGTTTGGTGAAATCATTTAGGAAATATGAATGCGTGTTCACGTGCTTCACGTATGAAACAAGTGTGAAGCACATGTAAATGTTCCAAAAACCACATTTTTAATGTGACGTACGTATTTTCCCATGTGATTCACATATGCCTTATTTGTGATTCACATGTTGATGAAATATGTGAATGTTCCAAAACCATGTTCCCCCGTGTGATTCACATATGGAGCACATGTGGAAAAATACGGTTTTAGAAGATTTTTATCTTAGAACATGTAAAATTCATCTGAAGCACATGATAATGTTCCTACATGTGATTCCCATGTGATTCCCATGTACATCTTATGTGTATGTGTATGTATAAATAAGGGTATGTTCATGAGGAGAAAACAGGGTTTTACTATTTTTTTAGTAAGTCTTTTCTCCTCCATTCAGCACAAACACAGATGAGTTGAAAGTTTTGCTTTCTGATAAACACAATTTGGCACCACATGACACGGCAGCTGTATCAGTCGCGTGATTTTTCTTAGTGATATACCCACCACTTTATTCAGCGGGTGCCTGCTTTCCAAAAGTCATAACCTCTTTAAGTGCAGTTAATGACATCATACTTCCTTAAAGCCAGACGAACGGTAAAAAGAGCAATACCAGTTAAAGTATTTCTATTTTTAAATATTTAACAAAGAAATAATATTAAAGAAAATTAAAGTAAAACCAAGAATATCATTAAATAAAGATGTAGTGTCGCTTCATGTTCCTTCCTACTCTCTGCAGGCGGCTTGTCTCTGGCAGTTGAAGGTCCGTCCAAGGCGGATATCAGCTGTAAAGATAACAAAGATGGGACGTGCACAGTGTCCTACCTCCCCACTGCACCTGGAGACTACAACATCATCGTTAAGTTTGATGACAAACACATCCCGGGCAGCCCCTTCACTGCCAAGATCACCGGTAACCGAGCAAAAAGACACAACACATTTTCTTGCTCTTACTCATTGGATCACTTCCCTGCTGTATTACAATATTTTTTACAAAAACTTTCAACTGACCTGAAAAAGCTGTAGATAATTCAGTGTTCTGTGTTAAAAAGTGACTCCCTTATAGTGGAATTTTGTTTTTAAATAACCTTTTGCAGATTTTCCCAAAATGCAACAAGTAATCATTCTTCTCAATCAGCAGAGGACAGATGAAAAATTCTTAAGTTAAAATAATGTTTTAATCAGCGTCCTAAATTTTTGCATTGCTTCTTCCTGTTCTCAACAAACATCTTCTGGACTGTAGGATCTGCTGCTGCCTCTTGTGGGATCCAGTCTAGAAGAGGTTAAAAAAAATATGTTTTTTTTTCTGCAGAACGTCAGAACTTATACTGACAGACTTTAAACAACTTGGATAACCTGACCTGACATGTTATGTCCATCTTGTTTTGTGTGGTCTCCAGGTGACGATTCCATGAGGACATCCCAGCTCAACGTTGGCACGGCAACAGATGTTTCCTTAAAGATCACAGAAACAGACCTGAGTAGCCTGACGGCGACTATCAGAGCACCATCTGGACATGAAGAACCATGCCTACTGAAGCGGCTGCCTAACAGACACATCGGTTGGGTTTTTCTCTCCACAACTTTTCAGGATTTATTTTGTCTCAAACTGAATCAAATATCACTGCAGACCCACTACATGATTAAAGTGTGTGGTTAAACTTACTTTGGGAAAGTTCCTTCAAGATTTGAGGTGGAACAAAGAATGTCACAATCAAAAATTAAAAAATGTTTTTTACAGTTTTAAACAGAATCATATCGTTAATAACCCCAAGATGTATCAAAGGTTTAGTCATTCTCCAATATATATGTAACCAGATCCATGGGCTGTTTCTCACTCGTCCATGGACAATGATACTAACTTTAAGTTGTCCTCTTCTGTCTTCATCAGAGGAATCTTTGTTTATTTTAAAGTAGAAGCAACCAAACAAGACAGGAAAATGAATCTTCCATCTCTTACCTGCAGGAATCTCCTTCACACCAAAGGAAGTGGGTGAACATGTGGTGAGTGTGAAGAAAAGCGGGAAACATGTGACCAACAGTCCATTTAAGATCATGGTGGGTCAGTCGGAGATCGGAGACGCCAGCAAGGTGAAAGTTTTCGGTCAGGGGTTGGTGGAGGGGCACACCTTCGAGGTGTCTGAGTTCATCGTGGACACCAGGAACGCAGGTACAAATTTAGACCTGAGTCCTGCCGGCTGGACGCATCAGGATTTTTAACACTCATCATGTCTGTGTTTGGCAGGTTATGGAGGTCTGGGTCTGTCCATTGAGGGTCCCAGCAAAGTGGACATTAACTGTGAAGATGTGGAAGATGGGACGTGTAAAGTCACCTATTGTCCAACTGAACCCGGAAACTACATCATTAACATCAAGTTTGCCGACCAACATGTTCCAGGTACAGTTCAGTGCTATGTCTCTGCAGACCCAGAGAGCTATAGTACTGGACCTGCACTTCAAATGTTATTATGTAAAATTATGTTAAACTAACAAAGCTAATAATTACAATAAGTAATAATAATAATAATAATAAATCTCATTTAGTGTAGGTGGAGGACTGTGATCTTGTCATTTTGGGGGTTGGTAAATGGCTGGTGGTTGCGGGTTCTTTGTGGTTTTCTGTGGTGTGGGACTGGGCTGCTCTGCGGTGGGAGCGGCTCTGGGTCCAGCCCTTTTGGGGGTTGTGAGGGCCAGCAGTTGGGGTTGCCTTGTGATGGGGGGTGAGGCCACTGGTGGTGCCTGGGTTGGTGGGCGTCGGCCCTGGGCCGGGCTATTCTGGGGCGGGGCTGGGTGGTCCTGGGGGTGGTGGACCACGGATCTGGGCTCTCCCGCTATTCTCCTTCTGCTCCTCTACTTCCCCGATGGGTGTCTGGTGGTTGGGTGGTTTCTGGGGTAGGTGGTGGCTCATTGGCTGTAGTCGCTGCGTGGTCTAGTCGTTGGGAGCAGCTGCCTCTAGCCTGTCTTGCCCTGGGGGCCCTCCTGGGGAGCGGGGGTGCCTAGTGCTGTCAGCAGCTCACCATCCGGAGAGAGGTTCTCTTCCCTTCTGACTTACATCCCTGGACCCCTCTTCTTCTCCGCTCTCTGTCTCTCTTACATACATACATAGACATATACACACACACACACATACACACACATAGGGATTTTGGAGGCGTACACATCATGCGGGGTGTTGCTGGGGAACCAACCAAGTGGCTTCCTTAGCTGCACCCTGTGGCAACCTTCTGGGGATGTGGCGGCTCATTGGCTGCGGTCCCTGTATGGCCCAGTCGTAGGGGGCGGCCTTTCCTGGCCTTTCTTGCCCTGGGGGACCTCCCGGGGAGCAGGGGTGCCTAATGCCACTAGAGCTTGAACATCCTGAGGAAAGTTCGCTGTTTAAAAACTCTTAATTACTAGCTGCTCTGTTTTTTTTGTAAAAGTTGTAACACTTTGTTGTCTGGTGATAGTGTGGATTGAAGGGTTGTTGCCTTCTGTCTGTGATGTTTTTTGTCCCCTTTCTTCGTTACCTTTAGCTTCTATTTGGTATTTTTCATCTGGACCTCCAGTCAGGTCCAGCAAGATTACATAGATTCTGTGATTCAAAGTAATTAAATAAATAAATAAATGAATCGGATTATCAAGAGGAGCCTTACCCATAGGCCTCCCCTTTGCAAAGCGAATTTGATCAGCATGATACAGCAACCAGATCATCATTTTGTTTGCTGTCATGCTGGACAGGACAAGTTAAAAAAAAAAAAAAAAAGTTAAACCTATTTTCATGCTAACTATGAAAATAAGCACTTTCATTGTAACTACGAATCCTGTATAAGAGCAACATGTCTGATTTTTGCAAAGAAAAATTCCTGGAAAATTGATTGAGAACGCAATGAGTTCTGGTCATTTTTATTCCTTTTAAACAGGTGAGTAAGCAGAGCTGACGACAGGTCACACGTTTTATCAGTCCCTACAGGCGGCCGCAGTCAATGTGGCTTCTACTCTTTATACGTCTGTATATGCTTCTCAGTTATGATGGAAGACTCCAGGAACAGGAAGTCTTTTACAGGCAGGGACAGGAAGTAAAGAAACTCTGACATCTACATGTTTAGGGTTCAGAGCGTTTAGGGGCAAATTTCAAACCAAGACTTTTGTGAAGTTTATTTTCTGTGATGTTTGTGTGTAAACAGGAAGTCCATTCACAGTGAAGATATTTGGTGAGGGCCGGATGAAGGAGAGCATCACCAGGAAGCGTCAGGCTCCCTCCATCGCAACAGTTGGCAGCACCTGTGATCTCAACTTGAAGATACCAGGTGAGCTGTCTCATTGGTGTCTCCTTCCTGTCTGCGCCTATCCTCCTTGCTTCCTCCTCTTCACCTCTTTCTTTTCCCTCATCTCCCCTTTCCTCCCTGCCTGCTTCTCCTTTGGACTGTAGGAAACTGGTTTCAGATGGTTTCAGCTCAGGAACGTCTGACCCGGACATTTACCCGCAGCAGCCACACCTACACTCGGACCGAGCGGACTGAGATCAGCAAAACTCGAGCAGGAGAGACCAAGAGGGAAGTCCGGGTAGAGGAGAGTACCCAGGTTGGGGGGGATCCCTTCAGAGACGTGTTTGGAGATTTTCTGGGAAGAGAAAGTCTGAGTGGGTTCAGTGGGATGCCGGCAGGCAGCCGACCGCCTCTGCAGGACGGTGTGTTTGGATTTGTGTGGACTTTCTAACTGCTTCTGCTTCAAACTGTTTGTCTTTAACCATCTTCTGCTGTCATTAATCGTATTATAATATTTAACAGGTCTCCAGTAACTCCAGTGTGAAAGCATCAAAAACAGCTGTGTTGTAATTCACAGTTTGATTTGATGGTGGCTGTGTTTTCTCTTTGCATAACTACGCATACATGTTGATTACATCTCTGCAGATGAAGATGCATATGAGGTTTTAAAAGAATGAGAATATAACAAAAAATGAAAATCTGTCAGGTTAATTTTGTTAACCATCTAGGGTCGATGGACTCACAGCCTTGTCCAAATCACATAACCGATAAAAGACAATGAAGCAGCAAGACGCAGCCACGCAGTGTCCGTTTCAACTTCTGTCCAATGCAGACTTCAAACCAGTTAATAAATTCTGTTGATAAATCAGTAAAACTAGTGTTGATCAGAAATGTACAACATACTTTTTACATTTATATAACGGTCACGTTTGGTGCAGGAAGACACTAAAAATGGCAGATTCTAAGCAAAGTCCTCAAAAAAATCCATAACACTTCTTTTCCTATTGGTGGAAAAATGCATCACACCAACCAATAAAAGCGTTCTCAGGGGCAGTGGCAAGAAAGCCCAGACATCTTGTCTCCCCAGCCACATCAGCTTGTTCCCAGGCCAGCTGAGAGATGCAGTCCCTCTAGCGTGTCCTGGGTCTTTCCCACGGTCTCCTCTCGGTGGAGTGTGTCTGGAATACCTCTACAGTGAGGCATCCAGGAGACATCCTGATCAAAATGTAGACCAAGCTTTGGCACCAGTCGTACAGGGACCAAACAGCTCGTACTAGAGGGTCTGGTACTCCATACACCTGGAGCGCCACCCTACAAGAGTACTCAGAGGACATGGTGGAACAAGTCCACAAAGCACTTGTAGACGGGTTGAGCAAATTCCCATGCCCCTCCAAGACCCTGAAGAGGGTGTAGAGCCAGTCCACTGTTCCACAACCGGGACGAAAACCACATTGCTCCTCCTCAATCTGAGGTTCGACTGTCCGACAGACCCTCCTTTCCTGGACCTCTTAATAGACTTTACAAGGGAGACTGAAGAGTGTGATCCCCCTGTAGTTGGAGCACGCCCTCCAGTACCCCTTCCTAAAGAGGAGGACCACCACCTCAGTCTGCCAGTCCAGAGACACTGGTGTCAACCAAGACAGCGGCACAGTATCCAGAGCCTTAATGAAATTTGGGCAGATCCCATCTACCCCTGGGTTCCTGCCACCAAAGAGCTTTTTAACCTCCTCAGAGACCTCAGCCCCAGTTATGAGTTATGAGACCCTGCCCTGTGTCCCCCGACTCCACTTCCTTATTGGAGAATGTGTTGGTGGAATTGAGGAGGTCTTCAAAGAATTCCTTCCACTGACCCGCAACATTCCAAGTCAAGGTCAGCAGTCCTCCCATGCCCACTATACACAGTGTTAATGGTGCACTGTATCCACTGGATGGTGGACCAGAATCTTCTTGAAGCCATCTGGAAGTCATTCTCCACGGCCTCTCTGAATTCCTCCCATGCCTGTCATGCTTGAATTTTTGCCTCAGCAACCACCAAAGCTGTGCTCCGCTTAGCCTGCCCATACCTGTCAGCTGCACAGATGTCAAATAATGAAACACTACTAGGATTCAGTTCAGTGGGGCCATTTCTCCCAATCACAGTCCCCTCCTGGTCTCACTGCCATTGCCAACGTGAGCATTGATGTCCCTCAACAGAATGAGGGAGTCCCCAAAATGAGTGGTCACCAATACCATATCCAAAGACACCAAATAGGGTGGGTACTTTTAACTGCTGTTCTGTACATAAGCACAAACAACAGTCAGAACCCATTCCCCCACCCGAAGGCAGAGGGAGGCTACCCTCGTCCACCGGGAGAAAGCCCAATGTAAAGCCACCGAGTCAGGAGCCAACAAGTATGTCCACACCCACTCGCCGCCTCTCACTGGGAGCAACTCCAGAATAGAAGATAGTCCAGCCCTTCTCAAGGACACTGGTTTCAGACACAAAGTCGTGCATCAAGACGAGTCCAACTATACAACCCCTGGCAAAAAGTATGGAA
>CM047997.1:2101904-2113595 GCA_026261665.1 Melanotaenia duboulayi | reverse complement strand
GCTGTAAAACAAGCGGACCCCTGCTCCTCTAGGCTGGAAAACATGCAGACCCTTGCTCTTCCTGGCTGTAAAACAAGCAGACCCCTGCTCCTCCAGGCTGGAAAACAAGCAGACCCCTGCTCTTCCTGGCTGTAAAACAAGCGGACCCCTGCTCCTCCAGGCTGTAAAACAAGCGGACCCCTGCTCCTCTAGGCTGGAAAACATGCAGACCCTTGCTCTTCCTGGCTGTAAAACAAGCGGACCCCTGCTCCTCCAGGCTGTAAAACAAGCGGACCCCTGCTCCTCTAGGCTGGAAAACATGCAGACCCTTGCTCTTCCTGGCTGTAAAACAAGCGGACCCCTGCTCCTCCAGGCTGTAAAACAAGCGGACCCCTGCTCCTCTAGGCTGGAAAACATGCAGACCCTTGCTCTTCCTGGCTGTAAAACAAGCGGACCCCTGCTCCTCCAGGCTGTAAAACAAGCGGACCCCTGCTCCTCTAGGCTGGAAAACATGCAGACCCTTGCTCTTCCTGGCTGTAAAACAAGCGGACCCCTGCTCCTCCAGGCTGTAAAACAAGCGGACCCCTGCTCCTCTAGGCTGGAAAACATGCAGACCCTTGCTCTTCCTGGCTGTAAAACAAGCGGACCCCTGCTCCTCCAGGCTGTAAAACAAGCGGACCCCTGCTCCTCTAGGCTGGAAAACATGCAGACCCTTGCTCTTCCTGGCTGTAAAACAAGCGGACCCCTGCTCCTCCAGGCTGTAAAACAAGCGGACCCCTGCTCCTCTAGGCTGGAAAACATGCAGACCCTTGCTCTTCCTGGCTGTAAAACAAGCGGACCCCTGCTCCTCCAGGCTGTAAAACAAGCGGACCCCTGCTCCTCTAGGCTGGAAAACATGCAGACCCTTGCTCTTCCTGGCTGTAAAACAAGCGGACCCCTGCTCCTCCAGGCTGTAAAACAAGCGGACCCCTGCTCCTCTAGGCTGGAAAACATGCAGACCCTTGCTCTTCCTGGCTGTAAAACAAGCGGACCCCTGCTCCTCCAGGCTGTAAAACAAGCGGACCCCTGCTCCTCTAGGCTGGAAAACATGCAGACCCTTGCTCTTCCTGGCTGTAAAACAAGCGGACCCCTGCTCCTCCAGGCTGTAAAACAAGCGGACCCCTGCTCCTCTAGGCTGGAAAACATGCAGACCCTTGCTCTTCCTGGCTGTAAAACAAGCGGACCCCTGCTCCTCCAGGCTGTAAAACAAGCGGACCCCTGCTCCTCTAGGCTGGAAAACATGCA
This sequence comes from Melanotaenia duboulayi, assembly GCA_026261665.1. Taxonomy (NCBI): domain Eukaryota; kingdom Metazoa; phylum Chordata; class Actinopteri; order Atheriniformes; family Melanotaeniidae; genus Melanotaenia; species Melanotaenia duboulayi. The sequence goes on along the minus strand of CM047997.1, from coordinate 2,112,332 downwards.
GACCCTTGCTCTTCCTGGCTGTAAAACAAGCGGACCCCTGCTCCTCCAGGCTGTAAAACAAGCGGACCCCTGCTCCTCTAGGCTGGAAAACATGCAGACCCTTGCTCTTCCTGGCTGTAAAACAAGCGGACCCCTGCTCCTGATTCCAGGTCATGTTGGGACACGAACTCGGATGAAGGAGCTGCTTCTAGGAACTTGACGGATTTCTGACAAATCTCGGATCTCCCTCCTTTTGTTCCAAACATATTTCCAAAAGCAGCTTCCAGGAATTGCCCTCCTGGTTGTACTGACCCGTTTGAAGATGCTGACACGCATTTCCAGGAAAGTTTCTGGAAATCACATGCCTGCAGAAAACACAGCTGCTGCAGCCCAATGCAGAAATCTGACTTCTGAGCGTTTATCTCATCAACTGTTTTCATCTTTTTCTCTGATCCCAGAAATCTGGATTAACACGAAACTTCAAACTTTGACACTTTAAAATGAGTTTTTAATGCCAGTTTAATCAGAAGGAACTTTTTATTTTCTTTTTCTTCAAATTAAACAAAAACAGAAATCTTCCAAATTCACATTTGACTGAATTTGAACTCCTTTAAATACAAAGGACACATTTTTAGATAAAACGACGTCCCTCATACACACAGTCATAAAACCAGCGTTTTATGTGCTTTCTTACGTCTTTTTTATTAATTTGATTTTTTTATTCTTTTTGTAAAGAATTTGTGGAGCTTTATAAATAAAATTTCCTTCCTTCCTTCCCTCAAAGTAAATAAAGAACGTCTCCACAGTAATCAGATTTATCTTCATGTTCTTGATATCTGGGACCTCTGAGATCTACTGACATCTACTGACATCTACTGACATCTACTGACATCTAAGGGACATCTGGGGACATCTGATGATGTAAATGATCCAGACGACAGGTGAAATGTTCCACATCCATCTTTAGCCTAAATGGGCCTTTATTGTGCATTAATTCATTTCCCAACATTATAAATGTGTCATTCCATTAAAAATCCTGTTAGGTCTCGTAGAGTTTCACGGCAACATAAGAAAATAATGAAGTAAATGTCCTGTGCTATGTAAAGGGTAACTAAATGCCAGCAGGTTGTGGATCTGTTGGCAGTTCTGACGTCTGGTTGGTGAGTTTTTAACGAGGCTGTTGCATCTGTAAAAGTTTAGATGCTCTTATGTAACGTGTCCTGATCTGCTGCCGAGTTCTTGGAAAGCTCTGGGATGTTTTACACGTTTACGTGCATAGCAGTTGTTCTGAGTGGTCGGCTTTCTGGCAGCAGGCGCTGATTGTGTGGGTGTGTTTGGGTTTAAAGGCACCACCTGACTCAGACCAGAGTCTGCACAGAGACCTGCTTTGTACCAGCCGGCGAACACAAGAAACACGAGCTGCAGGAAAAACAGGAAAACTCTGACAGTGAAACTCTGAAACTGATAGTTTAGTAACGCAGCTCCACAAACATCAGGTCTCTGTGTAAAACGTATGTAACCAGAATCTCATCAAGACATATTTTCATATCAGAGGATGAAACGGAGACATTTTACCGTTTAATGGAAAATATGAGCTGATAGTGAATCTGACGCAGCAACACGTCTGGAAAAAGTTGGAACAGGAGCAACAAAAGGCTGGAAAGGTACCTGGTACAAACCAGAAACACCTGGAGGAGCATTTGATAACTTATAAGGTTACCTGGCAACAGGTCAGTAACATGACTGGTATAAAAGGAGCACTTTGGAGAGGCAGAGTCTCTCAGATGGAAAGATGGACAGGGGTTCACCAGAGGTTCTCGGCAGTCTCAGCATACGGCGTCGGCAGAATAACCGACAGATCTCGATTAAAAGGTAGTTTAAAGTCGAGTTTAGTTCAGAATCAGTTTATTTCTGAAGTTTAGCAGCAGAATGAAAGACATTTATGGAAAAAACCTTTCAATTGAAATAAAAATTATTTTCTTTCTTTCTGCTTTTTATTTCGAACATGTGCAAGTAAGAAAAAGAGTAAACCAAATTTAAATAAAATAAAATCTAGGATAGAAAATTCATCCAGATTTCACATGTGGGAAATTTTTTTCTTTAACTTCTCAGAATTTTTCTAAATGAAGATAATGGTTCCAGCTTGGGTTCCGGTTGTGGTTCCGGATCTAGTTCCAGCTCCGGATCCTGTTCAGACTGTGGTTCTGACTAGTTGTTCTTTACTGTCTCTCTGCAGACGTCTGTCAGCTTCCAGACTTGCTTCTCCAGAAGGTTCCTTCGGATCGGGAGCTGTCCAGGCTGGCTTCCTGCCTCGGTTCTGACTGGGAGGCGGTTCTGATGGATCTGGGTCTGTCAGCGGAGGCAGTATTTCGGTGCCGGTCTGATCACAGTCTCAGCACGCAGGCGGCCGCACTGGCCGGCCTGGTGCAGTGGAGGCGGTCCGAAGGCAGGAGGGCGACGGTGGAGCGGCTGATGCAGAGTCTGCGGGCCGCCGGCGCCGATCCGAATGTCATGGAGGACGTTCTGGCCCGACCTTCATGAGACGTCATCGGATCGTCCTACAGGTCAAAGCAGGTGAAGCAGACAGATCGAGCCGAGCTCTGAAGTCCTGTTCTGGTTGATGAAGGTTTCAGACCTGAGAGGAGATTGTTGGACTCGCAACCAATTTTAATTGGAGGTCCAAGTTCTGAAGATCCCGGACCAGAACCGGCAGTTTGAGACCTTTTATCTGCCGCAGAGGTCAAAGGTCAAACCCGTTAACCTCTTCATGATGAGGTCTGTTTCCTGCCTCCTGTCCGAGATGAAAACCCAGAATAAATCTTCACAGCTGCAAGCTCGGGTTGTATGTATAAACGTCGTCTATACAGAAAGCCGAGACATGTCGGATTACTACAGACGTGTCAGAACCAACATGTGTTACTGTGTCACAGTAAATTCACCTGAAACACACTAGAAAATGTCCATGTTTCTCCTCCTAAAAGAAACCAGAGGACAGCAGCCCAGTTCATCCAAATAATGTAATCCCAGTTCCTAGAAAACTAGGCTGGTTAGAAGCGGGTGGATAAGTTATTTGTGTCGGCTGGAAGTGGGAACATTCAGAGAATGCTGATGTTCAGCATTTTCATCAATAAAACAATAAAATAAACATTTCATTAATGACACTGTTTGGCTTCCTCTGATCATCTGGGTGATGGAGGGAATTCTGATTCTCGGTAACTTCAGGAATCTTCAAGAAACCGGGTTGAGGTAACCTCAATTCAGTTCGGCTTTAGACGCGTCTGTTCAGTTCTTAAGCCTTTAAGTGTCCCTCCTCCTCCTCTTCTTCCTCACGTGTTTATTCATTATCTGAGCAGCTTCATGCATTTTCCTGGAAGGCGACCCAGATTTGTTTCTCCAGAACAGATTAGTTTGTGTCAGAAAACCCTCTTTGTTCCGGCGCACACATGCACGCACACACACAGGAACACGTTGCACGTGGGAATCAAACCTCAGCACTTAATGAATTCCTGAACAGCCTCAGAGCTGAACAACTGGATCAGTTTTCTGTGTTCCGCCTGGTTTTAAGGTGGACTGATGAGTTCCACAACACAAACAGAGAAGCTGTGATTTACCTCTAAGAGGTGACCCTGAACGCCTCACCACGTTCACACAGCAAAAAGAAAACTTTAACAAAAACGCCTTTAAAACCCGAAACAACTTTTATCTAAGATTTTAACTGTATTTAGGTCTGAATTTAGTCATTCTCTCTAGACATGGAATCGTCATCCCAACAGTTCACCGATGAGCCAGAAACACTTTAAATTTATCAAATGATGAATTCCAGGATTCTAACAAAGTTATAAATTAAAAGTAAACATGTAAATTAAAAGTAATGGTAAAAATAAAATGAAAAAATGTAAGTTACTTCCAAAACTTTAAACATTTCAGGTAAAAATGATAAATGCAATTAAACAGGAAAAAATTATATTTGAAAAAGAAAAATGAAAAAGAATTATTTATTTGTAGAAATGAAAAAAGATCAAATTTTATGGGAAAAAAATAATTAAGAGATAATAATAAAAAAAAAATTGAAATCCAACTTTACTTATTTAGTTATGAGTCTAACACCAGTGTGTGTGTGTGTGTGTGTGTATCGGCTACATATGGGATTTACAAAGTAGACATTCCAGCTTTAGAGATTCTAAGAACTGGTTTGAGTAAAACTGGCCAGCACAGACAGACAGTTTAAGCTGACCAGCAATCGTTCCCACGCCAAAAGTCATGACTGAGGGTGGAGGTGCTTCATGGGGAGGGATGTGTCTGAAAGAGCTGGAGAACAGACTCAACTGCAACATTTTATTTACGTCCAACACACACATTACACGTCTGTGGCCGTGATCCCAGTCGGATCACGCTTCAAATTGTAAGTGACACGATGCACAAGATGGCACGAACGACTTCCACCGGACACACACCAAGAAGAGAAAAAACCAGAAAAGTCCGCATTGCTGAGCCTTCACAGAAGTCTGTTTCACACCAGTTCCTTTCTGACAGACCACCGTGGTCTCACCGTGGACAGGACCGTCCTCCGCGGGACGGGTCCTTGGTTTAAACTCCTGGCTCAGAATAGTGATTCACATTTACAACAAGTTTAAAAAAGAACAACGTAAAGCAAGATTTCCACTAGAATTACCTGGTAATGACGAGTAGAAATGCAGTAAGCAGTAGTAGTACGTAGCCTACGTACGTATAATACAGCAGGTATCTTCATGTGAAATGTTCCTACTTCAGGCGACCAAACCCACGATCCAAACCTCAGGAGATCCGGGACCTCTGGAACCAGGAGGCCACCATGATTCAGCCTTTATTACTAAACTCCAGAGAGCAGCTTGTTTTCTTCCCTCCAACAAAACCAGGCTAAAATAACGTTTTTCATCATTTATTTCTAAACCGACTCCTGCTGAAGTTTGAACTTTATAAAAATATTGTGACAATCTGATTTAATATAAAACAGATTTATTCAGGTTTTATTTGTCAGCCTAGAGAACTGATCCATATTCTAGTAACGCTGAGCTAAAAATATAACTGATTATTTAACCGTTTTATATTTGTTTTGGAATAAGTTTGCAAACATGAACATTGAATTAATATAAAATATTTTAAATCAAACTTTAACTTAATTTAAACTCCTTTTCTTAAAATCACTAAATCACAGGTTAAGTTTGTTTTTTCTTCTTTCTTGAAGACAAAGTTGGTGAAAACGAATCCGGAGGTTAATTCCTGCGAAGTCGGCGTCTCGGCTCCGGTTTGGACGTCGGCGAGGTCGCCCGCTCATCTCCTGCCCACAACGAGCAACAAGAAACGTGGTTTTGTTCCTGTTCGATTCAGACGATGAAAGTAAAACCTCTGAGGAGAAGCTGACACGGCTGCAGATGAAGAGCCCGAAGCGCTCGTCTTTACATCTGCACTGATTTTATTTCAACGTCTAAAAGCCTCTTTGTGTGCTGGAAACAAACAGGTTGAAATAGAAAATCTGGAGGATAAAAATCAGAAATGGTCAAATTAAAAATATATAAAAACTATTATGAACATGAAAAGTTTAATTATGACTTTAAATATATTTAAAAAAAATCAGATCAAATTAAAGTTTAATTCCTTCTATTTTATTTGCTGTTATTTATGTTTATCTTTATTGTTATTGGTGGTCTTTTTTTATTTTTCCAGATTTTTTTCCATATTTATTCCGTTTTTAAATAAATCCAGGCGTTGATGGGTTAAACCGGAGTTTAACAGCTCCGTTTGTTTGACCCGCCCGTCCTCCTGCAGTCGACCGACAGCTTGATAACGTCACCTGGTAACGTGTAACGTGTGCTTTGGTGCATGCGTGTGTCATTTCTGCCCGCATGTTTGGTTGTAGTCTTTATTTGTTGTCTCGCTTTGTGGCCTTGTCTCTACTGTGTGTCTCAGCTTTATGACTTTTTGATCAGTTTTAGCTGATTTTTAGTTTTCGGATGGATCTTTGTGTTCCTACAGGAGTCTGATAAAAAATTACATTATTTTGTTAAATGCTATTATTTTATTAGATTTAAAATTGCTGAAATGACAGCATTATAGGCTGTTTTCACATGAGAATAACAGCTGGATTGGAGGCCCGACGAGTCCTTTACAAGCAGACCGGGGACAGATGGAGCAACACAGCTATGAACCTGCAATATTCACTCTGGTTCGGAGTCTGTCGGTGGATCGGAGGAGTGAACAGCTGCTTCCTCCTTCTCCGAGCCAATCCCGGTTCAGGTGGGTAGAGGTCTGGACTCCTAGTAGGTCTTCCATACCTCCCATGATCCTGGATCTGTAGGGGAGAGTTATGTATCACCTCTGGATCCAGAACCTCGTTCTGAAGTGTGTGTCCATCAGTCAGACATGTGGTACTGGAACACACCTGAACCTCAGAACCAGAATGAGTATTATTGTTTACGTCATATAATTTGGGTGTTGATGATAAAATCAGTGCAGCGTCGACGTGGTTTGGTTTTAACGTGAATAAACATTTTCTGTGTGGTGACTGGGTGGGGTTTAATATTTCTGTGGGGTCCAGAACAGCTGGATGTGATCCAGTTGTTTCCCGACTGCAGCAGCCTGACGGGGATCTGGTTTCTGGAGATTCTGCAAAGCAGGGGTGGAGGCCCCGGTTACGATTCCCGACACAAGCAGCAGGAAGTCTTCCCTTCATGTCCAGCAGCTCCGGGTCCTCAGTGCAAATTCAAAGTCCAGCTTTCCGTCTCCAGGTCGAGACCGACCACCCTGAGGGCAGCGTGAGGCCTCCCCCCGCCTCCACCAACCCAGCAAACATTCCCACCCTGAGACCGGATCCCACGGACAAGACGTGCAGAACCAGCTAGATCCTGAAATCTGAAACTGAAGCTGAGAAGCAGATGATGAAGGCCCAATGATGTCCGAAAAGCCGGATCCGGCTCCGGGTTTGGGTCTGCTGAATGTTGGCTGGGCTGTTTCCGGTCCGTGTGGCAGTGATGAAGATGCGAGGAGGAGGAGGCGAAGGCCGGTGTGCTTGCTGGTTTTTCTCCTGAGATTAGAAAATAAAAACAATGAGAAACAGCTGACTGGGTCCGATCAGCTCCTCCAGCCCTCGCTGGCAGGATCTGTCCGGTTCTGGGTCCTGGAGAACAGGTTGGGACGGAAGTGACGCTCCTTAAGGCAAAAGTCTGTCCCACGTTGAGCAGATGAAAGACGGATGGACGGATCTGTCCTGCTGCTGCGGTGGATTCTGATGATGAAGCGGGTCTTCTGCAGAGGATGGAGGTCGGCATGTTCTCCGCCTGCAACACAACCACAAGGTCTACATCAGCCAATCACAAACCTTCTGCTCCGGTTTGAATCCCACTGAAAATAAAGTTCCTTGTTTAATGAATCATTAAAACTCAGCCATGTTTCTCACACACGTATACAGACTTTACTTTTGATCCGATATAACTTTATTCACCTCAACATGGACGAGTCCAGATCAGTTTACATGTTTTAAAACTAATTTCTTCCAGCTGCAGCTTTAAATTCAGATCAGATTTATTTCTCCACTAATCTGGTTAGGATTTAATCCACTTCACCGTAATCCCTCATAATCCCGTTTAAATGATCCAGAATAATCCAGTTTAATATAATGAAAGACTGGATTTATTCTGTTGTAGTTGTTAGATGAAGAACTGGAACAGGTCCTGGAAGGTGTTGACTTTCTTACCTGGTCTCAGCAGGACCAGATCAAAGGTAAACACTGACCTTCGTCACATAAACAATTATTTTATTTTTATTTATTTTACTGATGTTTTAATTTAAACTCAGTCATTTTTTTCTTCTTTTCTGGTCTTTTTCTCCAGTTCTGGTTCAGATTTTGGTTCCTGGGGATTTTTAATGTTGAACCAGGACCAAGACCAGAAACCAGAAACAGGACAAGGACCAGAACTGGAACCAGGACCAGCGTGAGGATCTGGACTCACGCGTGGAGACGTGTCTTTATGTCTTGCTGGCGTTCTCGTAGACGACGTCGGAGGTGATGGATTGTTTCTTCTTCTGCCACATCAGCAGGACGCACTGATGGATGAAGACAAACTGCTCCTGCACACACACACACACACACACACACACACACACACACACAGAGCTGTGAGTTTCATCCTGTCATTTGTTTGGAAAAAAAATTATTCTGAACTTTATTTTTTTTAATTATTTAATTAATTTTAATCATTAACATTATAATTACATCTATTATTGATAGAAAATGTTTTTTGCTTTTTTATCTGTCGAATTGATTAAATGATTAAACATATAAACTTTATAAAATCAAAATTTGGTTTTTATGGTTTTATTTTTCTGTTTTTCTTTATTTTCTTTGTCAAACATCTTTGAATACCAATTAATTAATTCTTATAATTGTTTGAAAATTTAAAGAAAATAAATCAAAATGAAGACTTTTACAGATTATTTTATCTCTTTACGACGGATTAGATGGAAATGATGTTACTTTGATATTATTAAATTATTTTTATCCAGTTATTCGTTTTCATTTATTTATTTTGAAGATGAAAAAATGATTAATTAAAACATTAGAAGAACTATTGTGTGCAGATAAAACAACCTAAATTCTTATTTAATTAGAAGACAATATAAATCTGTAATTTGGTTTGTTTTAACTCTAATCTATTCATGATTTAAAATGTTTTTAAAAATAAAAAAAAAAATAGTTAAATAAAAATAAAGATTTCAATTAAATCTCAAAAACATATACAAAAGATTTATTCATTTAATTTTCTGAAATCGCAAAGTGATTTAAAAACTAAAAAGTTAAGTAGAAAATTTTAAAATAAATGATTTTACAGAAATTTGATTTTATTTTTTACAAGAAAAAGTTGTTAAAATTGATGATCTGAACAGTCGACTTCAATAAATAAACGGTCTCATCAGGTGACTTTCAGGTGTTTCTCAGACCTCGGTCTGGACCATCGACAGGCGGTGCGACCTCATCTCGGACACCATCCCCAGGATGTCGACGAACTCGTGCTCTCTGATGTGCTGCATGAGGCGATCCAGGGCGATGAAGGTCCCGGTCCTGCCGACCCCGGCACTGCAATACACAGAAATTTCTGTTTACCCGACTACCCATAAACACCACATCATGTATGACATAGGAGAACACATTAGCTGAGGTTTTCAAAAGTAAGACATGGTTTCTGGCTGCCAGCTCCAGAGTCTCTGTCCCACAGTGAGACAGACGTCTTTGTAACCAGCAGAGTCTCTGCTGTCATGTGACTCCTTGTTTGTGTGGTTTGCTTGAAGTGGAGAAATTAGCAGAAGCTCTAAAGTGGACAGAGATGTTCTCCTGGTTTTCTTACATTCCTATAAAATTGTCTTTGGTTTGGATGCTAATGCTTGGTAGCGTCTCTTAGCTGAGTTTCTCGACATGTTGCTATGCTACATGTTAGCATAGCTGCTTTCAGGAGTCTTCGAACAGCTTATGGACCGTAGTATGTCATACTGCCTTCTGTACTTTTTAGGTTTTTCACCGTCTGGTGAGGAGATTAATAAATAATAAAATATTTCCTTATCATTAAAGCTGGTAATTGAGACACTGATGTTGTCTGTCCTGTTCTCCCCTGCAACAACTTCAGAAATAAACTGTACATTTGCTGGAAATGAAAATCATTCTGGGTCTTCCAGAAGCAAACATGGTGTTTTACAGACCTGCAGTGGACGATGATGGGGTCTTTGGTCCTGTTGGCCTGTTGGCGGACGATGTGGACAAACTGCAGGATGCTCTCGATGGCGTTGACGGTGGGGACACCGTGATCAGGCCACGAGGTGTAGTTCAGATGCAGGACGTCCTGAGTCTCATCAGCCTGCGACAATGACATCACTTCATGTTAAACCAGCAAACCAGTGAGGTTTCAACTTCAGGTCCAGCTGTCGTCAGGAAACTCACATATCCGAGCCGAAACTTCCGGATGATCCACTCTGGAGACTCGGTCTCAGACAGCATCTCCACGCTGATCTCGCCGTACATCACAGGTTCGTCTGTAAATGGCCAGTAGTGGTCACACTTCACCTGAAAACACATGGAACAGCGGGGGTGAGTAGTAATAATAAAGTAGTAATGATTGTAATAAAGTAAATGATTGTGTTCCTCTATCACTGCTGTGATAACTAGAACTGTTGCAATTAATCGTTTCTACGATTCATCGTGATGCAGGCATGAACGATTCGATATGTTAATAGACAAATGTTTACCTTAACAATATTCTCTGTGCTCAGATACAAACTGACTAGAAAACTTACAGTAATACACTACAGAGGGAGGGACAAAACACACTGCTTCACTCCACATCAGCAGCCTTGCTAGCCTCCTGTTTAAATGGTCTGTATTTATTTAGTGCTTCTACTCAAAGCTACCATGCCATGCACTAACCT
>CM047997.1:2087078-2099996 GCA_026261665.1 Melanotaenia duboulayi | reverse complement strand
GCGCTATATAAGTACAGACCATTTACAGATCATTATCTTAAACTAATCTAGTGCTAGCAGCTTAGCACTGCTATGCAGCTCCCAGCTAACGTCAGGTTAATAGCCTTTTGTAACATTAGCAGTTGTACTTGGACAGGGACAAAATCTCTTCTAAAAATCTGCAGCTAGATGTAAATATTTTTAAAGGATGAATAATTAGGAAACTACTTTAAACTTTACTCCAAACTCTTTTAGGGATACTGATGTAGTGATACTGGTGATGAGATCTTCAGATTGGATCTGGAAAGATATTTCTGTCTTCCTCCTCTGTTGACCTGCAAATCATCAGAGGAGGCATCTGGGGTGTCCAGATTTCAGAGGTTGTGTGTGCATCCTCTTGTTGATGACTGATGAAGAATTGCTCCCCTACAGCTGTCTGATTGTCTCAGTTTGTGCTTCCTCACCCTCCGTCGCTCATTGCACTGAGTCAGCATGACGACGATGAGCGACTTCTGCTGCAGAACCATCTTCCAGAAATCGTTGCGGGTCTCGGGCAGCGGGCCCTGTGTGGCAATGTACTCATTGGAGTGTTTGTAGCCCTGAAGATCAGACAGGACAGATTTACTGGCTTGCTGCAGCACAGCAGCACCACCTGGTGGTCAGCTGCGGAAGCATTTCAGACACATCCGATTCTTCTGTGGGATGTACAGTAAATCTGCTCCAGACCTGCTGATGTNATTCTTCTGTGGGATGTACAGTAAATCTGTTCCAGACCTGCTGATGTGTTAACAGGTGTGTCAGATACTCACAGGGATGTAGTTAGCGTTGATGTAATCTGCACCTTCATCGTTGTGCATAGAGACCAGCTTCACCCGACTGAAGTCATCTGAACAAAGAGTTTCAGATCATCCAGAAGGAAAACTACCGTCGATCATCAAGCCAACATGTGACAGAAACTTAATGTCCAGAGAAAAGCACGGCATGACTGGACCTCTGGATGTGTGACGAATGAAATCTGAAACTGTGGTAGGACTCACAGGGGAGGATGTTGGTGTATCTGTTCTTGGGCCTGTTGACGGGCAGGTCTGCAGCATCGTGGGATAGATCCAGACCCACAGTCTTCAGCTCCTGCAAAACATCCAACACATTCACTGAAGCTGCAGAATCATCTGCACTTAGATTACACCCGAAACGTTTGTAGAAACATTTGTTTTGACTTTGGGAGAAGTTCTCCGTCTTTTGTATCATCACAGCAGGAACTGTAGCTGATTATAAATCACCCAGTTCCGATGTTTTCTTCTGGTTAGGAACAATCTATTTTGATGCACCAAACTGGATTTCAACCCACATTTAGAGGGCTGGTGTTAATTTAGAGCCCTGGTTGTGACTATGGAAACTGTGTCCAATCATAGTTCAACTTCATTTGGACCAAACAGTTCAGGTCACTGGAACTGAAAATGTGTAAATCTGCTTTTAGGCTCTTCAGAAAAAAATATTTGATGTTTAGCCCTTTAACTCAGACTTCTTGGAGACGTTTCCTTCAGGCGAGTTCAGGTCACATGACTGCTGTCCTCTCTCCCTATTGGAGAATTTAAATGTGGAGACCAATCACAGGAAGTGGATCATCGTCGTACCTCGAACTGCAGCGAGAACTTGTACGCCGAGTCTTTGCTCATCTCCTTGAAGTAGGTGTCAAAGTCGTCCAGCTGTACGGGGCTGAAAGCACAAATATGACCTGTCAATCAGCATCTTCATCACCCTCTTCCTCACAATCAGCCCCAGGTTTTACTTCACAAGAGGTGAAATGTGGAAACCTGACACACACACTCACACACACACACCAGCAGCTGAGACGTTATTTTATCCTGTAACAGGTTAAACATGTCGCTGACGTGTTGATCCCTGATCATTGATCACCAGCTCAACTACACACAGACTTTGCCAACTGACAGGTTGGTCTTTCTCTCTGAGTCCTGCTGTTGGGTCAGTGTCACGTTAATGTTGCTGGATTATCAGCTGTCTGGCTGAAGGCTGGGATTAGTAGGACCGACACACACACACATACACACACACACACACACGAAGCTGCATGCTGCGATTGAGTCGTGTTACCTTGTTAGCTTTCGTTTCTTTAAAGCCGTCTTGCTCCTATAAAATAAAAACATGTAAAGTCCTCATGATGACTCTGCCTTCATCATCATCACCATCAGCTGTGAGTGATGGAGGGTTTTAACTGTCTGTGCAGCAGCAGCACCCCCTGCTGTGTCTTTAACTCTGATAAAGGATCATTCTGCAGGATTACACTGCAGATCTTACATATCTATACAAAAATCCCACCTCACCCACCCATCTCTGACCTGGGTGGGATGGATGGCAGAAAATCTGCTCCTTATAGTTCCCAGCTCAAGCTCCCTAAGGCAAGTATAGAAACTATGTACATATATACATATTTATCTCATCAATTCACCAGGGTTTTATTTTTTTTCATGAATGCAACGGCTCCATATGCGACATCTTCAGAAAGTCTATCAAATATAACAGAACGAATTACAACTAATTTTAAAGTTTTTCTGGTCAAAATATGAACTAAAGTGAAAATAAAGTGAATATTGGATTTTTTATGTGACATCAGGAGGAAACGGCTGCTGCAGAGACAGTTTAAAGGACAATATTGGAAATTTATTCTAATAACATTGTTCAAAATGTTTAAATATGAAAGCATAAATCTAAATATCCAGATTTAAAAGAAATCACTCTCAGGTCTCAGTATTTTATTCTGCTTCATACACTGGAAGTTTGTGGCTCAAAATTTTGTTGTCAGACAACTGTTAGGATTTAGTACACATCTGTATTTGCTTATTTATCTAAAGTTGTGCATAAATGCAAAATGGTAATTCTCGTCTTTGCAAAATCACAGATAAAAACTGTTTGATTTTTTAGTTTTGAGAATTTTACTTTAAATTCTACTAAACAAATGCACTGTGTAATGTTTACGTTTATTTCAGGGTATTTTGCAGTGATGCTCTGCTCATTCCCGTCTGCTCGTCGCTGCATCAACCTTACGAAGCAGAATTGTTGTGAATGTTGCACTTTTATAATCTCTTTATTGCAGAATCAACAAAGAAATTCCACAAATCTGAGATAAAAATGTTTGAAGTATAGAAAACGGTGCTGTTGTTGCAACCACTGTTTCAGCATGCTGACAGTCACATGACCACATGAGTCCTTGTTATGTTAGACGTGCTTCAGCCTCGTCTCCAGCTCCTTCTTTGGGAATTTGAACTGACTGAACTTGTCAGTGTTTCAGTCTGTTACAATAGAATATGATAATAGCACAATAATTATCCAGCTGCATCAGCACCAGATAACCCAACTGATCTGCACCACATCCTGTTTTCCAGCAACATATTTTCCCTGGAAAAGCGTCTGAGTTGAACAGACTTCAGACGCATGCGTGGAATCGATTTATCTTCTTTTCCATGAATAATTTCTGTGACCTCGTGACTTATCTTTGACAGTTGCTTCACAGCTGTGGTTTGTAAATTCATAACAAAGACATCAAATTATAATTTGTATTTGCAATTGCTGAAGTTGTGAGTTTTTAAATCATATTTTCACAGACTAAATACAATAAACTCTGATTTTATGCATTTTTATTTGTGCACAACTTTAGAATATTAGATAACTATTTACGGATGTGTATTGTACACACAAATCCTGACGGATAGCTGTCTTACACCATGCAAAAATAAACTTCTTTTTCCATTTATGTGTATTTTTAAGGATAAAAAAATTTAACTGGATATTTACATCCAATTATTAACTACATTTCAGATTAATTAAACAAAAAAGGGACTAATTTAAGTCTGATCTGCAGCCTGAACATTTAGATTCTTCTTTGGTTGTTTTCAAATCAGCTAAACTGAAACTGAAAGAGAGATGTTTATCATTATTACTGCGTTAAAGTACGAAAATCTGGTTTCAGATGCAAGGCTGGAAAATGAATTTTCTTCTCTGATCAGCAGCCACAGACTTCCATTAAAGACCAGAGGAACCCAAACATCGGTCCAACCCAACATGCTCAGAATGGCGTCCTCTGCTTCCTTCATGCAAAACCCAGATTTCCTCCAGAATCAGCTGTTATGTTCTGGTCCGGATGGAGAACATCCGGTGGAAGGAAATGTGGAGGCGATAAAACACAGTCATCGATGTGCACGTCTACATGCAGCACAGCAGTGTTAGCATCATGCTACAAGGCATCCAACATGTTAGCACGTTCCAGCACAGACACAGCACGCAGGACACATCACAACATCAGCTGCTGACTTCCTCTTTACCCCAGAATTTATTTTCAAGATCTTTTAGGTGTTAAAGACGAGTCTGGTGTTGGTCGCCCACTTCGATGCTGGTGCCACAAACACTTAGTGAAATATGAAGGAAATAATATGGCCCCACGGTGGATCCCTGTGGAACCCCACATTCACTAAAAACAGGGTTTCATGTCATGTTTTAACTGAAAACATATTTAACTGGTTGCTTTAAAAAACTGAAATAAATCCCGAGTTAGAAATAAATGTTCTGATTCTCATCACTGGACCCATAATCAGATTCTGGGATAGTCGTTTTATAAAACGGAATAAAGTGATTTTTTGTTTGGAATATGTTCACATTACTGAATCTAGTTTCATATTTATATTTTTATTATAATGATTAATTATCATAATAATTATTAACAATAATAATATCTTTTATAATTACATTTACAAAGAAAAAAATAAGTTAGATGAAAATCAAGGTTTTTTTTTCGTTCATTAACATAATTTATTTTAAAATGTTTTGTATCTTAAAATAATGATCAGAACATGGTGGAAATAAAATCACTGGTAAGGAGCCAGAGTGAAGATTTCATCTGTGTTTCCCCTAAAAAGTGTTTCTTTCACCCAAAATGTGAAAGATTTTCTGCTGCATGTAAACCTAACCAGTCTGAGACTGACGGAGACATGTTGGAGTTGTATCATTTCATTCTGCTCATGAATTTTATAGGGAGCTTTAATCAGCAAACAGTTCTTTGGTCTCAGTTTTATTGATGGCTGGAAAATGTTTTCTGACATAAAAATTTAAAAAGTTGTTTTAATTCTGCGACTAAACAGAAGTTCTGATTGACCAGAATGAGGCTTCGCTCGGTAAATACTGTACTTCTCTCATGAGTAGTGATTCTTTATCAGCAGACAAAGATTTCTGGATCATCTGTACAAAACAAACACAATGCATCCAGTTCTGGTCCAGAGTCTTGATCCAATCCTGGTCCAGAGTCCCTGTCCAGTCCTCATGTCTTTATCTCTGACGTAGTCTGGATGCACGTTCTCAACTTTCTAAAGGTCTTTCAAAGCTTTTCTGATTTTTCCCTTCTTTACTGTCCAGTCCTGGTACTGGACCAGTTCCAACCCAGTCTTGGTACCAGATCAGTTCCAGAGGAAGTTAACTAACCTCTGAATCCTTAAGGCAGAAAAAAAGCTTCTAACTAAAGACATGAACCAAAGTTGTGTTGACACAAACAACTGAGCAAAGAACCGCTTTAAACTGGATCTTTAGACTCTTTGTCACAAAGACGCATCATTTGTTCCCATTTCTTTTAGTTCCATCTGCGAAAACCAGCGGAAATAAAACAGTCTGACAAACTGAAAACAGGATTTTAGCAGCAACAAGGTGATTCCCAAAAAGCTGTTAGTTGGAAACTGGGCACGTCTCAGCATGGTGGCCAATATGCTGGACATATTTAAAGAAATGAGGCTGGATCAGGACAGGACCAGGAATGGATCAGAACTGTTGTTTAGACTTTTATGCCTTCTGCTCTGACAGTAATGGCAGCATGTGGACAGAGAAAAGCGTTGGTCCCAGGATTGAGCCCTGAGGGACACCGCTGTTTGTTTTCAGTCTTTTTAAGAGATTCGTGGCAAAATCAACAAACACCAGACTCATCTGTTGACTATGGAGGTCTGTGACTCTGCACTTTGACTCACATGGAGGTAAAAATGTGTGTCTGATCAATCCTGTGGGCTGTGGCTCTGCTTTGACATGCCCTTGAAGTGCAGCAGGTGCTTACTTACCACGGATTAAAATAAAAAGCCAAAAGATAGTCAGTCCAAAGGCAGGATGGCAGTAGGGTAAGGAAGGCAAAGAGGCTTCTTCGCCTGAAGGGGTCAAATAAACACAAAAATAAAAACACAAACAAGAGAAAATAAAGAAAACAGACACCAGGGGGTGACAGGTTGGGGACAGAAAATGGTGCTCCATTAGTAAAGAGGCACAGAGAGTCCAGAGCTTGACATTAGTGCTGAACACAGAGTTAATGCATCATGCAGCCGCTCAGAGTGGCCTGTTGTCTCTGCAGGACAACAGGAGTCTGTCAGCAGCCGCTCCATCTCCCCGTGTAACCTCCAGTTTGTGGCATCACTGCGTCCTCCTGGCCCACACTGCATCACTAAGCCCAACCCCTCACAGTGTGCCGACATCAGACCTTCACCTACCTGATGACCTCATTAAGATCAGCTGACCTCACTGATGCAGGCAGGAACTTCCACTTCCTGTTCACCGGCGAGGATGGAAACTCTGACCAGATTCACCACACCGCCGTGTTTTCATTATAAACAAACGTCTTCTTCGAGCTTCTGCTTCCATACAAACCTGGTCAAAAGCTCAAAGTTCGCTCTTGAATGCCGCCTACAGCTCAGAGATCAAGAGTTTCTGATTGGGTGGATTTTAAACAGAAAAAAGTTTCCCCATCCGTTCCTTAATTTCCTTAATGCCCTATTTAACATATTAAAACTCCACCAGATCTCCCAGAGCTTCATCTCTTCTATGATCATCTGTGTCCCAGGAGCAGTAGTGTGTAGCTCTGTGGGGTAAACTGTGATGGATATTTTACCCTTTAGCTGGTTTTACAGAAGTTATCCAGGCATTTCTATCCCGTCCAGGCGGTTTACAATCCAGCCACTAAATGTAGTTTTATTCAGAGATTCTATCTGGTAAATCCACAATGATCCATGATAACAGCTTTATTTATCACATTTCACCATAAAAACATCACCATCACTACTATGTTGCTAAGAGACCTCTATTTAGACCTGGACATGATGGTGAAGCCACTTCCTGTCAAACTTTTTATATTAAAATAAAGCTGGTGGAGCAGAAATAGCAGAAAATGGCTTGTGGAGTTGTAAGTGTTAACCAATCACTGACCTCTATCGTCTCCATGTTTATCATCTTGTTTCCATCCTACAAATTCAGCATCTCTATCTGGTCTGAGTTATTTAATGCTCCTGGTAGAATCCTCCAATAACAATCATAGTACACAATCAAGGATGAGAGCAATAAAGTTCACGATGGAGCTGATTGGCTACGAGAACACGAGGTCCTGAGGCAGGGAAAGTTTGATTGACAGGTCTTCTTTACTTTTCTCCAGACACGTGATCAGCAGAGTTTCATCTTTGAGGACAGAGCTGAGCTTTGTCCTGCACCAGTGAGGTCATCCTGCTTCCTGGTCTGCGTCACATCCACTCTGCTCGGTCGCCACATGCACAGTCAAAGCAGAAACACCACTGATGGAGATGTTTAGTGATGGAGGGTCCAACGACAGCTGAAGAAAGCCAAGGTTTGCCTTAACTGACCGTCTTTCAGCTGTTATATTAATCACAAATCTGCAGGTGGGAACATGCAGGAGCGAACGGGATCCTTCAGCCACGTCACCGTCTGAGGCGCCGCAGCCGAGGCTGCTGGAAGGTCAGATTTTAATTCACTTCTAAGCTTTTACTCATTTTACCACAACTGACACCAACGACAAAATTTCATCATCAGAAAAAAACACCTGTCAGCTAAGTTCACCACCATCACCATCATCATCACGATCACCTCACGCTGCTGAACGCTCCGCTGGCGAGGAAAAATCTGGCTGTGACTGGGTGTTTGCTGCTCTGAACTGAGGATGTGAGTTACTGAGGAGGACCGGACGCTGCCATCAGTAACAAAGAGTGAAGATAAGCAGAGATGGAGAGAAAGAAGGAGGAGAAAAAAGAAGAAGAAGAAAATGATAAATGGAAAAAAGGAGAGGAAGAACAAGAACACGAAGAAGTTGTAGAAGAAAGTGTAAAAGGTGTAGAAGTAGGAGAAAAAGAAAAAGGAGAAGAAGATGAAGGAAAGAGGGAAATGTGTAGAAAAGGGAGGAGGAGGAGAAGAAGAGCAGCGTACCAGTTGTAGGGGAGCTTCCCGTCTCTTTCAAACGAGGCGAAGTTAACGAACGTCTCAGCACCGCACTCTCTGAAACACAAACACAGCACATGTGGTGAGCGTGGCAGATTGGGGAAGTCTGAATATACGACTCCTCAGGAAGAGAAGGAGGAAGTGAATGTGAGCGAAGAGCGAGAGAATAAAACCGCTGCAGAGAAGCGATCCATCCTCAAGAAAATCCCTCCGATGTTCACGCCCAGTACACAACCGACACACACGGTCACAAGAAAAAGAAGATTAAGAAGAATTCAAACAATAAAAACCCAAAACTTTCAAAACTCAAAAGTGTGGAAAACATTAAGAATCCACAACGAGTGGGTTAATTACACACTGGAAACATGGGAAGGTATCAGGAAGAAATCAGATCATCCATCCTGGAGGTTTTCCCAGCCAGGCTGGATAGTGGTCTGATTGTCATTGATCGGTTATTTGAAGGCACGGATCTCAGATCCTTCCATCAACTCCAAACTTATTTTTAATTTGGGAATGAATCATTTCAATAAATTCCTTCAGATAAGACACTTTCTGACTTCACAGAAGAAGAGGAACAGTGTTAAAACACTGCCAAGTATCCTTGAATTATTCTGGATTAAGACAGTTCTAGAAAGGACTATTCCTCAGAAAACGGTCAAATATTTTTGGGAGGATAATTTCCATATAACTAATAGCACACCTGATACTAAGAAGATGTGGGAGCTGAAGATAAATACTAGAGTGGAGGATGCAGAATGGCAGAAATGGTGGGAGTTGTTGAATAATTCGCTGATTGGAGGGAATTTGCTTGTAAACAACGGATGAGATTTTTCAAGACTCCTTTAAAATGTCAAGTCGTGACCAGAATTAAACTCTGTAGGAGGAACTGTAAGCAGATTGGTGACTTTGCACATATTTTCTGGGACGGCCCAAAATTACAAAAAGATTGGAGCAACGTCAACAGAGCAGTGAAAACAATACTAAACATCAGGGCTCCCACAGAAATATACCAACGCACCTGATGAGGAAAAACTAAAGCTGAGAGCTTTGTTACTGACAGCCCATAAAGTAATTACTGTGAACTGGCTTAAACCAGATTCACCAACACTGGAGCAATGCATCCAAAGGTTACAGCTGAGGATGGACGTGGACAGACGGGATGTAAATAAAACACTTGTACCATGACAAATGTTCATTTATGTCACACAGGATATCTACAGAGAAAGGAACAACGAATCTAACATTTACGAGGAAATGTCCTCAGCCTTTTTTTTCTTGCATGGTTGATTGTAGACCTGCACGTATGTGAAGGGTGTCTCAGTGTATCTGTGAATAAATTCTTGTAAAAACATTTGGGAAAAATAAAATAGAAAATTCCTCAGTGAATATTCGCAAAGCAATTAGCTGGTAATTATAACTAATATTAACAAGAAAAAAACTAAATGTACTTAAAAAATAAAACTGATATAAAAACATTTGAAATGTCAGAATTTTCACTTTTAATGAAGTTCTGACTAAAACAGTACATTAAATGAACAAAACACCTGCAGAAACGTAGTGAGGTTGTCATGACTGAAAAAAAATGTTCAAAAAGTAAAAAATAAAGAAAGTGAAAACTAAAACTGCAAACATAAAATCAGAAAATTCACATTAAATCCTTTTTTACTACTTTAATTACATTTATAGAACTTTTGCCTCATCAGAGCTGCAGAACGATTATTTCCACATGACTGATCATCATCATCATCATCATCGTTATCATCCTGACTCTTCAGCTTTCTCATAGAAACATTAGACAGGCCGTGCACGTGAGGCCAGGCCGTGCACGTGGATCTCTGCAGACTGAACATGTGAGGAGGAAGTTCATCAGACTCTGTGTCGCCGTTTCTGAGAATTAAAATCGTCATGTGACCCGTTGAAGCTAACAGCTCAGCTGAGGTGAGAAATCATCCTTCCCTCTCACAGCAGAACGTCACATGACACGCTACCTGCACAGGTCTTAGTTTCTTTTTTTTTAGGGTCCCCATTAGCTTCAGAATGGCTGCAGCTACTCTTCCTGGGCTCCAGCAACAATATAAAAAAACAGAGTTATTTAAACAGCAGAAGGTGGGCTGCTACCTGGTCATCTGCAGGTGTTTCTTCCTCAGGACCAGCAGGAAGAGAACCAGCAGGCTGATGAGCAGGATGCTGAGGACGGCCAGGGCCGAGATGGCGGCGACGCTTGGGTTCATCTCTTTAGCTGCAGACAGAAAGACAGCAGGATGGACAGCTTTCCATCAGATTTATCAAAAACCGATGAAAATATCTGCTGGTCATCTAATAAATAAACTAAACCGATCAGAAACATTCAGTACACGGAGATAACTGTTTACACCACCCGTTTATTATGTTAGGAAACACAAACATTTTCATTTCAATGGAAAAAACTCTCATGATAACGACATCATCAGGATAAAACTCCTTAAAATGTTTAATTATTCAGTCGAGCTAATTATTTTTTTTTTAGGTTTTAAAAACAACAACAAAAAAGCAATACTTTAGAAAATTGGATCATGGATCAGTCTGAAAACGTTAAACCTCTTCGTTTACTCATTCCTAGATGAACTGGGCTGCTTATTTTAGGAGATAATCATTTACATTTTCTACTGTGTTCCAGGTGAATTTACTCTGACACATATGTTGATTCTGACACGTCTGTAGTAATATCACGTGTCTCAGCTTTGTGTAGAGACCAGGATTATACACACAGCCCTGGTAGGATTTATTCAGTTAACTGAGACAGCAGGCAGAACATAAACCTGGTGAAGAACAGGTGAATCTTTCCATGTCTGGATGATTGATCAGTCTGAAAGTCCACCTACCGACGGTGCTGATGGTGATGTGGGCGGGCCGGCTCGGCGTGCTGTAGCTGAAGCTGGTGACGGTACAGTTGTAGCTGGATGACGGCGTCAAACCAGAAACCGTCAGCATGTGTGAGGTGGAGGTGAGCGGCTCGCGGGCCTGAGGGAGGAAAAGCGTGAGGAGATCTGCAGACACTATAACACTATGTTGCCATGACAACTGCATCCTCACGGCATGATCTGAGGTATTAACAAGCTTATTTTAAAAAAATCAGATCAACACGGCAGAACCAAGGCGGGAACTTCTGACCACATGAAGCTCCTACTGGCTCAGAGAGCTGTCAATCAAAAGCTGAGAAGACTGCTGATGTTCTGAAATCAATGAGCGTAATGGGAGAGACTCCCAGGAAAATGAAGAGCTGTAGAAATTTTAGGGAACGTTGGCTGAACGGGATCAGAACCATCGTTTTTTTGGAAAATATGGAGCAGTTTGTGCAATGCGTTGGCATGGTAACAGCCTCCGGATTCAGTTCTGAAGAACTCAAAGCTCCGTGAGGTGACGTCTGAATCATTACCAGATCCCACAGAGACGGGATCAGGAATGGAATCTGATTAGGACTAGGATCAAAATCAAGATCAGGAACAGGATCAGGGTCAGGACCAGAATGAGGAAAAATCAGCTGTAATTTCATGCAGGTTGATCCTGAGAAGAGGATTTACAACTGAAAGCCGGCTGAAAGAAGCAGCTAGAGCCGGATTGGGTTCTACAGGCGCGAGTGGAGCAGTTTTACCTTCAGCTCTTTGCTGGCCCTGCAGGGTCTGCAGAGGATCTGGTAATGGTCCACCACTCCCTCCTCGGTCCACAGCAGGGTCACGGACGAGTGTGTGGCATTGACGGCGAACAGGGACCGGGGAGGAGCCGGATCTGCAAGGAAAACCGGGTCAGTTTGTAGGAGAGGAAAGGCTGCAGGTCGGAGCCGAGCTAGAAACAGAGTTCCTCTGAGGACTGAGAAGAGGAAGTGGAGAGACGGCGGTTTCTTTTTCACTTTCAGGGTGAAAACAGCTGCGACTCAGTTTGGAGTCAGAACAACGAAGAAAACTGATTCAGCCCTCCATGACTGTTATACCCACCTTTTATTTATTTATTTTATTGTTTATTCATTTCTATTTTTCTATCATTCTTTATGTATTTATTTTTATATGAACTTATTCATTGTAATCAATTTTTTCTTTTTATTTTATAGACTTCATTTATTAATTTCTATTGATTTACATCTAATCTAGTATTTATTTTATATTAATCTATTAATTGTACTTAATTTAAGATCTAATAATCTCCAATGCTCATTATTGCACTTTTTGAAAATCTTATTTCTTTTTATTTTATTGAATGAATTAATTTATTTATTTCAATTTATTTTTCATTATTTTTTTATATTCTTAATTTATTGTTGTTAAATTATGTAAAATATAACTGTAGTTTATTTTTTTATTCTTTTCAGTAATTATTTTGACTTTATGAAGAAATATTTTTTTTTGTAAATTTAAATGGTGATTAAATTAAAATAAAATCAAATTTATTTGTAAAGTACATTTGAAAAACAACCAAAGTGCAGAACAATTATCAGAAGCTGTTTTGCCACTGATTCTGGGCATTAGTTAGACGCTGTAAGTCATCCCTATCTCCCCACAGTAAGGAAAAATTAAAAACATTCCTGGATCCAGACGGTGATCCGGATCACCCCCAAGATCTAATCCCTTGTTCCTCAGCGACGTGCGGTGAAGTTTACGGTTGGTGAGGCTCTGATTTACAATAAGAACTAAAAACAGCTTCTTATTTCAA
>CM047997.1:1892334-1904215 GCA_026261665.1 Melanotaenia duboulayi | reverse complement strand
ATCTCCTCCCCAGGGCCTCCACCTGGTGGGACGTGCCCAGAACACCTCACCAGGGAGACGTTCAGGAGGCATCCTAACCAGATGCCTGAGCCACCTCATCTGGCTCCTCCTGATGTGGAGGAGCAGCGACTCTCCCGGATCACCAAACTACACACCCTATCTCTAAGGGAGATCCCGGCCACCATGCGGAGAAAACTCATTTTGGCCACTTGTATTCTCCATTTCATTCTTTCGGTCAGTATGCATCACTGCAGACGCGCAGCCATCCGCCTGTCGATCTCCTGCTCCATCCTTCCTTCACTCGTGAGCAAGACCCCCGAGATACTTGAATTACCCTATTTAGGGCAGGACCTCATTCCCGACCTGGAGAAAACACTCCACCCTTTTCCGACTGTGGACTATGGTCTCGGCTTGGAGATGCTGATTCTCATGCCAGCCGCTTCACACTCAGCTGCGAATCACTCCGGGGAGAACTGAAGATCACGGCCCGATGAAGCCAACAGAACCACATCATCTGCAAAGAGCAGAGACCCAAACCTGAGGCCACCGAACCGGATCCCCTCAACACCTCGGCTGCGCTCAGAAATTCTGTCTATAAAAGTTATGAACAGAATTGGTGACCACTAAATACTTATATTACAATTATTTTAAAAATTCTAGAAAAATTTAAATGCATTCAAATTTAGAGAAATACTCACACAATTATCACACTGTTTTTACTTGTGGATTAGAGTAAGGTGTTCAAAGTGTAACGTTAGAAACATGAATTATGTACTTTTTAACCACAGCATCAATGGGCTCCCACTCACCGAAATTATGAAAAACAACTAAATTTGGTATCATAATGTTGATGACACACAACTCTTCATAACCATCTTACAAAGAGACTGTGGAAAGTGGATCCTAGAACTCCAGTCCTCAGATCTTTGAACTGGCTTCCTGTCTGTCACAGAACTGACTTCAAAATCCTGCTGCTAGTTTACAAAGACCTGAATGGTTTAGGACCAGAATCCATTCAGGATTTTCCGGTTCGTTAAAAATCAACCAGATCCCTCAGGTCATCAGAGTCAGGCCTACTTTCTGTTCCCAGAGTCAGAACTAAACATGGAGAGGCAGCGTTCAGCTTTTATCTTCCTCAGATGTGGAACAAACTCCCAGAAAACTGCAGGTCTGCTGAAACTCTCAGCTGCTTTAAATCAAGTTTAGAAACTTTCTTTGCTTCCTTTTATCAAAATAGCTCTTTATTCCTCACTCTGTAACTTTTATTTATTGAATTCTATCTTATTCAAATTTAGCCCTTTTAGTCTTCAATTAATTAATTAAATTTCTTTTAAAAGTTTTTATTTAATGTACTTCGTCTTGCCTTCCATTGGGATTGTCTGAAAACGGCATTCAGAAGTTGCTGCAGAGTGAGATGTCTTCACTGAGGACTCGTCTCTGCAGCGTCACATGACGTGTTACGTCAGCGCCGCTGGAGTTTCTCACGTTGGCTCATCGAGCAACAAACAGGATGGAAAAAGGTAAGTCGCGTTTCGCACGAAAAAGTGCGCGGAAGTGAAGATCAGCGCGTGTGAATGAATTCAATACCAGGAATTTTCCACCGACGTAGAAATATACTAATTAATCTGCCCCCTCGTCTCTTCTCCGGACCATTAAAGGCAAACACAACTAATAAAAAAGCACATTTTTAGATTAAAAGGAGAGGAACAAAGTGAATGGGCAATACTTATTTGTTTTTATTAAATAATAAATTCACATATGTTTCATATTTATTTCTGTCTAAATCTAAATGATATATTTAGATAAATATTTAAGTGAATGAAAATGGATAGAAAATCAATAAAGTATTATTTGTATTTGTAGTTCCTTATTAATCAGTGACATTGTCTTTTTTTCTCGTTTCATTTCTCTGCACACCTTTTTTGTATTTCCTTGTGTTTATTTTCAGATTTCTGTGACACTCCAATTTTTCCTTTAATCATATCAGATTTTGCTTTAAAGGTGGAAAACCCAGCCTATTACTATTAGAAACAAGAATCTTGTCCGTTTTGAACATTATTATTATGTAGTAAAGATTATTTTAAAATTTCACAATAACATTTTTAGATAAACAGATTAAATGTATTTTAGATACAAAAACAGAAATCTCAGACAAACATGCAACATGTGAAGTAAGAAGAGAAATAAAAGCCTTCATGCTCTTCTCTTTATGACATGCCTGATGCTTCATGGTGAACTTTGTTCTAATAAAATGAGAATCTGGATTGTTATCTGTTTTAATCTCTGTATCACAGAAGGTCATTCTTGTACTTTTATATCATCTCTAAACTTTGAATTACATTTAAAGACTTGGATGTACATTTAATCTGGCTTCTTAAAGAATATTTAGATCAGAAACTCCTGGAAACATAAAATTCCTGCTGGTATCTTTCTTATTTTTCTTTTATTGTTTTTATTTTTCTGTAGATGCAATACAACAATTTGGCCACCGGAGGTCGCTGTCGTATCGGAAATAACCCATTTAAGGAAACGCGCGTGAAATAATGATGATGAGGTTTATGGTGCACAATTCTGTATTTTTCAACAGTGGATTACTTCAAGCTGAACCAGTTTAATTCAATAATCTAAGATTTTATTGTATTGTTATTATTATTGTTATTGTAGTTTTTTGGTGCTTTCCAATAGTTTTTTTTTTTGTGTGTGTAGATCTGTCTGTATTTCTTACTATTGTTTAAGTATGAAACAAAAAAGTTTGGCTCAGCAAAGTGGTTCAAAGTCACTGAATATTTTTACTCACCTGCGAAGATTCATTTCCAGTCTTGAGGTGGGTTATTTGTTCTCTTTTTCAAAACAGAAATAACAACAAAGAGACAAAAAGATTACATAGTTCTTTAAATGGCTAAATATCCAAACTAATGAGAAAAACACAAACAGACAAAATTACAGCAATAAGATACCAAACAAAAATGGAATGACACAAAATTCAATTCAGTTCAAGGTATTTACTGTCATTTTACAAGCATAGCAGAATTTTGTGGAGTGATGAAACAAATGAAGAAAAAAAGAGATGCAAAGACAGAGAAAACAAAAGAAAGATGAAAGAAAGAAGATGACCAAATGTCCAAAAGAGATTAAGATCAATGATTAGCACACGTGCAAATATTCACAAAACATGAACAAAATTATAGAAGAAGAAGAAGAAGAAGAAGAAGAAGAAGAAGAAGAAGAAGAAGAAGAAGTAGAATGCTGGGTTAAAAAAAAGACATGAAACAACCTGAAAAAGACTCGAACCGTGTTTGTAGCTGCTTTTACTTTCAGTGTTTTGCTGCTCTGTTTGACTCCACATCTCACCACCCTTCTGGATCATTCCATGTCCCTTAGGAGGACCCTGACCCTTGGATTTGCAGCCACTTAATTCACCACAGTATTTATTTGATCCATCACATGGAGCTAAAGGAGACGTAGCTCATTCACCTCCATGTTTACTTTAGTTGTTTTTTAACTTGATCTCGTTTAGTTGTTGCTTTAACTGGAACTCGTCACTCAGGTGACGCGACTCACCTGCAGCAGCTTTAAAACTTTTATTTTTTTATATAAAATCCAAAAACACACAAAGAAAGACGACTTATGTTGAGCTATTTCTTTAAATAAACACAGAGGCAGATAATTGTCCTGGTTTTTCACAGACATGTTGCATCACTGCCTCCATGTGTGTGTGTGTGTGTGCGCGTGAGATAACCATCACCATATCTCATCTTCGCTCCGCCCCTCAACACACATCTCTATAATATAAAAACACAGTGTCTTATTTCCATGAAGTCCCACAGGAAGTCTGCAGTGTAATCATTAACCCGGACTCTGTTTCTGGTTTTCAGTCTTTATGAGGACCAGAGTCTCAGAGTTTCACAGCTTGTGAGGACATCAGCTCAGTTTTAAGTTAAGTTGCAGCTGGATCACCAGGGGGCGCCAGAGGAAGGACCATTTTATTTCATTTGACTCAGGTAGCATAATTTATTTGGTCATCTATATTTTGGCTCTAAAACAAGGTTTACATATGTTACAAAGAACACACTGTACACATGGAAATGTGTTACATATACGACTTACTGGCTGATTACAAATGCAGAACAATAAGGAAAAGGTTAGGCAGTAAGAAGAAATGCAAAGTTTCTACAAATATATAAACCAATGATGAGATGCTAAAAAGGCAACACAAACTGGTGCCAACATTTAAAATGTCTTACAATGAAAGTTTTACATCAACAAAGTAGAGTAACAGACTGTAAATAGCAGAAAAACAACAACCTGCAAATAAGCCCAAACAGCTGGAAAACCGCAATAAATAGACATAAAACTGCAACAAGAAGGCAAACGGTGCACAAAGCCATGCCAGCGAAAGCTCCATGAAAGGAAAACAACCACAACACACACTGCACAAAACCCATCAGGATGGAAACGGACAAAAACCAGCCAGAGTACCGTCACGTTAAACCAACACAAAGAGCAGGCGTCTGCTGAAAAGCTGCTTGTTTATTATGTGAGATATTGTCAGGGTTGCGTGGCGGGAAGGTGTGGACCCAGGCGGACGAGGCAGACCGCTGCAGGAGTTAAAGGTTCTTATAACATCAACTGAAAACAAACTAGTGGAGAAACCACGGTAACATGACGTGAAGACTACAGCGGGCTGGCAAGGTGAGAAGGAAACCAAGCGGTTTTTTTACACAGGTGAGGAACAGGTGAAGTAAAGGAACAAATCAAACCAGGGGAACAGGAAACTGAACTAAACCGGACTACGAAAACCTAAATCAGAACCTACAGATCATGACAATAATAACCAGATGATGGACACAGTTTTTCACACACTCAATGACTGCAAGGTGTCCAGATCCAGATCATCATCCCACCACCCCCGTGCTTCATAGCTGGTCTGACCAAACAGGTCCACCTCGGTCTGGTCTGTCCAGAGGACCTTGTTCCAGAGTTCTGAGCTGTGCTGCCAAGCTCTTTTTTCTCCTGCAACTCTTCCATGCAAACCATACTGGTTCAGTCTTTTTCTGTCATGAACTTTAACACTTAACCTGCTGACTGAGGCCTGGAGAGTCTGAGATGTGGATCTGGTGGTCTGAACTTGCTGGGACATCCACTCCCGGGAGGACTGACAGCCGTCCTGAATATTTTCCGCTTGTGAACAACCTTTCTCTCAGTAGAACGACGGACTCCAGACAGTACTGACCTTATAACCCTTCACAGATTGACATCGGCTTCTGAGATCATTGCTGATGTCTTTCCTCCTTGGCATTGTGTTAAAAATGCAACGAACTGATGATGAGCTGCTACTGACCCTCGTATTTCCTGTGGAACCGTCACCGTGGGCTTAGTTTTTCTCACAATGCTTTTATATTTAATCTTTATCTGTGTTTGTTAAATAAATATAGGTCATTTATGTTCTTCATTTTAAGAACTGGTTAAAACAAAATGATTGTTTTAATAAAACAATAACATCTCAGAGACAAAGATAAAAAAAGACCCAACTCATGCAAAGATCTGAACAAGAAGTAAATCTGGAAACAACCGGATCACAAAGAAGAAAACAAAGCAGTAGCAAAGGATGTTTTCAGCTCATCTCCGTGTTAAAAGCATTTATTATCTTCTAAAAACAAGACGAGTCGGAACCAAACAGCACCGACGGTGAGGAAGAAACTAGTTTTCTCACTGATGTCAGAAAATCTGTAAAACCTTCACATGCAAACTTATTTCCATCTTTCATTTTCATCATGTTTTACTGGTGATCAGAACTACGGATTTTATTACTTAATTATCATCATTATAATTATAATTACATTAGTCCATCAGTTTGTGTTTAACTATTTATCTTCCTATTATGAAAAATAAAAGTAATCTATGAATTTTCAATAACTTTTCACTCAGAAAATGAAAATACATGAATAAAACATGAAAGAAAGAACTGGGTTATAATTTGGTTAAAACCTTTAAAAAACAGAAATTATATAAAATAAACAGGTATGATAATTAAATAATTAAAAAAATTCTGATTATTATTGTTGACATAATTTCTTTACAAAGGTATTTAAATATGATAAAACCAGTTTGATCTCAGGATGTGTGTAACTGGTTCATCAGGGGTTAATTCTGCCAAAATCCGTGAAAAACAATCATGTTAACTTTGTGAAGGATGGCTGAGTTTTGTCCAGTTTAAAAGTCATGAAAAGAAAGTTTTACTGATGGAAATCAGCTGCATAAAACCCACGCGGATCGATATGTGACGTGAAATCAAATCTGACATAAAAGCTCCCAAAACGTTTGCTCTCCTGACACAGGCAGTATATAAGTGGACGGGGTTTACACGCTGCTGTAGTGTGAGTGGAGGGACTCTAGCACACACACACACACACACACACACACACTTTCACACGCGCTCTGCAGCTCCACGCGTGCAGCCTGGAAAGCAACCAACAGCAGACTTGAGCTCAGACAACCTGCGCTTTTATGAAGCTCTGAAGGCTTCCCTCCAGTCCGGATCAGGGGGAATTGTGCGTGATCCAGTCCAGCGGCTGCAGTTTTATTTCCCACTGATCGCCATCTCTGAGTGGGCTGCAGCTGGACCTGAAACTTTCACCCTCCAGGGAGAACCCGTGCAGAACATGCGGGGGTTTGTGGCAGTGCTGGCGGCGTTTGCAGTCCTCTCGGCCGGATTAAGGAGCTCCGCGGCTGGGGTGGAGATGCACAACTACTTGGCCGCAAGCGAGAGCTCGATCGCCGGCTTGCAGAGGGCTGCAGCTGCGGTGAACAGCTCCGCGCTCGTCCGGGCGGAGAGCTCCGCGGACGGGGACAGAGCAGCGGGGCGGACCACCTGCCCCAGCCGCTGCCGGTGCGAGGTGGACGGGCTGCTGCACAGGGTGGACTGCTCGGACCTGGGGCTCCGGGAGATACCGAGCAACCTGAGCGTCTTCACATCCTACCTGTAAGTTAACACCGAGGGCTCACGCGCCTCTTCTATTCAGTTTCACCAACCTGTTGCTCTCAGTCTGTGCGAAGTTATTCAGATATTCTGTGTCTGCACGCATGCATGCGTGCGCGTGCACAGATGTTACGTAGTAGTGAGAATCGGAGCACCTGTCAGCTCTGCCTCTGTTTATGTCATGTCACGTAGTTTTGGCGGTTAAAGTGGCCTAAAATGACCATTTACACCTGAAATCACCACAAAAAGGGTTTAAATGTTCGTGTGTGTATTTTTAAAGACAATTTTAGAGGTGCCAGTAAGTCCTAATGTTTAAGTGTCCAGGTTTTACAAATGTTCCAGTATTTTTTACAACATCTGGGATGAGAGGTTCAAAGATTTTCCTTCTGAAGGGAACTACAAGTGCTTTTTCATCCTCAAGTGGTTGTTCAGGTTCAGGTGCTCTTGGAGAGGTTTGGTTCGGTCCACAGAAGCTTTTCTCAAGAGTACGAAGAGGTTCTTGAGGAGATTAAAAAGATTACTTGAAACGTTCTTCTTAAAAAGCTTTAAATTCCAGGATTTCTTCAACGTCCTTGGTTCAAGTTCAAGGATATCTATTAAATTGTAAGTTCCCTGCAGATGTACAAGTTCTACAGTTTCTACAGACGTTGATATTCCAGCATTTTTGCCCATTTCCTGCAGGTGATCAGTTCAAGTGGCCTGAAGGGATCATTCATGGATCATGGTACTGTATGTAGTCATAACGGACAATTAATCAGGACATATTTTCTTTATGCGTTTGTCATTTTAGAAGTTCTAGTCTTGGTTCCTATTAAATTATTTTAGTGATCTCAGACTGGGAAATTAGGAGTTGTAGCAGCAAGAGTTAAGGCAAACAACCAAGCATGCAAATAAACAGAATGTACAAATCTATTTACAAATCAGCCAGATAAAAAGGAATACGCATAATAAATAAGACCGTATGAAATATGCATAGGTGTGTGTGGAAAAACATGAAGAGATTAAAGAACCCCAAACAGAATAAAATCAGATACAACAAAATAGCAACGAAGTTGAAAATGATGCTAAAATCAGCAAGTAAAGCCTTTTTTTCATTTTTATCCAAGCAATGTTGAAGAGGATCAAAGATTTTCTCCCAAAGGTCTTGAGGCTTTAAGGACCGTTTGGTGAGACCAGTTCACTTCAAGTGGTTCTGTTAGCTTCACCAACAAAGTTTTGAATGACATTTATGAATTATTAATGATGTTGTAGTGCTTAATTAAGCTTGAAATTCCAGCTGATCTTAAGTTTCATCATCAATTTAGTTTCAGGAAAGAATCATTGTTCAGAATTCCAGCATTTTCAGACATGAGGAAGCTGGAATTTTGTTTGCCTGTGATGAATAAATGCGGTTGTTAGAGTGCATAACTAAACCAAGAACAAAAAACAAGAGAAGAGGAAGAAAAAGCTGGACTGGCGCCAGATCGTTCCTGTGGAAGCTTCAGAGAACCTCGAGCTGTGAGAAGTTTCTTTAAGACGTTTTTGAGGTCATTTACGTGATTCCTGTGGTTCTTGATGAAGGTGTTCAAGTTCGTTAGTTAAGAAAAACTCCAGAATTTAAGGATGTTAGATGTTTCAGACTTGTGCAGAGCTTGATGTCAAGCAGTGACCCTTGTGAAGTTTCAGGAAGCCTGAAAATCTTCTGTGTTAGAGGCGTCGGTGGTTCTGAAAGATATTTGAGGTCTTGAGTGGTCCTTAAGTGTTGGGGTTAGGGTTTCCCGAAGCGCTGTAATGAGTTTCCAAGGTGTCAGATGTCCTCAGGATGGGATTTTGTTGGCTCTGAAGGAGGCTCCACAGGCTGCTGTGGCCCTTTGACCACGGTTTAAATAAAGTTTTAGTGTTTCTACTTTTGCTTCTACTCCTGTTTAAACAAGACAATAAATTTAATTTAAATCCATTTCATCCCACAGCAGGTGACTGGCTTTAATTCAAGACGTGTCTCAGCTCCGGCACAAGCATTACATCACTGTATAATGTGTGTGTTTGTGTGTGTGTTTGTATAGAAGGAAAACCTGCTTTTGGCTGCAGTCTGAAAGCAGCACAATGTCCAGGATTTAAATTTCACTCTCATTAAAGAAAACTCACTTCTATTCAGAGCTGCAGTGTGTATGTGTGACTGGCAGATGGACACACACACACACACACACACACACACACACACACACACACACACACACACACACACACACACACAGAGAAAGAGCGACAGCCGATCAAAGGCTCTTTGTGTCGTTATTAAAGCTCCAATCAGGAATCGAATCCAAGCAAACATCAAGGAGTTTCTGTGTGTGGGTTTTAGGGTTTGTGCTTTTTAAAATAAGTTTCTGCATCTTCTGCAGGAGCCAAGATGTTCCAGGGGATGCAGGAATGCACTTTTTTTTTTTTTATGAATAAATTAGATATTAATCGGCTGTTGTGTGGTTGGGTTTGGAGGCAGATGTAGTTTCAGCAACACGTGTTAAGAGAAGGAAAACAGGATGTTGGGTTTTGGGGCTTCACATAGTTTTTGTTATTATTAAGATTTCTTCCTGCAGCACATTGAAATTTTTTTACAAGTGGAACTTCAGCTGATTTAACATATAAATATTTTTTGCTGGACAGTTGGGTGTATATGACTGCATCCAGAACCATCACCAGCTGATAGAACCACATGAACAAGGATTACCATGGTAACCTTCATCAAGCTCTACAACATAGAATTACATTTACAGACGTCACTTCAGACTTTTCTGAGGAGAAAAGAAGCTGCATGTTAACCTGGTCCTGAGTTCCAGAGGCAGTGTCCTCTTCTCTGGACTCGGAGGCATCTTGGATGGATCATCACACAGTGGAAACCTGGATGGTGCTCCGTATTCCAGATCCCTACCTGTCCCCTCAGACATGTTTACAGGACTGAAACTCTCCCTCACTTGATGCCAGAATACCTTGACAGTTTTGTGGGAAGGAATGGAAACAAAGCAGGGTGGGAACAGTTTCCTGTCCCAGCTTTGTTAGGAACGTGCTGCAGGTCTGAGATGTACAAATAGATGAATATTAACTAATGAGAAGGAGTTGACGAGACAAAACATGAAGCTTTTGGCTTCTTTTGTCTGTTAATTCTGCCTTATAGTTTACAGAAACGAGTTTATTTAGCCTCCCCGTCAGGTCTCCTGCAGCTCTGTTTTCACTGAGGTCTGAGCAAGGGGACGTGCTGACAGATACCTTCTCCTCTCATCATCGACTGCTTCAGCTTTGTTGTAGCAACTTTTATAGGACATGAACTGATCTCAGAGCAGCCAACATCAGACTTCAGCATCTCGTGTGTGTGCGTGAACACGCGCTGCATGCCTAAGCAGCGCTGCCTGCAGCATGAATGGGCCTGTACGTCTCCATTCTGCCTCTGACTGACAGCAGCAGCACAGGAATGCCTTCAGCCTCAATGTGATGAATGAACTGATGTGCAAATGAAGGATTCAGAGGCCACGCCCCCCTCTGGCAGCCATATTGGACTTCCTGAGCCCTGACCATTTAGTTTTGCTTCATTTGCCTCCTTGGCTATTGACTCTTCCCAGTAAAAAAAACTCTGACATGAGTATGCAGCAGACAGAAGACAGGTGACCTTCCAGGTGTGTGTCTGACCTCTCTCACCGCCTCGCAGGACAGGAAGTCCATCCTGGATGTTTGGATGGCCTCTAAGCTTTAAGACACCATGGTCCAGCACACAGTCACTCAGGTATTTCGAACATGACATCACAGACAGGTAAACCTGTCTTCCTGTGAGGTTGTGAGAGAGGTCAGGCAGACAATGGGGAGTGATACTGAAGTAGCCTCAAGCCTGAGGCTAATTTTTTTCAACTTCCAGCTGAAAAAACACCATCATTGATCAGTTTCAGCCCCTCAACTGTGAGGACAAACTAAACAGGGCTGGACTCTGCGGAGGACAGCAGATTTATTTAAAGCAACTCATCCATGTGTTTTCCTCGGCAGGCTGCAGACAGATGGGTGAAACTAAAGCAAAATCTGTCATTTTAGTCTTCATATTGGTCTTAAGTTGCTGGATTTGACACCTTTTACATGGACAAATATTTCTTCTATGTCAATTAAATCCATGTGATTAGAATTTCTGACATGTTTACATATTCGCTAGTGATCCGATCGCTTGTGTCCACATGATGGGCAGATTTTAAATGATCATAACGCTTTTGACGTGCNACAGATTTTAAATGATCGTAACGCTTTTGACGTGCACAATGTGGGCCGATTTAAAAGATTCGAAGATGATGATGAAAATGTGTTCGCTAGAGGAGGAGAGTGGATCAAGAAGAGAAGACACACAACTAAGTAGATAACTAGTTTGCCGTTTGGTTATTTTCACCATTGTTGGGTTAATAGTAACGTGTTGCTGTTAACACAGTTACTTTTATTAGTAACTAATACTCTAATGCATTACTCTTTAAACAAAGTAACTCAGACACTTCTTCGGTGTGTTTGTTCGTTACTAGCTAAATTAATACCTTTTTGGCCAGCAGCTGTGAGCTCATGGTAGCATAGTGGTTACAGAGGTCTGAGGATGCAAGGGACCAGGGTTCAAGTCCCTGAACAAGACCCTTAACCTCAAAGTGGTCCCTGGGTGCTGGAATCTGGCCTGGCCCACTGATCCTGGTTTAACTAGGATGATAAAACGCAGAAAATAATTTTT
The DNA here is from genome assembly GCA_026261665.1 of Melanotaenia duboulayi. Lineage (NCBI taxonomy): Eukaryota > Metazoa > Chordata > Actinopteri > Atheriniformes > Melanotaeniidae > Melanotaenia > Melanotaenia duboulayi. Next base: position 1,892,519 of record CM047997.1, on the reverse strand, counting down.
CCCAGCTGGGATTAATAAAGTATAATAAATAAAATAATTAAAAAACATGTCCTTTATTTCAGGAATTAGTGTTCACAGCCCTGTTTCCTTGGTAACCGGTATGCCCCTACCCACACACACACGCAACTTCACTAGACATGGAGGGCTCATCATAATATATAATAACGTATATATATATATATATA
>CM047997.1:1847795-1859174 GCA_026261665.1 Melanotaenia duboulayi | reverse complement strand
CCTCTCCACTGTCTCCTTGAGCAGCTCAGGATGGAGGATTGAATGAAAGATATTTGATCCAGTCTGTTACTTAACTAGGTAATTATTTTATTAACTGTTTCATATCAACAGTTATTATAAACCGGACTAATGTGGATCACATGACAGATTTCTTTTTAATCAGAATGAAATTGGACTACGATGAACTGAACTGTCTCTTGTGTAAATAAATATTTGTTTCCATCCACTACTGCTGAGATGAACAAAAGATGGAGTTAATTTTTCAGTTGGGTGACATTTAAGTGTAAAAAAAATGTTCTTTCTGTTTCATGTCTTCTTAAAAAACAAATCTTTTTTGCAGTGTTTTGTCAAATTTTTTAATGAGCAAACTAAGAATGGCGGATGGAAATACTCACACTGTCTGAGAAACAAACAGGATAACTGAGACGAATCAAAAATCTGTGGACCCCCCACTGAGCTATCAAATAAAACCACCCATCCAGCTCTGATCTGATCCCAACTGCACGAATAAAGCTTTGGAAAGGCGGCGCAGCAGCTATTGTTGTTACCAATCATCGTCTGGACACACACATGGACTCACACAATCAGACACACACTGAAACAATTTCAATTTAATGGTATTTTCACAATGTGGCAGCTTCATTCCACACACAGCGTATTTGTGTGTGTAATAGCCACCTGCATCCCAGAGATGGATGAGAGGAGCTAATTGGAGCCATGTGTGGACTCCAGGAATGCTCTAGTCTCTATTTTTGAAGAAAGAACAGAGAGCAGGGAGGAGGCACAGTTAAATGTTTTTTTAATAGAATTAAAGGATGAGAGGAAAAAAAAAGATTAAAGCTAAACATGATGCTTGAAACACAAACATTTCCATGAAACACTTTCCCAGCCTAAAGCCGACGTTCCCACAGTAGTGGCCATTCCATGATGGAGCACTGAGCTGTCATTCCCATTATGAGGCTCTGGCACCAGTTTAGAAAAAAAATGTCTATTGACAGGCTGCTATCACCAATAAAACAATGAAGACATGGCATTCACGGGAAATGTTCCTTGAGTTTAATTGCTCAAGAGTTGGTATCCCTGTTTTAACCTATAACATTCAGAGAATCCATAGTTTAGTTTTTTTAGAAGTCACCACCATGTAGTAGATCATTCCCAGTTCAGGTGTAGTAAAATAAGACAAAGATAAGATGAGATAAGATTAGATTTTATTGTTTTTCTTATGAGAAACTTCAACATTTAGGAAGACATACTTGGCATAACAGCTCATATAAATAGTCTGATAATATTGCAAAATGTTCCCACCCAGTATCCCCATTCCCACTGTTCCCAGTACACATTTAGAAACATGCAGTCTGAAATGTTCCGTCTCATCATCTCATCCTTCAGCGTTGGAGTGTTTCAGCCTCTTTGTGAGACAGTAAAGTAGTTTCTTTAAGTCAATGATGCCTACAAAGTAAGATGGGTCCTTCCAAGTCTCGTCCTTCTCAGACTGGGAAAGAGCCTTTCCTTGAACACGAAAAACACCAAATTGAACCGTCCTGACGAGTGAACATCACAATAATCATCCTGCTGTCAACTAGACCCACCACACGCAACAGTTAAAACATGGCTGCTAAAAAGCTGCAAACTGATAGCTGGCGACTTACCTGTACTTTGATGGAACACATTAAACTGCAATGCTAGCAACGTTATGATGGCACTTACAGTAAAAATAACCCGAATTCAATCCAGTTTATTTATAAAGTGCTAATAATAAAGGCTTTTCTTCCTATGGTCTGTTTAGTACAATCAAATGTCTGTGCACATACACATGCATGCAGATAAATACCTTTACATATACACTTAAATACAACCTCATTTAAACATATATTAATATGTATATGTATACACACACACACATACACACATATATATATATATATGTACACACACAAGGTCTGCAAAATTTTTTTAGTAAGCTCTACAAAGGGATTTAGGGGGAGTGAAGTCTGCTCCTGGTTTACATTAAAATAAAAATAAATATAATATAAATATAATATATATAAATATAATGCTAAAAAACATAAAACAATGAATAATTAGGCCGTGAAACAACTTCACACTACAGTCAGCCAGTAAAGGCTCCAATCACATTACAGGAGCCTGAATAGCACGTCTCAGTATTCTTACGCAGAAGGTAGTTGATTGATCCGCTAATCCGGTCACCATCACCTTTTAGTTTCTGGTTTCCTTCTGCGGTAATTCTTCAGGCAGTGCGCCGCAGCTACACCAGAAAAGCTGGTTTCTACATCAAGAGGAGTCAAGCTTCCGAGATTTGGCCTCATATGCATTTAAACTTGATTCTGTCATGTTGGTTCAGCATGAATTACTCAGGTAAAAATTGAGTTGTAAAGTTAAAGTAAAAAAAACACAAAGTAACGATGTACATGTTACAAACATGTTTTCCTTTAGTAAAAACTACATGATGAATGGAGAAATATGAACGAACAGGCAGATTCCTTGTTTTTCGTGTAGCACGTTCTCCACCACGCAACATTTTAAAAAGAGGCTTTTGCTCTGCTGCTTTTTTAGGGTGGTAGCATGCGCTGTGAGGATGGATGAAATGAAAAGCTAGTAAAAAGCTCAAGAAGATGACAGTATGGAAGACAAAAGAGAGGAAAACTCCCTGTTAGATACAACAAAGCCTTCAGGACTAAGTCCTTGAAGCATCTTTGACATGGGAACAGTCCTTCGGCAGGATTAGAAGTGGCATCCCAGAAACAGCTGCTGTTGGAGATCCTTCCAAGTGCAGCCAAAGGCCAGGGGGTTTCCATTGTTGGCACCATCCAGCAAAGATGTCCTGCGAGTATCCTGGACTGGTTTGCAGCTGGGTTTTGAACCGTAGAAATGAGAATCAGGGCCTGGTTGTTCAAACATTGCTATAGAATAGGATCAAATCTTGAAAATGGGTTGTTCAAAAGTGAAATCCGGATTCCGAAATCACGTAATCCCTTCCTGGTTGTTATCCAGATAAAACCTTCACTTTGGGTTGTTCAAAACTTCTGAGTAGGATCCAGATAACTTTGATCCAAGAAAACAGGATTATCCTGATCCCAACAGAGGGCAGGATTACAAGGTGGATTTCAGGAGGAAACTGCGGTAAAACCTCAGATTTGAACAAGTATCTTAGTCGGTGCAAATGCTAATATTTATATGCTGCATCTGACTTACAGGGATAAAGTGTTTAAAACAGGCATCGGCTACCTGTTAAGCCTTTCAGCATAGTAAAGCAAGAATAAAACATAACATCATCATGTCCCCATGAAATACACCCCCAAAGAAGTTCTAGAACAAACACACACAAAATAATTGACCTTCCTGTCAATCATCGCTGTATAATCAGAAAAGTACCTGTCAGAAATAATGTCTAACGATTGCATCCCTCACTACACGTCTCGTCCGTCCCTCCTTCTGACAGAAAGCCGGAGGCTGGGCCACTACCTCTACACGGGGCTCGGTGCGTAACTAACACTGTCATCGAGAAGGACGCGACACCTTCGTGAAGACATTTCCAGAATATCCCCGATGTAGTTGTTAACGGATTAGTTTTATATTTGTTGTGGCTTTGATGGGAAATCATACTATTAAACAAAGAAGTGGATGTTCGTGATTGCTGTGTGTTGTCGCCAAGTGAAACTTACTTAAAGTGACCCCATACCAGGCGTCTTCCTGTTCTTCACATAGCCGGAAGCCCACGTTGTTTTAAAGGCTGGAAATCCAGATTTGGTGATCAGGGTGATCCAGTCCAATGTTGCTTTGAACAACCGGGATAAAAGTAAGCTGGATTACATGATCCTCCATCCTGAAATACAGATAGCTTTTATCCAATTAAATGTTTTTAAAAACAGGCCCCCGAGCATCAACTCACCGGGGAGCGCTTCTACAGCCATATGTCCATTTTTTTTCCTCAGGGATTTGAATTACAACAGCCTGGTGGAGTTTCCTACGGCCATCCGCTCACTCAGCCACCTCAAGGAGCTGTAAGTCCCAACTGGCTCATAAACATATCTGGATACTTTGAAGGAACATGTAAAAGAATAAATTATGTTATGTTATCTTTCTCTTCAGCGGTTTCCATAGCAACAACATCCAGTCTATTCCAGAGCACGCCTTCACTGGGAACCCTTCACTAATCACCATGTAATTACCTCCATATTCTACAATTATTAATGAGGCTTAGGTTCTTTAAATCTTCTTTTTTACGATCGTACTTCCACCTGATTTTATGTTTGTCCTTTTCAGTGCTTCGAAACTTTCCAGTATTTGTTGCTTAAAAGTTGTAATCTTCGAAATTAGCATCCAGGATAAACCCTTAACCCAACACAATGGCATCAAAGTGGACGACAATGTTTATCGCTGTCTTTCGTGTTTCCGTGTATAAGAAAAAACATGTTTCTGTTTGTGTTTTGCAGATTTTTCTACGATAATCCCATCCAGTCTGTTGGACGATCAGCCTTTCAGAACCTGCCAGAGCTTCGAACGCTGTGAGAAACAAACACGTTAAGCTCACACACGAGTGGATGAAGAGTTGTTCAGACTCACTAAGCTCTACTCTGTTTTTTAGTTTTACTTGGGCAATTGTGTCCAGGCTGGGAAATTTTCTGAAAACATTATAATGAATATAAACGTCTTGATATAATAAGCAAACAATGAAACACAGCCTAGGTTTGGACCAGGAACCTTCTCCCGACAACAATGCTAGCTTTCACACCTCCGCGAAACACCAACAATTTTCTTATTGATTAAGAATAGAAAACTATAACAGGGAATTTATGGTTAAGACCAACTCTAGTTCGTAGAGGTGCATCCCCGTCTGTCCTGGAAATGGAACTGCCATGTTGTAGCTTTAAACCTTTCAGCACTTCTGTCGCTGCTTAAAGAAGCATTTGATTAGTTTCTGCGTGTGTTGATGTGTCGTATTGATTTATTTTACCTGGTTATGAATGAGCAGTGGAGATGATTGATATATGACTCAGTGCTTTGTTGTAGCTCACCTTCCAACCAAAAATGAATGCATGTAAAACATTTAGTAAAAACTAACACGGCAAGTGTGATTGAGAACTGCAGAAAGTACTCTTGTTCCTGATCTATTCTCTAATACGTAACTAAATTAATATTATGCTGTATTAAATAAGATGTAAAAATGATAAAATAATTAAGAAAATGTTCTCTTAGGTCATAAATCATGTGAAAGATTCCTGTTTTTCCTTTGACAACCATAAAACTGACTACAACTGTCGCCCCCTGTTGGCCACCAGCTAGAATGCAGGCATCAAAAGTTGAGCCATCTCCTTTAAACTTTGTACAAACATTAGAGCAGTCCCAATGGCCTGGCCCAGGAGGTATGAAATTCCTTTTGTGGCATGTATGGAGATTACAGTTAGAGTGATACGGTACATTTTCATGAAGCAGCATTCCTTTCTAGCCGGTCTCAGCATCCACTGATTTTTCAGATGCTTTCACTCCCTGAAGGAAACCAAAGGTCAGTTCCAGGTGACTCAGCATTTAGCCTGATCCTTATTAAATCAGGTGCTAATTACACAAAGAATGTCACACTCAAACTGAACAGCAGCCAGGATATTCTCAATTTCCTCCACACAAATGTGCTTTTCTCAGCTTGTCCGCCTTGTTTTTGTCAGATCTCTGAATGGAGCTGCAGAACTCACCCAGTTTCCAGATCTAACAGGAACCAAAAGTCTGGAGAGCCTGTAAGACACACACACACACACACACACACACACACACACACACACCCCCACACACACACACACACACACACACACACACACACACACACACACAGAGGAATGCTTCATATCTGAATGTGTTTGCTGTTGTAGCCGACGTCACTGTGTGTTTTGAGAGCTGAGCCTTAAATCAGACTGCTGTTATTAATATGCTGCAGTTATTATTCTATCTGACGGGCTGTAACTTTATTTTTCTGCAGCTCAGCCTGAAATTAAAACCCTTTCTTTCTCCTTGTTGTGACCCAGATTTCCATGTCATAATAAACACCTTCTCTGTGTTTATTTTCTTGTATTTTTCCATTTAAACTAATTTCTGAAGATGGTGTGTGTTCAACAGTAACCTTACGCTGAACCAGAAGATGGAAATAAAACTCCAACCAAACAAACCATCCCACATTCTTCCACTTGACTGACCCTTCCCAGTGTTAAGCCCTCCATCTTTCATCAAATGACCTCAAGTTCTGCACATAACTGCTGTGGTTTATTCACACGTTCACATATTAATGCTTTATGCTGTTTCAGGTCTTTGTTTGAATGAGTTGTTTCACCTGAATCATCTTAAAATGAACAACATGTAGAACATGTACAATCCAATATGCCGTTGGTGCACCTGAATGCACCACTGAGCTGTCCACCATCTTTCATGCATGTTTAATGTTAAGCAAAACACATATGACGTACCACATGCTAACATGACTGGGACACAGTGTAAAAATATAAATAAAGACAGAATGCAATGGTTTGCAAATCTCATAAACTTATATCTTATTCCCAACAGAACATAAAAAACATATTAGATGAAACATTTTAATATTAAATGGTTAAATGAGCTCAATTTGTGCAGCAACATCTGTAAAAATAGTTGGAACAAAAGGCTGGAAAAGTAGCTGGAACAAATCAGAAACAGCTGGTGGAGCATCTGACAGCTAATTAGGTTAATTGGCAACAGGTCAGTAACACATATAAAAGGAGCATTTCGGAGAGGCAGTCTCTCAGTGGATTTTGTATCCGATACCAAGTAAATAAAGGGCTAATATCGTCAATACAGATACCAATATGTCTTACAAGGACTGTCAAAATGAAAGTGTTAAAGCAGAGAGATTGATCTGTAGAATTAATGCATTTTTATGCAATAATCCAGAAACAGCAAAGTTATGACTCATAACATAAAAATACGAATTTTGCATTATCCTGGTCGGAGAAACTGATTTTGACTGTGGAGGTGCCTTGTGACAGCAGTGAGCTGAATCCATTAAAACCATTTTATCATCCTTATTTATGAAGATTCTGACAGTTTTCCAGCCTTACATTAAAGTATCGGTGTTAGCACGCTGGAATCGATTAATACCAAATGTGGTTTTTGCTATTTGTTGCTGCCTTGTGCAACTTTTTTGTGCTTTCTCTGCACATCATGTAATGCTTTTAATACTTTCTGTAAAGTGCTTTGAATTGCCTTGTACATGAAATGTGCTATATTAATGTTTTCAGGAGTGTGAACTGTTCTTCCAGGTTCAGGTGGAAACACCTGCAGCGCTGCAGACTGGTGCAGGTCTAACATGTTCCTTCTGTATGTGTGTTTAGGACCATCACCGGAGCTCGGATCACCTCTCTTCCCAGTTCCGTGTGTGAGCAGCTTCCACACCTCCAGCTTCTGTGAGTTCAAACATTAAGTGGGTCATGTGACCCAGCTCGTCTCATTCATCAAAATCTTCTCTTGTTGAAGTAGAAACTTATTTTCTGTCACATCTGTGAGCTTTTATAGACTTGCTGCAACATGATGCATTCAGGGTGCGTAGGACCTGACTGTGCTGATAATTAAAACTTCATTTGTCTCTGCAGCGATCTCTCCTTTAATCAGATCCAGACACTCCCCAGCTTTTCTGACTGTGAGAGCATCCAGAAGATGTGAGTTTTACCTTAATGTTACATTTCATTAACATTTATATCTTTTAAAAACTTTCCATTTCTTTAGGTTTGTTCCAAATATTTCCAACCTGTGAGGCCTGTACAACAGTCATCCTAATTACCATAGCAACCAATAAAATAGATCCAGCTGTGGATCATGGGAATAATTAGCACGGTTGTAGAAGATTCATGACCAATCAGATCTCGCAGAGCAAACTTTCTTTAAAACAGAATTGATTAAAGTGATGTAACGGAGACAGCAAGGCTATTCTGTGTTTTCCAGTGATCTGCACCATAACGAGATAGAGGAACTGAAGGAGAACACCTTCACTGGCCTGATGTCGCTGCGCTCACTGTAAGCACACACACACACACACACACACACACACAGCAAGTTTAATTACCCTGCAGATCCTGAGCAGTGATCCAAACTTGCCCTCTTTAAGCATTTCCAAATGGATGCGCTCTCACTGGTCCAGGTGGTCTGTTTGTTGATGGGACAGGTATGATGCCATAGCTTGGCACAAAATAATGCATTCCTTCTGCTCCTGATACTTTTTAGGAAACTTTTATTACTCCTTTGATGCACTTGAACGCACCATTTTGGATACAGCAGTTTAAAACGCTGATTGCACGCAAGGCTGCTCCTAGCGCCCCCTAGAGAGCAGCATTATGGCTGGTTTTATTATCATCGTAAGTGTTAAACACACACTTTCTTTTAATCCTGGGATTAGAAACAAAGAGTGGCTGTTACTCGAGGCCCCGTGGTGCTTTAATCCAAACTAACAAGCCGTCAACAGCAGAAATTAGGTCGAGAGATTAGGCGGGTTAAAACATCCCTTGATGAAATACTGGGAAAAAGTTTACTCCTGAAAACACCATTCCCACTCAGTAATGAGACTTTATGGGCCTGAGAAAGTTAAAAAATAACTAAATTTATTATGATGAAAGATGGCTCTTGAAGAGGACCGGATTTATCTGGTTTATGAAGTTTTTGTAATGAAATGTATGAATAAATAACAAGTATTACATCCTGGTCAGAGTTCAAAGCACAAAAAAAATGAATGAAGTGAAGAATAAACATGTTTGACAACTTCTCCAAGCAAGATAAAGAACAAACATAAAACTGATTGTGCATGATGTCAAGAGCAGAAAATTTTCCAGACGAACAACTATTTGATCATTTTCTGTTGTTCGTCAGTTAAAAACTGTAGTTGTGAGGACAAGAACCGGGGAGAAAAGTCTGGAAGTTGATAAGGAATGTGGAGCAATCAGGACTGCTGGTTTCAGCTCATCATACCTCACACTGAGCCGCTCACATGAACACGTCACTGGAAGAGCCGCTCAAAATTACTGAACTAGTCTGAAAATCTTTTCAAGATAAGCCGCAGTTTTTCTGGGATGTTTTTTTGGCAAATCAGAAACCAGAGAAAATGTCTTAGATTAGTTTGTTAGAATAGAAAATAAGAACAAACCCCCCCGCAGTAAGACATGGTGGAGGTTGTATGATGGATGATTTGGAGCTGCTTTGTTGTTGACATTAAATTTTTAAAAGAAGAAATTAAATTAGGACATTAATGAGGCAAAATGTTTGAACCAGTGTTAGAAAACAAGGTTAGACGTTTTTGGCTCTTAAAGCAGGAAAACAAGCTGAAATACGAAGCAGCAGCAGAAACAACCACTGAAAAGGGAAAGAAAACAGCAACCTGGAACGATGGAAGTTTAAGTTCAAGTTTATTTATATAACACATTTACAACAACCCTCTTTCCTCAAAGTGCCGTACAGTAAAAATAAAACAATAAAAACAATTCCTTATGAATGAGGGCCACGGCCTGTTCAATACCGTTTCCTCTTTCTGTCTTGTAGGGATTTATCCTGGAACAGGTTGTCATCTGTGAAGACGAACTCATTCTCGGCTTTGCCGGCTCTTTCTAAACTGTGAGTTTTTGTTTATCTGAAAATTTGTCACTAAAACATCTGTTTAATCTTTTAATTGAGAGACCCAAACCAAAGATTTGGCCTTCGCAGGTGGAAATGGCCCTTCCAATCAGGCTGCTAATGCTGAAAATACTCATGAGTAGTGTATTTATGCAACTCATACATGTAAATAACCAAAAGCCACACCCCTTTCTGTTTCTACAGTGACCTGTCATCCAATCAGCTGTTGTCTCTCTCTTTGATTGGTCTGCAAAGTTTGACTCATATTCGATTGGCTGGAAATGATCAGCTGACGGAGTTGATACCCCGAGAGGATCTGCCGCGAGTCAGGTGAGTGAAGAAGTTTATCCGTGACTCTCTTTCCATCATTTCTGAGCTGTTTGGACAAAGAGACATTACAGCATGGAAGAAGATGTCTACTCTGCTTCGTGGATGTCTTCTCAGGGTGATGGAGCTTCCTTACGCCTTCCAGTGCTGCGCCTTTGTCTCCTGTGACAGGAGAGGTGGAGGAGGAGATTTGTCCTGGGAGACAGATGAGGCTCCAGATTCAACTGGGAGGGAAGTCCCAGCCCTCTCCAGTCAAGGTGAATCCTGAAACCAGTAGTTTCCATCAGAGGACCCAGTACTGTTTTTTTTTTTTACCCTCTGAAAATGATTTTTCCCAGAGTTTGTTCTGCTTCGACAACAAAAGAAATCTTCAGATTAATGCACTGATTGTCTATGTATTAAATATTAAAAAACGATCTTCAAAAACATTCAAATGTACTTTGACTGAACCTTATAGTTCTTTTGGAAAGTTCTCTGAACATTTGCTAGTGGTGGTGAAATTAACATCTAGGAGGCCATAAAACAGTTTTCTATTAACTAACATGAACTCATGTCTCTGCAGCAGACCAGGACTTCGAGGATTTTATCATGGAGTTAAAGGATGAACCTGAACCTCAACACTTTGTCCACTGCAGCCCAGCACCAGGTACAGATGTAGGAAACAGCTACAGAAGAACAGATATATAATTAGTTTGATTACATTAGACGAAGGCTGACTACAAATCCGAGCTCTGGCTGGTCCCACCTCGATCCACTTCACTGTCATCCATTTAGAGGAGTCATTAAATTTTTATGTTGAACTTTTCTTGTGTTGTAGAACATGTTGAGCAGATTTACAAGTTGAAAGCAACAAAAATCCAAAGTGCATTAAAAAGGGTTATTTTCTCACATACGCTCCAGAAATTGTTTATAGTTCAGACAAACAAGTTCTTCTGTTACTCGGTGACATCACCATGTGTCAGATTTGCGTAATCTCTGCTTTGGTTGTGTTCAGACTGCCCACTTGCCCACTCACTCACCAACTTTATATTGTTTACAATACAGAAGACGTGCTAGTGCATGAGAGTAGCCAGCTACTGATGCAGCTGTACTTCATAATTATGAGCAAGATAGTCACAATTATTTATCATCTTTTTGGTATTTTTTACAACATATAATCAATAACACTAACATAAACAGAAATAAATCCATATGTTCTTATTATGTTGTTTTCCTTTATCGACCTACACGGCACTGCATGACGATGTTATAATCTTCTGTATAATAATAATGAACTAATATTACTCAGAAAAAGCATTGTTGTTGATAAACAGCTGGCTTTAAAGCTAACTGCCCCATTACTATAGTTTACATAATTTCTTTTTTACATTAACAACTTCAAACATAGTCACAGTTTAGACCAGGGCTACTCAATTCGGT
>CM047997.1:1837548-1847739 GCA_026261665.1 Melanotaenia duboulayi | reverse complement strand
GAACAAACTTAGGTTTAAAAATGTGGTTCCTGTACATATATCACTACTCATTTTTTAAATTCTGGGTCTTTTGCAAAAAGGAACACTGGACACTTAGATTAGCAAGAGACTCTGTCTTAAAAAGAAAGAAGCTAAAACGTAGCATTTCAAAAAGGAGGCGATAAAATACTTCAGAAACATACTCAATGAAAATTATGTGAAAAGTACCTTTTCGGGTAGATTCTTTAACTCAAATTAGGCTGTAAACAAGCATGTTATTGGATCCCAAAACAAAAGGCTTTTGGAACATTTCTAAGATCACCTCATTGATTATTTAGAGGTGATCAGCTTTAATCTCCAGCTTCAAGCCAAGCCAACTTTCTTTAGAAAACACTTTAAAAACAGTAAGTACTGACCAAAGTGCTGAACAGTAGGAAAACATATACTATTTAAAAGGCATAAAATAAATTTAAGATCATAATAAAACATGTAAAATCAGACCAAAAATGGCCAGTGAGAAGACCTGTCTAGCATGCAGTGGCTGCGAGCATAATTTTTTTTTTGTTGATGAAATATATAAGGGATTAGAAGTAGAATGAATAAAATAGCGTTACGACCCATATTAGGGGTTTGGTTGGGTGCAACAAAAAATAGACGTTGGGGACAGATGTAAAATAATAATCAGCACATTTTATTAAACACCCGTGAAACGACAAATAAAATCTCTAACGAAAATACACAAAATAAACAAGTGTTGGGGTTCAAGGACCTGCTGAAAAAATATATAAAACATATACCAAAACCCACCGAGTGCAAACGAAGAAACTAAAACCAAACAAAAGAGCAGCAGATCCATAACTAATGTGACCGTCGTCACAACAACAACAAAAAATCTATCCCAACACTAAAACGAAACACAAAACACCCACTATGACAAACAAATAAAGTTGTAACGAAACGAGTGTAAAATGGTGAATCCAACTTAAACAGAACCATGACTAAGTCCTCCCACAGGACAGCACAAAATGGTCTGCAACCAAATGGATCACCCATACAAAGCACAGCGAGCACCCAGTTAGCCATACTACCGAGATTCAGTCAAAGTCAGGACGAGGCCAACCAGTCTCGCCCTGATACCACAAATACACACACCCGGCGCACAAAGTGAGGGGAAGCGGCCTGAGCCATTCCGGATTCCCCCTCTTCGACTGGCTTCTGCTGCAGCTTTTTCACCGTAGGCTTCATCTAAGCTACAGCCTGATTGGTCCGCCGATTAGCGATTAGCCAACCAAAGTGGAGGAGACTGAAGTACGTTGGTTCCAGCCACTCCCGACAGAGCCGCCACACCAGGCAATCAGCGGCAGAATGAGCTGCAGCTGCCAGCAATAGTCAGTGGCCGTAAAAATAGGTTTAAATCTTCAAAAGAATTTGAAATGTCTTTAAAAAGCTTTTTAATTTACACATAATTTTGTCAGTTAACAAACAAAAACTGGCTTTGAACACATACATATCAGCAAGACAAACTGGCAACTTTGTAGCCTCTAATTTTGAGGGCTTTATATTCATGATACAGATATTTATTTTTGTCGGAGACCTACTCGTTTTTCATATTAAACACTGGGTAGCACCGCAGAAAGGAGACAGTACTTTTTCTACAGCTTCAGCATTTAACAACATTGTAATTGTTCATAAATTTTACTAGATGGAATTAAAAGCATCAAACATCATATTATCGTAAATAAATGGATTCAGCAAACATTAATTCAGTGCTGTTTAATTTCCCGCAGGACCGTTCCATCCCTGCCTCCACCTGCTCGGCAGCTGGATGATCCGTGGAGGGGTGTGGCTCATTGCAGTGATCTCATTGATCAGCAACAGTCTTGTTGTCCTGTCAGTCTTCTTTTCTCCAGCAAGCTTGGTCACGCCAGCCAAATTGCTGATTGGCCTGATGGCTCTGGTGAATGGCCTGATGGGAGTGTGGAGCGGTTGGCTGGCTGCGGTGGACACCTGGACATTTGGCAGCTTCTGGAGGTATGAAATCAAACCCCCGTTTTGAGACTCCTTTTTTCCAGCATCTACATGTTCCCATGTATGCTGACGACACTCCGCTCTATATAGCTGTCTCTCCAGGGGACTCCATACAAAGCTTTAGTATGTGACTCAAATCAATACTTGGATGTAGGGACGGGCGTATCAATACTCTGGAATCGATACTTCAATATTTGCCAGTCAAAATATCAGATTAGATGTTCTTTTATTTGTTTTAACTTCTTAAGATTTTAGTTTGAGTAACATCATGTGCAAAAACGAGCCAGATGTATTCCTTCCATGTCACATAATTATGTTAGCCTATCTGATGTCATGATGATGATGCTATTAGTGATGATGATGTGCTTTAATATTTTATTGGTTTATTAAACACAATGTTCTTTCAATTTAATGAAGTTAAATAATTTTACATAATTTTACATTAATTTGTAATTCAAATTTTTTTTATTATAATTTTGAAAAGATTTTTTTTTTCTGTTTACTTATTGAAATATTTCATTGTAATTTTTTTTAAGCATTTCTTTTAAGTACTTATGCTTGTGCCAGCATTTTCTTCAGCTAAATAAAGATAAATCTGATTTTGCTGGTTTTGGAACCAAAGATGAGCAACCAAAGATCAGTAAGAAATGTTAAACAGCAGGACAGGAAATCTTTAAATAAGCTAGGGAGTTTTGTCCTATTTTTCTATTTTCTAGAATATTTACACTGATGTCTGTTTGTATTGTAACTGTATGTATTCTGATTATGTACAGTACATTGGGTTTTCTTATGTACGAAATGTGCTAAAAATAAATTTGCCTTCCCTAAGGTACGGGATAACGTGGGAAAGCAGCTTCCTGTGTCGCCTCAGTGGCTTCCTGTGTTTGTTTGCGTCTCAAACTGGACTTTTCCTGCTGACCGTCGCAGCTCTGGAGCGATGCATGACTGCTTCCGCTGGACTATGCAACAAAACTGGGAGTAGCAGCTGTGAGAAAAACCTCCACACATATAGTGTATAACAGTGATTTAACAACATACAGAAGGAAAGCACTAATAAACACTGAAAGCAAAGTGCACCTTAAGGTGTTTCAGGCAGCACATATACAGCAACTGCCTTGTATGTAGACCCATAGTAAGTAGGTATAAATGGCTTATTCTAAGATAATAAAAAGTGATTAGATACCAATGGAAAGTCTTTTTAATGATATTTAACTTTTAACTTTTGATTTTGTTACACTCTGGGGTAGTAAATAATTTTCTCAGTGTTTTGCTGACTTAGGAAAATTAAGCTTAATTCCAAAGTGTGTCAGGAGAGAGACTGGCTCTGTTCACACTGCAGGAAAAGTGACTTTTTTGTCCATATGTGACCCATTTCTGATCTTTTTATTACAGTCTGAACAGCACAAATCTGACCCAGGCTACACTTTAACGTGTGGTACTGAATCGGATACATATCTGATCCTTTTCAAAGCAATCTCAGTCTGAATGGTCATGTCACATTTTATCCGACTTTTACGTCATTGAAGTCAGGCAGATGTCAGAAAAACCTTTCTGGAGGAGGCGGTACACTCCGATGTAAACAATTACCGTAACAATGTTATATCAGATTTTCTTTTACTCTTCACAACTTTGAAACTGATACACACATGTGTAACATCTATATTTACCTCCGTAAACAAAACGTGTTGAGTGTGACATCAAGCCTTTCGCTGCACACACGGGTCACTTCAGGGCCACATACAGTTGTCATTGAAGTGTGATGGAGGTCACATGCAAATGATAATGTGAACACACACTCAAAAATATCAAATTTGAGCCTTAAGACCTGCAGTGTGAACACAGTCTTGTGTCATATGAGCCAACACAGCTAAAATGCCGGCCTTACAAAGAGAAAAATGTGCCCAAATGAACAGAAATATCCTTAGTGATGCACGACGGAGTATAACATAATTTAAAGGTATTGATTCAGCTCTCTTTTTTCTGCAGATCGCGGTTCTCTGCTCATCCGCCTGTCCATCTGCTTGTGTGTCCTGCTGGGCCTCACCATCACGCTGCCACCTCTTATGGCCGGACACAGTAACACCTCCCTCTGTTTGCCCCTGCCTGTGTCCTCCTCCTCCTCCTCCTCCTCCCTGGCCTTCTCTGTGTCCCTGGTTCTCTTTGACTCACTTTGTTTCCTACTCATGACCCTCGCTTACTCTCGTCTTTACTGCCGTGCCCACAAAGCTCCGCCCACCTCAGATGAAGAGGCAGTGTTGACTCGACATGTCACCTGGCTACTCTTCTCCAACTGCATCCTCTACCTGCCCGTCGCTTTCCTCTCCTTCTCCACCATCTTGCAGCTCCCTGCTGCCGGGCCAGAGGCGGCAAAAGGCGTGCTGCTGCTGGTGGCGCCGCTGCCGGCCTGCGTCAACCCGCTCCTCTACCTCCTCTTCAATCCACTTGCAAGAGAGGAGCTGGCAGCGCTGGCCAAACGCACCTGTGGTGGCGTGGTGGTACCGAAGCTACAGAGAGGAGGAAGAAGAGCTGGAGGAAGTCTGGATTCAGCGTACGATGAGGATGCAGAGAAACAGTCATGTGACTCGACGCAGGCTTTGGTCATTGTTTCAGGGGTGAAAGAGGAAGAAGGAGGGAACGAGACACAACATTCGGTAGCGTTTGTCTCCCCGTGTCACTGAACAGGTGCACAAAACACAACTCTCATCTTACAAGCGCTTGAACCTGATTGGCTGTTCATGTAAGAGGCTGTTCTTGTTGTACTTTGTCCTGTTAAGTGCCTCCTACCAGATTAAGAGGGAATATTTCGCCACCACCTGCTTCCTGTGAAGTTAATCCAATCTGAATGTCAGCCAACAAATTAAAGTGAAGGTTTGAAAGCAGATTTAAAAGACTTGCTTTCATTCACTAATGAATTTTAGGCCTCAGAGATGCTAAAAAATCCCCTTATGCCCCTTATCAGCCATCAGAAATAATGGGCATTTTTGCCTCTAGGGGCACTAGCAAGGTTTTAGCCTCACCTCAACTTTATTAGCATTTGTTAGGTGAGACAAAACCTTCACACAAACACACGCATATATAAACACACAGCAAACTGACAGATGGGACTGTGAGGCAGCAAATGTAGCAGCAGCTGATGAAGAGAAATGAAGGCACAAGAAGGAGCTCACTATAAATGCACCACCTGTTTGGACTTTTATCCTTTTTTCCCCTCTCCATCTTTCTCTTTCTACAGCAAATTGGATAATTAAGATGAAGCATTGGATTCCAGGTTCATGCTTGGATGTTGTCCAGGACACAAACACAAACATCATGAATGGTGTAAATTCTCCAGCTTCTTTCTTTTTTCATGTGACACAGTTTACAGCGCTGTGTTACCAAACGTTGCACCAAATGTTCGCGGTGACGGCTCGTGTTTTTGCTAACGTGTGTGAAAACTATAGCATGCATGTGAGTGTCGTCAGAGTCGGAGCTGAAACGGAAAACTGGAGTCAAGAGGACAACAAGCAGCTAAAGCTCATGTCTGCTAAAAACACGGAACTGCTCTTTTAAAATGTTCTGTTTTCCAAGATTTGTCAAAGGAAAACTTTTCTGTTTAACATACACCTCATGAAAATACCACAAGAGAAGTATTTTCTGTCCACTCATGAGAAGGGCCAACCGGCTAAATGTCGTGGTTATTTTGAATGTTTACAGGTATTAAAACACCTGTTGAGAAAGTTTAATCACCATTTACAAATATAATACAGTATCTGGTTTCGGTTTCATTGGACAATGAAAGCAGGTTTGGTCTCATTTGGAAACAAATTCTCTTGACTAGAAGGATCCCATATGTGTGGCTGGATTTTAAAAGTTTGTACATATTGTTGTAAATTGAAGCTTCTGTGACAATCCTTTGTTTTTTGTGTATTGTGAATGTTTATGTTGTCTTTAACATGACAGCCCCATTTACACTTGCTCTTAGTTTGTCTTGAGCAGACTATAAATAATGAATCAAGCTTGTGAACACTTTTGAATTTTTTGTTATAAATGTGACTTAAAACATCCTCAGATTTCTAAAAGTAGATGTAGAGACTTATTAAAACAAACAAGACAAATGCTTGGTAATTTATTTCATGTGGAAAATGATCCAATATTACATATCTGTGATAATTAAACATTTATTTTCAGTATCTGCCCTGACTTTATTATGCAACAATAACTTAAACTAAATGTGTCCACTTTGAATAATTTCTGAACATCATTTCAGGGGTATTTTGATTACTGAACATCTAATTTCAGGTTATTACACATATTGTTTTCTGAATTAAGTTTTAAATGTCTGTGTTTTGACATCTGAAGCATCAGCTTTTTTTCTTTTGCTGTTCTTTGTCTTGCAGCGCCACCCTGCTTCTATTCAGATTTAGTTCCCTCAGAGTTTACTGGGCTATTCTGGCAAAGATACAGCAAAACAGACCCAAACCATGACACTACCACCACCATGTTTCACTATTGGATGAGGTTTTAAAGTGCAGTGTTTTGTTCATTCCAAACTTCTCATATAAACTAAAATGTACTCATGTAATTTGTCCCAAAGCCGCCTGGTTTATCCATCTGCACATTCACACATTTCTTTTTGTAGAGTAGTTTTTTGCTGGTTTGAAGTGAATAATCTGGACTGTGTTCACCAGAGGGTGGCAGTATACGCTGCATAGCTAGTGGTTTTATTTTACTTAATAAAATAAAATAAAAGGTAGTTGTGAGAGGAAAATGAAGCCTTGAAAGTGCAAAAAAAAACATGGACATCCACAATTGGAAATTGAAGCAAGTCCTTCAGAGTTTCTTTTAATCTTTGGAGATATTTGGGATATTGTATCATATCTGGGAAGATGCTGGTCAGTCATACGAGTTTATCATTTGTCTGCTGGTGAGTCATTTTAATCTTTGCAGGTCAGACAAGATTCACAAAGTTGTTTTCATTCCCTCTGATGGGCATTAGCCTTTCCTAGAAACAGGAAATAAAAAAGCACAACTTTAATTGATTAAATTTATTGAATTCACCTTTTCTTATCCATAACTTCCAAGGGTACATTCACACCAGAATAAACAGAATAATACTTTACTGAAGTGAACCAAACCACCTGGACAGTGTCACACAGTTACAACAGCTGCTCACTAGGGGGCAATATTTCCCAGAACAGCTGCTAACCAACAAGAATGAAGAAGCTTATCTAGCTCATTTCTTGGGCGGGACTTGTTTACCGGAAGTAGACAATAAAGCAACACCAAATTTATTCAGTCTTTGGGTTTCTGTTTTCACTTTGATGTTAAAACCAGAACCTGTCCTCTGTTAGCAACAGAAGGAAGCAAGTTGTTTCTCTATGACCTGTCCTGCATCACTTCCTCTCTTTGGTGGATGGTTCATTTGCTTTCACACTGCAAGTGAACCACACCTGGGTTCACTTGCAAATAAACGGAGACCACCGGTTTTCAAGCAGAGCAGAGTTGGCACTGCTCCAAACAAACTGTACTATCTGTGAAAGCAGGCTTTGTTTAAAGCAGACCAAACAGCGCCAGTGCGAAAGCGCCCTGAACGTGAATCCGACATGATGGAAACCTGACCACTGATCAGTGTCTCTTGGCGCGATGATGCTGGTCTACATTCCTGTGGAGGGCAACAGTCTAAATGTTTATCACAATCTAAACTCTATTCAAATGGCTTTGCCACTTTTTACAACATGAGCTTTTGTTCTGAGCTCCTCAGAAAGTTATGATACACAAACATGTTCATATTATTAGATTCTGATAAAACGGCACAAACATGCATCTGATTTCATCCATTGGAAAAAAATCCTCAAATTTACTGGATATCATAAAGGCTAACATTTATAGATGTGTAATACTGGATCATATTCTCCCATAAAAAATGAGCTAATATAATATTTTCATTCAATGTTTCAATTAGATTTTCTTTATTTACCTGAAGGATGTTTTCTGAGAACCTGACGATTTTTAAGGTCATCTTTAGTCCATAAGGACAGTGTAAATGTGTAGTCCAGAACACACCAGAACCTTTCGGTGGATCCAAACTAATTCAAGGGCTCAATGACACGTAGTCTTTCCAGTATGTTCTAGGTCGGCCCTAAGGTCTGTTACCAACAACTCCTCAGTGGAGGCATTGTATGTAAAAGATGGTAACAGGCACTGTAAGGCCTGGTACACACATACCAGATGTTTAGGCTGTTTTTGTCTCTTCCTGACCTCGGATGGCAGACGCCCGATCATCCAATGATCATTTGGTCTGTGGTGTGTTACGAGCCGATTTGTCATAATAATCCGCTCCGAAATGGGTTGTAGTCAACAATTGGGAATATTGAACATGTTCAATATTTCAGAGCCGATTTCTGAGGAACGTCAACGACTCGTTCATTGAGACTGCGTGGATGGTGACGTGGTACGGAATGTAGCCAATCAGAGAGCGAGCTGGCTGGGGAACAAGAAAGTAAATAAAGTCCGTATTCACGGCGTCTCCAGTCTGTTATTTTTTCAGTTATGGCATTTTCTGTTAACAATAGTCCCAACACCACCATCATTCCCTAGTCCTATATCCCCTTCCATGCTGTGTGTTGTGTTTTCCGATTGTTAGTATGTTTCTTCTTCTTCATTTTTTTGCTGGTTGTTGGTATGGTTCTTCTCTGTTTCAGTGTTTGTCCAATTCGGAGGAGTAGATTGTAGCCCAGTTGCGGGACAGCATCGTCATGTGTTTGTTGTTCTGATTACACTTTCGGAGCACACCACACACAATACGATCAAAACTGATTTTTTATCTTCAGGTGTGAGGTCACGACCAGATAAAAAATCTCATGAAATTAAAAAAGTCGTTATGTGTGTACCAGGCCTAAGTCCCTTTGTTGGATTATGTTTTTTACACCCATTAAAGATGTACAAAATATTGATCTGTAAGGACCCAGAAACACAGAGGGCCAATCCCAATTTTTCCCCTAGGACTTTCATTTTGCAAGGACAAAGAGGTCATTTTCTTTCCAGATTCAAGGAGTGGTGGTCATCTGGCCCTTTAACCGGGACATTGGGAGCTGTTTGTTGGTAGGGCACTGGGAGGGATGTGGGATTGGGCACGAATCTCCTGACAGTGGATTTCACGGTCTTTGGTCAACAAAGCCCTCAGTGGAGCGTGGATACTTCAGGCTTCCATGCAGGACAATTACAGAGTGAAGACCACTGATTTTACCAGTTTCTTGCATGACTGTGAGCTGACATGTCAGCCCACTGAAATGATGTGAAGGGGTCTATGTTGAGAATTATCTGTCTAAGAAACTGTTTAAAGCTCACCAGCCTGAACACAAGTTATTTGAAATTGCTTTATGAATGGCCCTGTTTAGATCAGGCTTGGCAAGCCATACATCATTTGAAAGAAAAAGGTCACATGATGTAAATGATGCAAACCTTTTGTAAAACCAGGTTGTGTGAAAACAGTAAAAAGTAGTTTTTACTTAATCTTTAAACATGTTAAATCAATCTCTTTGTCCCGACAGAAAATTATTCCAAATTTTTGTTCTTATTTCAGCGTAATGTTTTTGTGAGCAGTTTTATTGTGGCTTACCAAGTTGTGACAGGCTCGTTGCTGCCCCCTTGTGGCTGAAGGATGAAAACTTTTTTTTCTTGATGAGATATTACAGGACCAAACCAAACTCACCAAACTCAAACAATGAGTGTGGTTAGCCCCACAGTTTCACGGCTAGGTCACTGGTTCAAGGCTGGGGTGAGGCTCGAACCTGGGGGGCGGTGGCCTTTCTGTGTGGAGTTTGCATGTTCTCCCGTGTATGCGTGGGTTCTCTCCGGGTTCTCCGGCTTCCTCCCACCATCCAAAGACATGCATGACAGGTTAAATGGTTATTCTAAATTCTCCCTAGGAGAGAGTGCGCTTGTGAATGGTTGTTTGTCTATCTGTGTCGGCCCTGCAACAGACTGGTGACCTGTCTAGGGTGTACCTGCCTCTCACCTGTTAAAATGCTGGGATAGGCTCCAGCTCACCCGCGACCAGTAATGGAAGAAGAGGTCAAGATAATGAATGAATGAATGCTTTCTGTTCTAACTTGTTTAGTTTCTCTGGACCTATTTGCTTTGTTTTAAGCACACTGAATAACTTGACTCTGAAAAGTGCTATATACAGGACTGTCTCAGAAAATT
>CM047997.1:1780932-1792016 GCA_026261665.1 Melanotaenia duboulayi | reverse complement strand
TCACATCTGGCTTCTTCTCTGCATGATGTCGTTTTAACCTGCATTTCCCATACACGCAGAGATTCCTCCTGATTCTGATTCTCTGAATCTTTTGATGATATTTAATGCTGTAGATGGTGGGATCTTCAGTCTTTATAATTTTAACATTTTTCTGAAATTTTGCCACAATTTTTAGATGCAGTTATTTGCAAGTTGTTGAACCTTTGTCCATTTTTTACATCTGAGAGAATCTGCCTCTCTGAAATGCTCCATTATACCCAGTTGTGTTACTGACCTGTTACCAATTAACATAATTAGCTGCAGTTGTTTTAGATTTGTTGTAATAACTTTTCCAGCCTTTTGCGCCTCTTTCAACTTTCTACAACATGTTGCTGCCACCAGATTCAAAATTAGCTAATATTTTCCATTAAAAGGTAAAATGTCTCAGTTTGAACATCTGATGTGTGCTTCATGTTCTACTGGGAATAAAATAAAGTACAGACCATGTACCATTTAAAATATGAATTAGAAATCATGGTATTTAGTTTTTGGACGGTGGGAGGGTGTACCCTGCCTCTCACCTGTTAAAATGCTGGGATAGGCTCCAGCTCACCCGCGACCCGAAATGGAATAAGCGGTCAAGATAATGGATGGATGGATGGTATTTAGTTTTATTTACATTTTATACAGCATCCCAACTTCTTGTGGGGTTATATTTAGGAACTTTGCAGGGAACCAAAAGATCCTTTTTATTTGTTGTTTTGTGTATTTTCACTTCAAACTCAAGTCTGTTTTATCAACTAAGCTGATTAAAAAAAACAGACACACAACTATAGCTGGTTGGCATATTTTTACATGGATCTAGCGGGGAAAAAAAGAACCACTAAATGTCTTATTAAAAAAAAAGGTATTAAAGTTATGTAAATTCATTGGCCAAATTGTTTAGTAAAACTTGGTGTTACGTTTCTCTCTTCAGGGTCAAGCAGACTGCAGTACTGACCATCACTATGCGGGGGTGCTCTTCACAGACTACCACTTCCACTTCTACAGGCGCTGCACAGACTCGTAGTCACATATTTACAAATTACTCACAGAAAATTAGAAAATTAAGATTTTATATAACCTTTGTCGCTGAAAGAGGACAATGGACAGATGGAATGATAAATATGATGGTCGGCAAGACTGGAAGAGAAGAAGGAAGAGTTCTGATATACCTTTTTTTTGTTTTGTTTTGTTTTTGTTTTCTTTCTATTTCCAGTGAAGGACCGGACAGTTTTACCTCTTTTTCATAAAATGTAAAGATATTTTATCCTGTGCTGAGGGATCATGAAGAGACACTGGTTGGCTTGAAGAGTCCTGAGCTGAGACGTTGGTGAGGCAGAACTTTAAAACAACCTGGAATCTGAGACGCCACAAGATGGAAGTGAACATATGTGGTTGTGGCTCGTTCTGGTTTTAGGTTCTTAGAGTAAAATTTATTTGCCATGTCGTGCAAAACAAACACAAAAACGACTCCGAAATTTACAATACCAAGAAAAAAACAAGAAAACTTTGATCTCAGACTTTTAATATTCATTTTTTGCTTTTTCTGTAATTCAGTCTTGAACAACAAATTTCAGAATTCATAATTACAATTTTATGGGTTCTGACATTGAGAGAAAAGGAGGTAATTAAATAAAAAATTAATAACAAAGTTGTTTGACTCATGCTAAATGCTGAAGTTGCTTATAAAAACAATTACTGATGTATTTTGAGTCATTGATAAATGTGAAAATGTTTAAATTAATCTTTTCTATGAGTGTAAACAACTGAAACCTGAGTGTTTTAATAAATAAAATTTTTTTCTTTTTAAGTCTTAAAATGTTATTCTTTAGAATGAGGTAGCGCTTGTGATGACTGGCTAACTTTAAATGTCCAGCGGTAAGAATTACTGACATCTAGTGGTGAAGATGGGTATCTGCATCATGTTTTAGATATAAAGTAGGGTTACCACTAAAACAGGGCTACTCACTTCGGTCCTACGAGGGCCACAGTCCAGCAGGTTTTCAATATACTTCTGCTTCAACACTCCTGAATTAAATTACATGGATCGAATAACCTCATTAACGCCTCATTAATGTGAGTCAAGTGTGTTGGAGCAGGTATGCATGGAAAACCTGCTGGACTGCAGCTGACGTAGGACCAAATTGAGTAGTCCTGGTCTAAAACTTGCAGGGCAGTTGGTCCTGAGGACCAGGTTTAATAAGCACTATTATAAACACTACATTTTACAGCTGGATTGTAAACCACCTGGACCGGATCCAATCCAGTCCAATTTAATTTGTAGAGCCTCTTAAAAACAACACTGTCGACCAAAGTTCTGAACACCACAAAGAATAGAAATGCCTTGAAAACATCTGTAGATCACCTAAAGGTTAGCTATCCATCCCAATTTACCCCACAGAGCTACACACCACCGTTCCTGAGACACTGGGGATGGTAGACGAGGTGGACCTCAGGAACGCTTTTGTTTATTGTTCAGATTTTTAGGGGTTGAAACAAGCAACTTTTGCTCCAGAGGTACAGTAGCTCAGTTTTCCACTGCTGGTCAGGGTGATATGATCCCTACTTTTTCCAACTCCAGAGATCCTGTACAAGAAACTAAACCCTCGTGGGATTGACTGTATAAAGCTCTGTAGAGGTGCACGTGCTCCGGGGCGAATGATGCTTGCAGTGTGCTCTAGTTATTTAGTCATTATAAGTTAATTAAAAAGTCCTGCGTAGATTAATTTTATTAAAACACCAAAAACCTTCCTCTACTGGATAGACAGTCATGGACCGGCAGACTGCAGTACTTACTGTCAGTTTAAACTAATGGTAGGAATAGAAAAGTATATTTCTTTAAAACTTAGCACAATTAGTGACTTTCATTCACACTCTCGTTCCAGTAAACTGGGTCTTGGATTTAAATTAACCCAGCTTTCAGCACTGTTTCTTGTTTTGTCTCTCAGCTGAATTCTTGCTCACGCTGATGACTAATTCAGGTGGAGGAGGTGCAGCAGCAACACCAGACTCATTAGTTGTGTCAGGGAAACAGCTCCACTGCAGCGAGGAAGGTAAGGCTGCAGGACGGGAAACCCGGCGCAGATCATGAGGCCAGAGATGGACAACGTGAGTATCTGCAGTCAGATGGTTAAAAAAGTGGCTTTTTCTGAAATACTCATTCATTACAAAAAGTAGTTTTGTTTAATTCCTCTAGAGTCTCAGATGCAGAAGACAAAGTTTTTTTTACTTCAGATGGAACTTCAGACATTTTTATCAGATTTTATTAGTTGATTCTGAAAAACACATTTTTATAAATAAAGGGGGATTTTTTTATTGTAAAATTAGTTTTTGTTTTCAAAAGCATCAATTTTGTCCTACCACGCTCATGTTTGGCTACTTACGTTCATGTTACTGTGTGAAGAATGTGTTTTTTTCTGTCTTCACACTTTTCACCATGAATCATTTGGTTTTCACGAGTTCCACAAACTGAACCTGAATCCAGTTTTTATCTCTTAAAAGGAGCCAGTGGAGTTAACCTCCTCCCTGGATGATCACTAAGGACAGGATGTCCACCGCTGGTCCTCGAGAGCCGCTGTCCTGCAGGTTTCCAATGTGTCCCTGCTCCAACACGCCTGACTTGCATTAATGGATCCAACAGCCCATAGATTTCTGCACAATGACTCATTCATTTGAGTCAGGTGAGTTGGAGCAGGGCCACATGGAAAAACTGCAGTGTTGTGGTCCTCTGGGACCAAAGCTGGACACCCCTGAGAGGAAAAACTGGACTCTATTGTTGCAGCTTCTTCTTGTAGGACTTTGATTTTTCTCTAATATTCTCCTGATCCTTTTTCCCGGTCCTCTTGACATCCATCAGACTCTTGTAATAAGGCTGTGGATGTTGATGCGTTTCATTGTTGATCTCTTTAGCATCAGAACTCCTGTGTGGAATCATGATTTTTACCATTAAGCTCTAACTGTGTGAAAGACACATTACAGAGACGTCCCAGCTTCTTCTTCTTTGATCCTTTGCTGGTCGCTGCGTGAGACTGCCCCCTGAGTTTCCAGTGGGACTGCTTTTATCTGGGTACATATCTGCAAGCTCTGTTGTATTTATTGTTTCAGCATGAGTTGCTGGAAATATGCTATAAAATTTCACCTTTGCTTCTAAAAACAGACTGAAATATTTCTGTAAAGAATGCAGAAGACAGCTCCATCCACGTAGAGCATAACTGAGGCTAAAGTGAGCAGTGATATGTGACTAAATCTGAGACAGATTTACTTATTTACATTCATAAAATGAGCATAATTGGGCCCCTTGCGTCGCTACTCTTCCTCATGCTGCATCACTGCTCAGCTGTTTTTTCTGTGTTTGTGTAAAACTTTGATTCTAAAAGTGGTCTAAATGTTATTTTATTACATTTTTGCAGTTTTTCCTGATACATCTTTTTTTTGCTTCAATTGGTGGGATAGCTAACAAGCAAGTAGCATTTTAAATGCTATGATTTACATTTCTGGATATGAAATATAATAAAAAAAGACAAGCGACAGCATGGTGACCCAGGACCAATCTCTTTATAACTCTTTATTGTGAAGAATCTACTTTTGCCAGGATTGTGATACATTTTCATTGCACTAGTTAACCAATGAAAATACAGTTATTGTCTAGGATATTTTTAGACTTAAGAAAAGTGATAGTTTTTCCAGAGCATTATGATGTTAACTGGAAAAAAAAAAAAAAGTGCAGCTGATACAGAATTTTGGAATAATTCCCATTTACATGTTCCTTAAAAGTGCCTTAAAATGTCTATACTGGCGCCATGCAAATTTAGTTAAATTGAAAATGTTTAGTTTGTTTTTTTAAAACAAAACTTTCAGGAATATTCACAAGATTTATCAACTCACTCGAGGAGTGAGCTCCTCTCAGTTTGGGCCCAATAAAGGATAGCGGGAGAAACTGAAATTTCCATCCTCAGACTTTAATCAACAACGCTGAAAAAAAAATCTGTGTTCATTTACTCCAGGATTCAAATAAAAAGGAATTCTCCACCTTTTAAGACCCTCTGCTGTTATATATGGACTCGCGGAGACAAGGGCAGGTTATCTATCTTTATTATTAAGACGGAACACAAGGTGAAGGTCTTACTTGGACTGGACTGAAAGAGGGTCAGGAACCAGGAACAGAGAAGGGGTGAGTCCATGTAGTATGCAGGTTTAGCTTGCTTGAATGAGGTCCGACAGGGAGTGACCGTGGTGCTGGAGTATATAAGGACTAGTGAGACAATGGGGAACAGGTGTGACAGGTTGGGTGGACTGGAGAGCTGGGATCAGGGACAGGTGTGGACAGGTGGGTCCAATATTTGACCAAAATTGATATAGCTACTGTTTGTCTAACATATAACTAAATATTCAGCTTGGCCTGTTTCTAATAAACGGGATCATTCAGAACTGATGGGTTTAATCACTTCTTACATTCTCCAAAAGTTAATGAATAATTTTATGATTATGTAGGTGAGTTTTGTAGCTTCAGATTTGTCAATGAGCCCTCCGGTAACAGAGTTGTTCTGTGCTCATTTAGAGCTGAAGAGACCCCCATGTTTAGACTGATGAGGGAAGTACACTCCAACAAGAAAAGGCTAATTTATTTGTATGGCACAAACATTAAAAGCATCAGAGGTGGTGCAAAGAAGCATTAAAACGTGGTCAAAGGCAACAAATGGAAAAAATAAAAATCATAAAAGAAATGAAAATGATTAAAAACATGATGAGTTGAAAGTTACCATGCAGATTTCATGCATAGGAGCATAAAAACAGAAAACCTGGATTTAAACGTCTACATCTGCTGAAAGTTTCAGCTCCAGGACACGAAATGCAAAACACAGGTGTAAAGTTGCTAAGCTGACACCGGTAACTAATCTCTACTCAGCTGTCAGGGCGTGTGTGTGTGTGTGTGTGTGTGTGTGTGTGTGTGTGTGTGTGTGTGTGTGTGGACTGAGCCTTGGTGTCATCTGTCAGCCAGGAGACTGATGGACAGATGTCTTCTGTCACCACGGTAACTGTTGTTAGGGAAACTGTCTCCTCTTCCAGGCTTCTGTCTGTCCTCTGTGAACATGTAATTAACTGACACTCTATCCGTCGTGTGTGTGTGTTTTTAGGGCAGGATGGGCGCTCGACATCTCTCTCAGATTCAGGAGGAGTCGGACAGCAGAGAGCACAGGTAACAGGACAGGTGATCTCTGTGGGTCAGACTATCTGATCCGGGACTTAACCCTAACCCTAACCCATCACTTCTTCCACTTACGGCTAAGGATTTATGACACTTTGAAGACGTGTGGGCTCGGTGCTGGGATTCAAATACCTTTTTGATGGAAATGTGACTATGTTAAAACCATTGTTCACCGTAAGATAAATATTTTAGGTTTAATTATTTGTCCAAATGAGGCATGAACGTAAACGCTGCCACTGTCTGCAGAGGAGACGGAAACTCACTCCGGTCAGATGAATTTGATAAGTGAGTGAATGCAGGCGTGTGTGATACTCTCCAGTGAAGCGCGATCTTGGCAGAGGGATATGTTACCCTGATCAGACGCATCTGAAAACAAATCTGAATGGAAACTTGTTTACATAGAAGTGTTTGTCAAAGTGTCTCACCAGGGACGGGTTTTCTGTTTCATGCAGAGTGAAGACTTTTTTCATGGCTCAGACTTGGCTTCAGTGTCCATCTTAGAATGTGGTTTAGGAGGTGAAGGTGTTATATAAAACAAAGAGAGCTCTCTCTGTCTGTTCGTAGCGGTTTCCTGCATCCGGTCAATCAGCAGCAACAAACAGGTGAAGCAGGTGTGGACAAGACAGAGAAACAGGAAGTGAGGGATCTGAGGGACCTGGCGTCTCCAGCTCCGTACGATCAGCAGAGGAAGCTGGAGGACAATAGAAGTCTACTGGAGGAGGTAATGTTGATTAAAATGACTACAAGTTCTAACAGAGCTATTTATCGCAAGCAGATTAACTGCGCCTCCCAGAGGTTGGAATGATACACAGCAACAGCTACTATCAGTTGTACAATTTCAGTGAGAAAATCTATGATTTTGCTAAACATTCCTTTAGAATGTCAAATTTTGTAGATGTCTTATGATCCAAACATTAGGACATCTCCCTAAATTTAAATTTCAAGCTTAAGCTTTTCAATTTAAAGCCTTACACAGAGACATAAAACCAAGTTTCAATCAACTGTTATTTGCTTTTTTCATTAGTGGGCCAGATACTGGTGTACAGGTCACTTACCCTCTTCCTCATAGGCACCCCCTGTACAGGGGGCTGAATGAGATCCATGCAGCACAAAACGAAACACAATTCAAGCCCCAAGCAAAGACGTGGGAAAAGCCCGGCCCACGTTTAAGTGAGTTAGCAGCCAAAGAGGAGGCAAAAAACAAGTCACATAACCATAAAGTACGTCTTAAATTTGCTCTTTTCTGGTCAAATATATATAATAGTTTGAAAAAACTATGCTGATTAGCTTCTGTAAAGATAATATTCACACATTGTCCTATGATCTGATACAGGTTTTAGCATCTTTCCTAAAGTATATTCATTTTCAGCCTCATCCTTTGCCTGAAACTTTTTTCATTTGTGCTATGTGCCATCTTCACCAGTAGCACCTTACCTTAATATGACTACAATTATTCAAGCACACCTTGCTGTTGCAGAGACACACTCAATTCATTATGGGGATACAATTCTTAGAGGCCTAAAACTGCAGAACTGCAGCTATTCTTCCTGGGGTCCGACAAATAAAACTTAGCACAATTTTAATTATAAGCATTCAAACGTAGCATTGAAAAAGAAACAAATAAAACACACAAAATAAAATAAAATAAAAGGTAGTCCTTTTAAACATTCTACGATAATCAAAACAAAACATATTCACACATTCTGTCATATAGCATCAACAAAGTCATTGTATAATTATAACTCTAGCCAATGACCCATTTAACTAAAATATTTATATTGTTTATATTGTTTATTTATTAATGACTGCCAAACTGTTATATATACATCCATTTAAGAGACATTTTTTATTAACAGTTTAAATCCTTTACTGCTAGTATTTTGTTCAGAGTGTTTGGGAAGTGAGTTCCATGCCAACATCGCTCTGTAGATCACCGTTTTTTAATAGTTTGTATTTATGTTTGGCAGTTAAAAATGACCTCTGACAGCCGGTCTTTTGTTATAACTGTGGGTTTCTGAACTGAAACAAAGTTCTTTGTATATAATGTGTGGGATCTTTGATGTGGATACATTTCCTATAGATGTTAGTAATGAATAAAGTAATCTATCTCTTACCATTAACCAGCTGAGATCTTCATGCATTCCAGCTACATTTGTTCTAGAATGACAACCAAGAACAATGCGAGCTGCTCTATTTTGTACTCGTTTGGAGTTTATTGATCATGTCTGCTGAGACGTTCGACCAGACCACTGGGCAGTAGTCAAGATTTGACAAGATTAAAGCTTGTATTATTATTTTACTGATTTTAGTGACAAATATGGCCTGCATCTTTTCATGACAGGGACGCCACTTTCCATTTTATTAACAATTTTATTTATATGTGTCTTCCATGAAAGTTTGTCATCTATGACGACTCCCAGCAGCTTGGTCTCTTGCCCTTGGTTGATAAATACCTTCTCCATTTTCAGCTTTAGCTCAGGATATCTACTGATGTTGTGATGGGAACCAATCACCATGCAGTTGGTTTTAGAGACATTCACACACCACATTGTTGTGTTTTACCCAGTTTACAGCTGCTTTTAAATCTTCTTTTAAAACTGAATTCAACTCATCGATAGTCAGTGCAGATGTATATAAGGTTGAGTCATCAGCATACGTTCCTATGTTTGTATTTCTCAGAACAAGTGGAAGGTCATTAGCAAAAATGGTAAACAATAAAGGTCCCAAACAACTTCCCTGTGGTACTCCACAAGACGCAGCACTCTCATCAGAAAAACACCCAATAAAAAAACTAATTGTGTTCTATCTGTTAGATAGTTCCTAAGAACATAACCCATAACATTCAAGTTTTTCCAACAATAAGTTATGGTCAATTAAATCAAATGCTGCAGAAAATTCCAACATAACAGCACCAACTGTTTCCTTTTTATCTATTTGCCTTAGCCAGCCATCTGTCATCTGAGTCAGAGCTGATGTTGTGGAGTGAATAAATCGGTTATTAAATCATTCACAGAAAAGTAGTTTGTAATTTGTTCAAATATGACACATTCCATAACTTTACATGTAAGAGGCTGATTGGATGGCTGTTTGCTCCTGAAAATGGCAATTTCTTGTTTTTCGCTATTGGAATTATCTTGAAAGACTTCCACTGTGGTGGACACCTTTTTATAATATGACAGATGGGTGGTGCAATTTCTTCTGTGACCATTTTTAGTAGCTTACCATCAAGATTATCAATGCCTGGAGGTTTATTTTTACAAGTTTATAATAAATTTTCTACTGTCTTTATACTCACTTGCTATGACTGGATTACATTCTTTTAAAATTTCGCCTGGTGGCTGCTGCTGGATCCTGAACCTGGTTGTTGAAGTATGCTGCTGCACCGGGTGCACAGGAAACTGAGGAGGCTACAATTCACACACGCTCACCAACACTGGACATGAAACACTTTCTCTATGAAACTGACAGCCTTTCTATTTTGTGATGCATGTTTTTCTTTTTCTCAGCTGACTCATATTGAGGCGGAGCTCCGCGAGTCGCTGCATCTGGACGAGGAACGACAACAGGAAGCTGAATTTCTCCGCCAGCAGGAAAACAAACTACTGTGGCAAAACCTGTGTTACCTGAGTCTCAGCCAGCGTATCGCCAAGTGAATAAGAACACAACCACACCAGAGTTCCCAATAAGTCAGGATATTTTTCCCAGTACCCATGCAGACAACACGATGTTGCTAAATTCTTTGACCAAATCAAGACATAAGGACTCGGGGAAAATCTGAGGAATTCGACTGGCTTTTAACACACACACATGTTGTTAACACACACGCATTTAAGCACATAAATGATGCTGTCACATCTCAGAATGAAACAGCAGCAAATGAAAAGTTGCAGCTCATAAATAAGCACCGGGATACATCTAAATTAGGGATGCACCGATAACACATTTTGTCAGAGTACAAGTACTTGTTGATTCAAAGTACCAATATGAATAATAATAAATCCCATTACAATTTACTGGTAAGGAGTTTGGACCAGAATGTCTGATGTGACAACTCAATGGTTAGTGGGTCATCCTCTAAACCAGGACTTTCCCTGCTCCAACACACCTGACAGTAATTAATGAGTCATTGTGCAGAACTTCATCTGCTACTGGATCTGTTGAGTAGACCTGCATGAATAAAACTGTCTTCATAAATGAGGATAATATGGGTTTTGGTACCGAGTACGAGTACAGACGCATATAGTATTGGGCCGATGCCGGATGCTGGTATCAGTATTGGTGCATCCCTGATCTAAATAAACTAAAAGTAAACTGGAAAAAAAGAGGTAAAGTAGGGGGAAAATTGTGACAGAAAAACGTTACGTAACTGGTCTCTCTTGTCATTTTCCACAGACCCTGGGTCAGCAGCTATTTCAGAAGTTTTCCCATGCACATCTACTGTCTACCCGTCCAAAATGTCAAACAAACCAGGAGGCGAGGCCAGAAGAAAAGAAGATGATGTATGAATCAGAGATACATTACATATGTGTATAAAGATCGGCATGCCTTGAACATATGAAATAAATGTGGTACCTTCCCATGAATTTTCTCCTATATGTAAGAAACAATGCAGGAAAACATCTGACAGAAAGTCAACAAGAATCTTAACATAATATTGATTTAGAATTGTTATACTTCACACCTGACTACACAGAGATACAGAAAAAGAGAATTATGTATATATATAATCCAACCTCTCCTTCTAACCTCTCTTTTTAAATCTCAAGATTAAAATCTATGTTTTGAAGTTATTATGTATTTCACCTTCACCTGAAAACAATTCTGCACCTTAGAAGGAAAATCCTCCAATAAAGATGTT
>CM047997.1:1768882-1780860 GCA_026261665.1 Melanotaenia duboulayi | reverse complement strand
AAGAAGAAGAAGAAGAAGAAGAAATGAAAAGCACTTTGTGGATTGAGATGGACGTGAAGGAATCTAAACTTTCCTGTAAAAGAAATCTTAAAAGAAATAGTTGAGTTCCTTTATCTTATCGCATGTGGCCAAACACTTTTGGATAAACCATGCATCATGTAGTAACACATTAATAGAAATAAAAATAAACTTAGGGGAAAACAAAACAAATGAACGCATATTGAGCTATCCCTACACTTAATGCAACCCATATTTCACTTCCCGACTACTTTATACCGTATATGGTTATAAAATCAACATCCAGACTGATGGACAGTAGAAGTTGACACCGAGCTATTTTTCTCTACATGTCTTGAACGCAGCATTACGTTGTTACGTCTATGCGTCATTACGCCGTCCAAGCCCTTCTTCTGTGTGCGTGCTTCGCTTCCCCGTGAGTCACAGACATCATGGTAAGCTTCTACTTTTATTTATTCTTTAGTAAAGTCGGTAGAATAATCTAAAACATAAAAATAAGATATTATAAAGATAGCATGGCAACTTGCACACAGCTTCTAAATTGTTTGTAGTAGTGGTTTTGTTAACTTAGTCATTTTAGCTAATGGTGCTACCCGGCGAGCAAGCACATGGGCGTTGTGACTGCGCTAGCCTCTAACCTAACTGCTAGCTAAGTGTACATGTTAGTTTTTATTAAATGAGATAAAGTTTTCCAGTGTACCTCGGCCAATGTTGTGTTAAATCTTGCTTGACTGTGTTAACGTCTAATTATTCATGTTAATCGTCGTTGGCCTGTTAGCATCTTCAGTTAGCTTGTGTTCTGGGCTTTGTGGCTGTCAGACAGGAACAAATCCAGCGATAATGGGCATTGATTAATTGTCAGTGAGAAATTGATGAAATTGTATTAGTATAAGGGCTATATAGTGCATCTTAATATTTATTCCGGCTTCTCCACATGTTCGTACTTTAAGCGATTTTCTATTTTTCATTAGTTAATTGTCTGAAATCTTCTAGAGGTTTCCAAGATGAAATGGGAGGGGCGTATATGGTGCATTCAATGGTACTCGTAATGTCTTGATCCGTTTGGAGCGCCATGACGACTACATATAAATGGAGGGTGGCATGACATCCATCCATCCATGATTTATCCCCTGCTTCATCCTGTTCAAGGCAGCAGGCCCCTTGACACCTATTCTGATGTTTTATAAATTTGCTCTAACAATCATCTGTTCCTGTTTTTGTTTGCCAATACATTCGGTTGCACTTCATTTATATGAGAGCTTGGTTTCCCTTTGAGGAAGCACTTGCCGATAATACGGGGATTCTGCACCTCCATCAGATGTAGATATTTAAGTTTCTGTGGCCTTGCAAATAGTTGATTGTTCTGTGAATTGATTTGCAACTGTTTCGGTTGACCTTCCCTAACATGGTCACGGGTTATGTATTAGTCTTTTTTTAAAAACCTTTTTATTTAATCCAACACTAAGGTACCTCCCATGATCTTGGCCCACCGAGGTTTACTCCACAAAAGACAAATTGTTTAAATACCTGTGAATTTAAAGGCAGTATCATATCAGTTTTAAATATTGTAAAATAATAACAGCTTAATGTTGGTACTTAATCCCTGAGGTGCATTATACAGTTGCCTCCTCACAACTTTGTCTTGTTCTGTAGGCGTCCTTATCGATGGCCCCGGTCAACATCTTCAAACATGGAGCAGATGAAGAAAGAGCGGAAACTGCTCGTCTGGTGTGTTTGTTAAAGCAGAAAAGATCTTTTTTGCTTGCACGGATAACACTTAGACCACTGAGAGTCAACGTATTGTCTTTTCTCCTCAGTCCTCGTTCATTGGCGCCATCGCAATTGGAGATCTGGTGAAGAGCACTCTGGGGCCAAAGGGGATGGTAGGTCATTTTCTTAAAAAGCAGTTTTTCATTTCATTTATGTCACTGATCAGAGTGAAATAACTGAGCAAAACAAAGAAGGCTCTAAACTACCACAACCTTTGAACACACCACATTGTGCCTTGTACATGTTGGCCATCTTTAGCATCATTTTGTTGGTTCTTATTTTGCTCAGCAGCCAATATCGTGGCTCACGAAGACCTTACAGTAAAATGATCTCCTCCTGTCTTTCTTCTCAGGATAAGATCTTACTTAGTGGAGGAAAAAACAGCACAGTCACTGTAACTAACGATGGAGCGACCATCCTTAAAGCCATCGGAGTCGACAACCCAGCGGCCAAAATTCTTGTTGGTGAGTGAAGAAGCTGGAGGTCTGCTGGACCACCGGTCGCACCGACAGCTCGAACTGGCAGCGACAGTTAATTTGACACTAAAAGCTTTTATAATCATCACAGTTATGACGTGTTAATTAATTTCTCAACACTATAACTGTGTATTAATTATTATTATTATTGTTGTTGTTATATTATTAATAAAACAAGGAAGACATGAACGAATTCATTGGTAACATAACGATGAATCTGGTAACTCCTTTTTCTTCTCTGCAGTCGAATGTTATGTGTCATGCTAACAGCAGCCTTATTTTTCTGCTGAGTCATCTCTTTTCATACTAAAACTTTGTTTCAGCTCAGTGTTAAAGTGTGATTCAGATTTCTAGCGATAATCTAAACTGATTTTTATGTTCCTGCTGCAGGTTGAGAAAATGAAAAATCAGTTTTATTCTTAATCTTTCAGCTGTGTTTATTCCAGCTTTAGCGACTGAACGTAATAAAATTTGACCAAATCTGAACCGTTAGTGGAGCTGACGGAAGAGTCGTTCTGTTTGCAGACATGTCGAAGGTTCAGGACGATGAGGTCGGAGATGGGACGACCTCGGTCACCGTCCTCGCTGCAGAGCTGCTGCGGGTAAACATCCGACCGCCATCATGTCCGCTCAGGCCTACAAGCGACGGTGTTTTCCGGCTGCTGAAGCTGCCGCTCTTTAATCATCTCTTACTCTATGGCAGGAGGCGGAGCTTCTGATAGCCAGGAAGATTCACCCTCAGACGATCATCTCCGGCTGGAGGAAGGCGACTCAGGCGGCCAGAGAGGCTCTGAGAGACGCTGCTGCCGACCACAGGTGACATGAATGAACCGACCAGGATCAGTTGGTGCTAAATTCTGCTGATGGTGGATGTTGACGGCGGATTTCTGCCATCATTTTCAGTGAAAATAACATGTTCAGCTTTTTCTTTCTTATTCATGTGTTTGTCTGTTTTAATTTTATTGTTTTATTATGTATGTTTTTAATGTTTTTTTTTTTAATTATTTTAATCTATTTTATTAAATTTCTATAGATCAGTAGTATTCTAATAAATGAAATAGGCTCAGATCATTTCTGTTTTAAAATGAAGATGAGCATTTTATTGACATCAATTCTAAAAATATTATAAAATTTATAAGACATTTTTTTTTAACATTTAAG
Organism: Melanotaenia duboulayi; assembly: GCA_026261665.1. Classification (NCBI taxonomy): domain Eukaryota; kingdom Metazoa; phylum Chordata; class Actinopteri; order Atheriniformes; family Melanotaeniidae; genus Melanotaenia; species Melanotaenia duboulayi. Next base: position 1,777,435 of record CM047997.1, on the reverse strand, counting down.
TTTACAAAATATAAAATCAATGAACCTGATAAAAATAATAAAATGATTGCCAATAAAAATTCTGTTCATTGTAAAAAATAATATTGAAAGTGAGCCATCGTCATGTTGGTACCTGATGTTATAAAAAAAAAATTTTTTAATAAAAAATCTTCCATTTTAACATTGAAAATGTGAAACATCTGGAGTATAAATAGATAAACTGGTTTGATCTAAATAGATATTACAAAGAAAGCAGTTTGCCGATATTTTTTAATTTAATCTCCTTTCTTCTTCCTCATCCTCTGTGGTCTCCATAGCAACGACCCGGCTCATTTCCAGGAGGACCTGCTGAACATCGCCCGCACCACGTTGTCCTCCAAACTACTGACTCACCACAAAGACCACTTCGCTAAGCTGGCCGTGGACGCCGTCATGAGGCTGAAAGGCTCTGGGAACCTGGAGGCCATCCATGTCATCAAGAAGCTGGGAGGCAGCCTGACCGACTCCTACCTGGACGAAGGTGAGGCCTCGGCAGCTCACGGGGCGGAGCTTGTGTTTTAGATTGGCTGCAGAGCTGCAAGGTCTCGTCTTTGTGCTCCAACCAGGTTTCCTGTTGGACAAGAAGATCGGCGTGAACCAGCCGAAGAGGCTTGAGAACGCCAACATCCTGATCGCCAACACTGGCATGGACACGGACAAGATCAAGGTAAGCGAACACGCAAAATACACAGCAACGCGGTAATAACACGTAGAACCCTGCGGCTGAGTGGTTTGTTTGATGTTGGAGTCTAAAGTCAAAGCCTCCCTCGGCTGATGTTTGTGTTTGTTCGTCCGTCAGATCTTCGGTTCCAGAGTTCGTGTCGACTCCACAGCGAAGGTTGCAGAGATCGAACTGGCAGAGAAGGAGAAGATGAAGGAGAAAGTCGACCGGATCCTAAAACACGGCATCAACTGCTTCATCAACAGGTACAGACTCGCGTCCTGGAGACGTTCGGTCGCAGGTCAGAAGTGCTGTAGCTAAAGATTAAGACGTTACTGTCTTTGTTAAAAATGAAAACAAACTTTGGATGGTGTTCTAGCAGCAACAAGGACAGAAAGAGTACAGCTAGAAGTACACAAAAAGCAAGAAAGATGAGTAAAAAAGTAAGTTATGTAAGGTACAGTACGCGGTCTAATCTGAGGAGTTGCACAGCAATATATGTACAGAATATGGAGAGCATGTAAATAAGCAATACATGTATACGGTATAATACACACGTATACGAAAACCAGACCACGTTGGTACTAAGGGGCCCAAAGTGGGCCAAGAAAATCTCCCCCCACCATGACACCAGCAGCAGCCTGAAGCGTTGATCCAAGGCAGGATGGATCCATGTTTTCATGATGTTTCCAGCAGATTCTGATCCCAGCATCCGAATGTGAAGCTGAAATGGAGAAGTCGTTTTCATCATGTCTACGTGAGTAGATGTGTTGAGTTTCTGCCATGGGTTAGATGTTTTTTCTCTGGTTTCACTGATGCTGAAGTGGTGCAACGAGTATTTTCAAGTTGCTTCATGAATGGTCTGCACCATGTAGGGAAATCCTCCACCTTCATCAGGTGGTGTGGGACGGTGTTGCTGGGTGAATCCAGTGATTTAAAGTTTCCTTCTTCATCTGGTTGCAGCAGGAAACTGATCCGGATCCAGAGAACAGTTTTGTTTTTTTTCTCTCACTTTAATATGAAATGAGTTGTTTCTGGTTTTCTGGTGCTGAAGGAAACTTGAACTCACCGCCTGCTGATGCTCCTCGCTCCTTCCTTCATTTCTGCTTCCTGTCTTTAACTCTTCCTCCTCTTCTTCCTCGCAGACAGTTGATCTACAACTATCCAGAGCAGCTGTTTGCTCAGGCTGGCGTCATGGCAATCGAGCACGCCGACTTCGCCGGCGTGGAGCGCCTCGCTCTCGTCACCGGTAACAACTCCACGATGCTTTAACTTCACTTTTATTGAAAACTCTTTCCAAATAATGACGTAAAGAGACTCGTCTGCATGTTTTTAATTAAAAAAAAGCCATAATTAATCCACCTTCTCTAAAACAGCAGTGTGATGTGATGTGTGTTGATCAGGTGGGGAGATCACCTCCACCTTCGACCACCCGGAGCTGGTGAAGCTGGGTCACTGCAAGCTGATCGAGGAGGTGATGATCGGGGAGGACACGCTCATCCACTTCTCTGGAGTCTCTCTGGGTGCGCAAACACTGAATCGAGTCATTTAAGCCGTGTGTCATCTTTATCTGAAGTTTCAGAGAAAAAAACAACTGGTTTTAAAGCTCACAGCACAGAAGTGGCACTTTTAAAGGTTTTAAATGACTTATTTCATCCAGATTCTGGTAATTCTGCCACTTTAATCCTTTTTTCAGCTCTGCAGTACTGCTTTAACACTGTGGACCAAAGCGTTGTAATTTTATGTCTGAAAGCAGTGCTTCTCAACCCCCGTCCCCCCGGAGGAATAAACAATGTCAAAACACTAGTTTGTCTGCTACATTTTCCCCCCGTCATGTTGTCCCACCCCCTGTCTGCGAACCACTGTCTTAGAGAGATTTTGGGTCTGGTTTTGGTATTTTTTGTGAGAATTAATGCTCTGGAGTGGATGGATAACCTATTTAAGATGTAGCAGCTCAGCGCAGCCTAACAGTCTCCATTCCACCTTCTGTCAACAGTAAAACCAAAGTTATGATAAAAATTTACAAAATACTTGTCTTACTTATATTACCGTCACATTTGGTGCAGAAAATGGCTGATAACCCTGTTAGTGTGGGTTTTATTAACAGCTGTGTGTGTTTGTGTTGTAAAGCTCTGTGACTTACCCTTCTCCCCTCAGGTGAGGCGTGCACCGTCATCCTGCGGGGAGCGACTCAGCAGATCCTGGACGAGGCCGAGCGCTCGCTACACGATGCTCTGTGTGTGTTGGCTCAGACCGTGAAGGAGCCACGCACCGTCTACGGAGGAGGTATGCACACACAGGGAACTGACACATGAAAGGTTTCTAATTCAGACATCTGGCGGGTGTGAGGTCAGATTTGATCGAACGCTGCCACTATGAGGTCAAATTGAAAATTACACCGTTAGTGTTTGGCAGCAGGAAAGCGTGAATTTGGTGCCTCTGATCACCCCTCATACGGTCTCCTCATCAGGCTGCTCTGAGATGCTGATGGCCAAGGTGGTGACTGATCTGGCCAATAGGACGCCAGGAAAGGAGTCGGTTGCCATGGAGTCATTTGCTAAGGCTCTGAGGATGGTACGTTTGTTGTGTTACTAACAAAAAGTCAGCCGTGGGTTTCCCTCCTCCTGGCTGCTGGGGGTCCAATTTCGTGGTGTGTTTACCATGTTTTTAACTTTCAGTTACAATTACTGGAAAATGAGCCACTTCTTTATGTGACACTACAACATCAGCATGAAGGAATTTATAAATAATCACTTTAGTCTTTTTTTATCTTTTCATTTATCTCCATTTTCTCCTCCAGCTGCCGACCATCATTGCAGACAACGCTGGCTACGACAGCGCCGATCTGGTGTCCCAGCTGAGGGCCGCACACCAAGACAACAAGACCACCTTTGGACTGAGTGAGTGAACAAACCTTCACCAATACGCTGTTTAAAATGTAAATACAAATAGAATGCAGTGATTTCCAAATCTAACAACAAAACTTGTTCAGCAAACAGTTCCAGAATGATGTTCAGCATGGTGTAAAAAGTAGTTCCAGGGTGGTGTTCAGCATGGTGTAAAAAGTAGTTCCAGGGTGATGTTCAGCATGGTGTAAAAAATAGTTCCAGGGTGGTGTTCAGCATGGTGTAAAAAGTAGTTCCAGGGTGATGTTCAGCATGGTGTAAAAAATAGTTCCAGGGTGGTGTTCAGCATGGTGTAAAAAGTAGTTCCAGGGTGATGTTCAGCATGGTGTAAAAAATAGTTCCAGGGTGGTGTTCAGCATGGTGTAAAAAGTAGTTCCAGGGTGATGTTCAGCATGGTGTAAAAAATAGTTCCAGGGTGGTGTTCAGCATGGTGTAAAAAGTAGTTCCAGGGTGATGTTCAGCATGGTGTAAAAAATAGTTCCAGGGTGGTGTTCAGCATGGTGTAAAAAGTAGTTCCAGGGTGATGTTCAGCATGGTGTAAAAAATAGTTCCAGGGTGGTGTTCAGCATGGTGTAAAAAGTAGTTCCAGGGTGATGTTCAGCATGGTGTAAAAAATAGTTCCAGGGTGGTGTTCAGCATGGTGTAAAAAGTAGTTCCAGGGTGATGTTCAGCATGGTGTAAAAAATAGTTCCAGGGTGGTGTTCAGCATGGTGTAAAAAGTAGTTCCAGGGTGATGTTCAGCATGGTGTAAAAAATAGTTCCAGGGTGGTGTTCAGCATGGTGTAAAAAGTAGTTCCAGGGTGATGTTCAGCATGGTGTAAAAAATAGTTCCAGGGTGGTGTTCAGCATGGTGTAAAAAGTAGTTCCAGGGTGATGTTCAGCATGGTGTAAAAAATAGTTCCAGGGTGGTGTTCAGCATGGTGTAAAAAGTAGTTCCAGGGTGATGTTCAGCATGGTGTAAAAAATAGTTCCAGGGTGGTGTTCAGCATGGTGTAAAAAGTAGTTCCAGGGTGATGTTCAGCATGGTGTAAAAAATAGTTCCAGGGTGGTGTTCAGCATGGTGTAAAAAGTAGTTCCAGGGTGATGTTCAGCATGGTGTAAAAAATAGTTCCAGGGTGGTGTTCAGCATGGTGTAAAAAGTAGTTCCAGGGTGATGTTCAGCATGGTGTAAAAAATAGTTCCAGGGTGGTGTTCAGCATGGTGTAAAAAGTAGTTCCAGGGTGATGTTCAGCATGGTGTAAAAAATAGTTCCAGGGTGGTGTTCAGCATGGTGTAAAAAGTAGTTCCAGGGTGATGTTCAGCATGGTGTAAAAAATAGTTCCAGGGTGGTGTTCAGCATGGTGTAAAAAGTAGTTCCAGGGTGATGTTCAGCATGGTGTAAAAAATAGTTCCAGGGTGGTGTTCAGCATGGTGTAAAAAGTAGTTCCAGGGTGATGTTCAGCATGGTGTAAAAAATAGTTCCAGGGTGGTGTTCAGCATGGTGTAAAAAGTAGTTCCAGGGTGATGTTCAGCATGGTGTAAAAAATAGTTCCAGGGTGGTGTTCAGCATGGTGTAAAAAGTAGTTCCAGGGTGATGTTCAGCATGGTGTAAAAAATAGTTCCAGGGTGGTGTTCAGCATGGTGTAAAAAGTAGTTCCAGGGTGATGTTCAGCATGGTGTAAAAAATAGTTCCAGGGTGGTGTTCAGCATGGTGTAAAAAGTAGTTCCAGGGTGATGTTCAGCATGGTGTAAAAAATAGTTCCAGGGTGGTGTTCAGCATGGTGTAAAAAGTAGTTCCAGGGTGATGTTCAGCATGGTGTAAAAAATAGTTCCAGGGTGGTGTTCAGCATGGTGTAAAAAGTAGTTCCAGGGTGATGTTCAGCATGGTGTAAAAAATAGTTCCAGGGTGGTGTTCAGCATGGTGTAAAAAGTAGTTCCAGGGTGATGTTCAGCATGGTGTAAAAAATAGTTCCAGGGTGGTGTTCAGCATGGTGTAAAAAGTAGTTCCAGGGTGATGTTCAGCATGGTGTAAAAAATAGTTCCAGGGTGGTGTTCAGCATGGTGTAAAAAGTAGTTCCAGGGTGATGTTCAGCATGGTGTAAAAAATAGTTCCAGGGTGGTGTTCAGCATGGTGTAAAAAGTAGTTCCAGGGTGATGTTCAGCATGGTGTAAAAAATAGTTCCAGGGTGGTGTTCAGCATGGTGTAAAAAGTAGTTCCAGGGTGATGTTCAGCATGGTGTAAAAAATAGTTCCAGGGTGGTGTTCAGCATGGTGTAAAAAGTAGTTCCAGGGTGATGTTCAGCATGGTGTAAAAAATAGTTCCAGGGTGGTGTTCAGCATGGTGTAAAAAGTAGTTCCAGGGTGATGTTCAGCATGGTGTAAAAAATAGTTCCAGGGTGGTGTTCAGCATGGTGTAAAAAGTAGTTCCAGGGTGATGTTCAGCATGGTGTAAAAAATAGTTCCAGGGTGGTGTTCAGCATGGTGTAAAAAGTAGTTCCAGGGTGGTGTTCAGCATGGTGTAGCATCTCTTCTTCTAACATGTCTGGAAACGTCTGGGAAGTGAGGAGACCAGTTGCTGGAGTTTTAGGAGAGGAATGTTGTTCCATTCTGGTCTGATGCAGGATTCTAGCTGCTCTACAGTCCTGGACCTTGGTTGCTGGATTTCTGCTTCCATGATGCTCCAGATGTTGTGTACTGGTGAAAGGTCTGGACTGGGAATGATTATAGATTTTCTTGGTGTAATTATTGTCAGAGAAATAATCAGGAAACTTCTTTAATTAATGTCTGACTGACCCATGTAAAACACATCAACATCACACTGAGATGATTGTTTATACAAATAAACTATATGGTATAAAGATTTTAGACCTTCTTTCTGTATAACCTAATGTTCTGCCCACGTTGCTGTAAACCCAGCAAGTCCTACATAAATCCAAAACCTTCAAATGAGACATTTCGTTTCAGGGTTCCATCAGGTAAACATTAACCCCGTAACCCCTGAATTATACTTTGTTAAATTAAAATAAATACAGGGAAAGATCGGGTGGGGGTGGAACAAAATAAAAAGCAAATTAATATTAAATTAATAAAGATAAAAATAAATAATATATAAATCAATACAGTAAATAAGACTAAATAAGTTAAAAAGAACTACAAAGAAATAAAAATAAATGCCAGAAATGGTTTGATGCAAATTTGCGACACCAGATGTTAAGATGTTAACATTTAACCCAAATACTGGACATTTGCCTTCACTTGTCCAAAGCTGCTGGTTATCCTGCAGGAGGTGAAAATTATGGGATGTTCTTCCTTTTTTATGTCCTGATTTACAAGCTGATGAGTCGTCCTCCACAATGACACCTTGACCTTTTTTTCTAGAAGCAAAAAATCCATAATGGATGATTTAATCTCCATAATTCATTCTAACATGGCTGGCTGTGAACCGTGCTGTGGGTCGGACAAAATATTGAAGGATGTTTAGCATTAATCAATCATGATTGTGAAATCAAGCAATCGTGACATCCGCTGTCTGGACGGCAGCAGTGACGCCATGCTGCTGATGGATGCAGGATGTGCTTCAGCATGGTCTTGCTGAAAGCTGCAAGGCCTTCCCTTTAAAAGGGACGTTGTCTGGATGGGAGCATCAGATATAAAATGAGCTCATATTTTCCACGAAATGGTAAAATGTCTGTTTCAGCATCTAATATGTTTTATCTTCTACTGGGAGTTAAAATATAGCCTGATGAAATTTATAATTTTTCCCTTTTAAAGAAAACATGTTTTTGTCCTGCAGACATGTCTGAGGGCACGTTAGGAGACATGGTGGAGCTCGGCATCACCGAGTCGTTCCAGGTGAAGCGTCAGATGCTGCTGAGCGCCTCCGAGGCGGCCGAGATGATCCTGAGAGTGGACGACATCATCAAAGCTGCACCCAGGTGAGTCCTGACACCTTCACCTGTTCATCACCATCTCTTTAAATTAGCTGAAGTTAATCATTAATGGTTTGTTTTTACAGGAAGAGAGTCCCCGACCAACATCCCTGTTAGAAGCTGACGATGGACCGGGGAGGGCTGACTTTTATTTATCACCTCTGTGTAGTTCAAATTCAAGAAAACGCTCCAGTTTTTGTTTCCATGCTGTTAAACTCTCACTGTGGACGTACCGCGCAGGCTAGCTGGCCGCTGACAACGTTTAGAAGAGAAGTTTGGACGTTGTTTGTTTTGTTTACTGAAATAAATGAACTAATAATTAACACTTGGTTTCCTTGTTGTCTTTATGATCCTCTCACATCTTTTTCATGATTCAAATCTGCAGTAAAGTTTTCAGTCTGGTACAAAATGTTGGTGTTAGTTGGTGTTTAATGTGTAGTTCAGGGCTACTCAATTCGGTCCTACGAGGGCCGCAATCCAGCAGGTTTTCCATGTATCCCTGCACCAACACACCTGAGTCATAATTGAGATTTTATGTGTTCTGAAATTGAGATACAAAGACAATGAAAAATAGTAATTTATCAGAAAACGAGTTGAATTCGTTTTAAAGTTGCTTATAAAAACAATTACTGATGCATGTAGTCATTTTTAAATGTTTAAATTAATCTTTTCTATGAGTGGAAACAACTGAATCCTGAGTGTTTTAATAAATACATTTCTTTCTTTTTAAGTCTTAGAAATGTTATTCTTTAGTGTGTAGTAGTCTTTGTGATGATTGGCTAACATTAAAGGTCCAGTGTGTAAGAATTACTGACATCTGGTGGTGAAGATGGGTATAGTACAGTTGTGAATTTACAGTGGCCAAAGTTTTTCCAGAAAGAAATAAGTTTTCATCTGTGAGTGGATCCAGTGGCCTCAGGTGCAGCGATGGCCTGCAGGTAACAGATTCAACATGTGTATTTTTGGTACTTTTTAAGGCGTTGCTTATCCTAAACGGTGCTCAAGCTTCTATCAAAGAAATCCGCTACTGCATTTTAAAGGCTTCACACACAGAGTTGCT
>CM047997.1:1751950-1762873 GCA_026261665.1 Melanotaenia duboulayi | reverse complement strand
ACATGACTAAACTGTTGAGTTGCTGCCACGTGATTGGCTGACTACATTTGTGTTAACAAACAGGAGGATCTGATAAAGTGGACGGTGAGTGTAATTTTTGAGCAGAGACTTTAAGACCTTTGAAAGTGATGAAAATGTGTGTTTACAGCATTACACAGGCGGTTTAAAGCTTTTGAGTCAACCTCTTTCCACCATGACGGGCGAACATTTGGGATCCACTATGGATCAGGACACCTGCTGGGAGTCATGGGCAGAGACACGCTGAAGGTAAATCTCCTTCTGTTCATACAATAAAAAAGTTTAACAGAACTGGTTTAGTTTTTACGTTGTTGAATAAGCTGAAAGCTTACAGAAATAACTGAACTCACCCTAACTGTTGCGCTACGTTTGACTTCATCTGTTCCAGATTGGGGATCTGGTTGCCTTGAACCAAGAGTTCGGGGAGTCCGTGTACGAACCTGGGGCTACGTTCGTGACAGCAAAGTTTGATGGTGTTCTGGGACTGGCCTACCCAACCCTTGCAGAGATCCTTGGAAACCCTGTTTTTGACAACATGATGGCACAGAAAATAGTGGATGAGCCTGTCTTCTCCTTCTTCCTCACCAGGTCCTTTTTCATAGTGAGAACGGTAGTTCAGGTGGTTTACTGTGTACTGTTATGCCTAAAACTTTTACCTCTCTGTCATTCCACATCTGAGCACGAGCCATTTCTTCCAGCTATTGTTCTACATGTAGGTATGGTTTGGTTGTGTTTACCCACAATACCCTGCATTGTAGTCCACTTCCTGCATTTGGTTTACTCAAAGTGACTTTAGTCTTTAGGCGGACCAGAGTTCGTGTCTTTGATCTGCATTAGAGTTTGTTTGCGCATTCACACCTCCCAAAACGTGTCAGACTATGATTTGAATCAGAAGGGATGCTGTGAATGCACCCTTTAGGTGGCACTATGTAACTTTCCAACCTTAAAACTCTGCATTTGCAGTGTTTTTAATTGCTGTAAATGAGTTGTTTTTGGTCCTATCCAATCAACAAGCAAGATTTTCTTCTTCCTTCTTTTTTGTTCATAGTCTTTGTGGGGAATATCTCCCCCTAGAGAGCAGCTTTTGTAACTGCATGTTGTTCAGGTGGTTTGGTCTGCTTGACTGAAGTGCAGTGTGAAAACAAAGCTAAACCAAAGGCGGCTGCAACGTTTTTCAGAATTCCACACCTAATCGTATCCACCATTTATTACCATGATATATTTAAAAGTTATTATAGTGCGGTTTTCTGCTTCTAAGTATCTATTAGGGGGCAGAAAGCAAGAATCAGATTGTGTTCAACAGGGTTTTGGTCAAAGTTTTCACTTTATGGTTTTTGCATCACCATAAAGTGATGCAAAATGTCTCAGAAACTGTATGTATCAAATACATCAGGCTCTTATGGGTTAATATCAGTGCATACTGGCAATTCAAATCTTCTGGTATAAAGTGTTGGTATGACGAGTCTTTCAGATGTGAGAATTTATACCAGTTACGGCTGTTTTTATGGTGTTTCTTTGGACTACAGGAGATCAAGTACCAGCAACCCAGAAGGAGAGCTGTTGCTAGGTGGAAAAGATGAATCATTGTACACTGGACCAATCAACTGGTTGCCTGTGACTTCTAAGGGATACTGGCAGATCAAGATGGACAGGTAAACTTTTACTTGGTGAACATCACAGTAGCTTCTCCGACTTGGCTTGTCCTCAAAGAAAAATGTGTCTAAAAGCATCGAACATGATTGAATGGTTGTCTTTCAGTTTGGCTGTGCAGGGTGTAAGCTCTTTTTGCCCGAATGGATGCCAGGCAATTGTTGACACGGGAACTTCCCTTATTGCCGGGCCGACCAATGAAATCCTCAGTCTTCAACAGCTGATTGGAGCCACACCAACAAACTTCGGAGAGGTTAAGAGCAATCTAATCATATAAACTGCTGAGAAAGCTTCCTAATATTTTTACCGCATGTTTAAATCAGCAACACACTTGATGTGTAACTGATTTGCTAGCAGCTAGCATTCTTATGCCAGTCTGTGGTATAATTGTGGATTCTATAATGTGGACCATTTAGATATTTAAAAGAAATGTTATGAGTCCCTAGTCTTGGGATGTTAGTCAATTTTTTTTGTTGGCACAGAGATGCTAATAAGTAGCTATAACAATGCTAGGTAATAGTGTGATAACCAGCCCAGGACAGTTACTCCACAGCCTCGGGGGTTATTTACTATCCCAGGAATGTTTGTTGCTACTCAAAGTGTGTTATAGACCTTGTTTACTGACAGATGTTTCCAAGAATTATAGCAGAAAAAGCTGCATTCCTGTAGGGTAGGGGTTTCAAACTCACTTAGTTCAGAAGCCACATTTGATCTATAAAGGGCCAGGCAAGTAAAATCTAAGCATAATAAATAATAAATAATAATGTAAATAATGAAAACTCCAAAATTTTCCACTTTGTTTGAGTGCAACGAAGTAAAGTTACATTATCAAGATGCTTAAATTAAATCAACTATTCTTTTCATAAACGTATGACAAATATTTCTATCATATATATTTTTATTTTACACCATATTTCTATTTTTATTTTGAACTTGTATTTATTTGCATATATTTTTTTTTACATATTTACTCATTAACATCTACATTACAACTTCCAGATCACAACTGATCTATAAAATCATAAAACATTTAACCACAGGGATCTGGAACTGCAAAAATAACGTATTTCATATTATACTTAAAGGAACTGTTAAATGTGTATAAGTTGTACATTTCCACATGTGTGTAGTAATTCTGACTCACCTCATAAAACACACTAGAGTCTGATCTATTAAATAAGATGTATAAGATAAGAAGTAATCCCCCTGCCTTGGAAATGAATTATATTTAAACAAAAAAATGTGCAGCCTCAAGTTGTCAAATTAGGAATTACAATTACTTTAATTAAAATTAGAAAAAAAAATTAATGAAAACTTTGTAGTTAATATCCATGTCATTTTCATATTTACCAAATCCCTGCTTTATTGGGAATGTGTCATTGTTGTTTGAGATTGTGCAGGCTTAACTTGGACTAATGGAGCCATTGTTAATGTCGTTTATCACACCTGAGCTTTTCATACCGAGTCAAAATGTCTGCTATGAAATTTATCAGCCTCTTGAACTGCTAGTTGATGACCTGGGATGCTACTTAGAATACGACTAGCTGTGATGCTAATAGCTTGTGTGCATTAGTTGCTAGTCAATGAATGAAAAGTGCAATTATTCCAGCACAGGAGGGAAGGGGCTCACTTATGGGCATATTTTCAAGCTTATAAGTGCTGGTTGCTTGCCTTAGGAGTGCTATTTAAAAATATAGCAATGCTAGTTTGTAACCTACAAGTGCATTTACAAATGCTAGCTTTTAATCTGACAGGTGCAGATTGAAAGTCTGGGATTGCCTAGGTTACCACCCAAGGTGACCCAGACTAGAAACTTAGAAGCCCATTGGTGCTGGTAAAGTTATATGTTCAGTGCATAAAGGTTGGCGTGTGATTTACTGTACCTGCATTCCATAAATGAATATTCAAGCTCCCTATACGAATAACTGGTTTTGAACTAACTCAGTCACTGGTTTTGATTTAGACCGAGGTTCCTCGTTCCTCCCAGTGAGTCTTCATTTCGTCATATTGTGCAATAGTTGTACATCTGAACCACCTGATCTGTCATATTAGAGGTTTCTGGAAAAACTACACAGTAAATTTGTGCTTGTATCATGTTATCGTGTTAATTTTCTTTTCCCTTTTAGTTTCTCATCGACTGTGCCAGGTTGTCCAGTTTGCCTCACGTGACTTTTGTCCTGGGTGGAAACGACTACACGCTGACATCTGAGCATTATGTTAGAAAGGTGAGGAAGCTTGTTCTCCACTTTTGCTTGATCTTAAACAGCTATCATTATTATTTCCAAGTGAATCAATTCTGTAAAATTTAATTCCATTTTAATTAACTAATTTAAAAAAAGTTTTTTTTATAACATTAGTTTTAAATTTAGTGATGTTGTAAACAATTGATTTACAGAAATTTGATCAGAAACTTAAATTTCATGAACATGACCATTTGCAGCTTTTTAAGTGTTTTAACAAAATATTCAGTAATTTTTATATTTGACTTGAATTGATAAAATCTTTGCCACAAATTCATCTGTATTTTCCTTCTTGAGATCAATACAAAAAGAAATCTAATAGGAAACTCAGTTTATCAATATTTTTTTACATTGGACTTGAAATAATTATGAAGATGCTCAAAGAAAACCTCAGTGTCCACATTACTTAGCGCTGACTAAACTAGCGCTACATGACTCAGGGGGCTAGCAAGGCTAGCTGGTTTTAAAGTAACTACACCATGAAAATGTGGAGAAATATATTATTCATAAAGGAAGATATAAGAATGAAGAGAAAGGGAAGTGTTTCAGAATTTTTAGTAAAAAGGAAGGACAAAGATCAGACCCAGTATCAGCAGCCCAACTGTAAACCAGAACTAATCCCCCAATTACCACATCAAGCACCACACACTGCATCCCAAAGCAACCTTTTTTTACTTTTTGCAGATATTTCTACTTGGTGATCCAGATTATTGTAAAGATGTTTTATTTTCCTTGTCTCTCTAATGTGACCACAGTTATCACAGCAGTATAAAGTCTTGCTCACCTTCTGATCCCCTACATATATAAAAGTCTAGCTCCACCACTGGTTCCAGCCTCAAATCCTACTTACACATGAAGGCATTAGCAGTATCTGTCTGATAATACAACTACTGCAGGAACCATATTTTAAATATCTTTACTTATACCATACCATATACCATATACCATACAGTATGGAGTCACATTGATATGAAACCCCTTTCCAAGCCCACCTCTTTGTCTGTCATCATCAGGAGATGCTGGGCGGCAGGGAGCTGTGTTTCAGTGGTTTCATGTCCGTGGACATCATTTCCCCCGAAGGTCCTCTGTGGATTCTGGGAGACGTATTTCTGACTGAGTACTACAGCATCTTCGACAAAGGACAGGACAGAGTTGGCTTTGCCCGTGCCAAACATCCCATTGAGTAATAACCAGCTAGTTATATAACAGTTTGATCAATATGTTTTGAGCAATTAAAAAGCATTTATAATCCTTGCCAGGCTACAAATCACAGACCATTCTTGACTCACTATAAGGACAAATAACCAACAATAACTGTTGATAATTCACAAGGTGATGCCATTTTTCTTCTCTGGTGACCCATCCGTATATTTATTCTTCCATATTTATTGATATTGGAAGTATAGCTAGAGATTCATCGCAGAAATGATAGTTTATTCATTCATTTACAAACAGTATTCATGTAAAGACACAAGATTTTACTCTTATACCCCCTGAGTACTTTAGTAAACGTTAAGGTGGATTTAATCTCGCATGGCGTCTGCATAACCACCGTAGGCGCCATGTAGGTCTGCAGAGGGTTGATCGGCACCTCTTCCAGACCTGATGTGCACCCCTGCTACGCAGACGGTTACGCGGAGGTACTCTCTTTACCAGCATCAACTATGCCATAACCAACCGCATGCAGACCCAGCGCAAGCATAAATCCGCCTTTATGGTTCCTGTTTTTGCCACTTGACTGGCTCGTTACCAGGCCTCTGCAGAGGTGAATGACATGCACATGAGGGAATTCATTTGATTCAGGTGTGTTGGAGAAGGAATGACTGGCCTTGGGCGCCCTCCAGTGGCAAAGCTAATACCAAATATTAAACCCAAGCTGAAGTCAAGACAGCCTATCAGAGGTTGGTGTCCAGCCTTTCAGTCGTTGGCTCAGGCCAACAAATCCGAAGCCACTTTCTAAGTTCTCCATGTGGTAAAATGGGAACTCCTGCTGGAGGTTGGCGCTATTTGTTTTTTATGCTACAAAATTGTCATTTCTTCTCTGATTTCTGTGATTGAGAGTCACTGATTTTGAGGTCTTCGCTGTCGTTGGCTCCTTCCTTCTCATCATCCTCACTCTCAGCTGTCCCTTCGAAGTCGTGATCATATTCAGGCTGGGGGAGCTGGAGGGTGTCGGGGGTTGGACCGGGCGATCGTCGGGACTGGAATCGACCTAGACCTCTCCTCCGTCGCCCCAGGGCCTTTGGACTGGGCAGGCTGCGGATTGATGCCTTCGAAGTCTGCCTGGAGAACTGGAACGAGAACTGACGCCCCCGTGGACGGGTTGGTGGGCCATTCTTGGTATTAAGTGTTGTCCAGCGAAACTCCTTGGGTCCCAGTTGAGTTGGAGAGCAGCAGCTAGAGTCAGGTCTGGAAATGCTGAGAGTGGAGTGCAGGATTAAACACTGCTTAAAATCCCACTCAGATAAAGAGAATTGAACAAACAATTACATTTAAATCAGAGTCACAATTTAACCCTCAGGAAACCCCAGAACCCAGATGGGTCCGTTAGAACAAACAATTTTTTACTTTTAATAGTTTCTATTCTTGCTTGTGTTGATACTTGGATCAAACTTGAATATGGCAACTTCACTTCTCATCGTGTTTTAGTCTGAAAAGTTTAATTATGCTAATGTAGTTAATCATAGCTCTAATTAGGATTGAAGCTGATGACAAGATTTGAGCTTTAGAAATGGAAAAATATCAATTCATATGATTCTTGAATCAATTTCTACAAAGACTTTTTAAAAGCAACAAAACTGTTAGAATTTATTGACATATACCCCAAACATTTTACTCTGAAATTCATATTTGGAAAAAATTTTATTTAATGTGGTTTTCTTCTTATAATAGGGGGTCTCTTTGTAAAAAAAATAAATGAATAAATAGCCAGAAAATAGTAATAAAAAAGCAAAAACTTATGATTCTGATTTAGTATTGAAACTGATTAAAATATTTAAGCTTAGAAAAGAATTTATATTATTTATAAAACTTTTCCTACAGGAACGCATTTGGTTTTTTTTTTCTATAAACCTGCACTTCAAAATAATAGACTAAAATCAATGTAATAATTATGCTCTAATAATTCCCACATTTATCGCACTCTGCATTTCAGAATTTATATTTAGTTTTTGTTGTTTGGTAAAATTAATGGTGCTACTATGACAAAAATTTTAAAAAATGTTTTGAATAAAAACATTTCTGATAAGGGCTGAAGCCGATTAAAATATTTAGGATTAAAAAGCCGAAAGAAAATCTATTATTTATAAAACTCTTCCTGCAGGGACACATTTGGCTCAAAAATAATAAGTAAAAATTATTCTTATAATTATATGCAAGGCTCTAATAACTCCTCTAGATATTTCACTCTGCATTTTATAATTTATTTGTTGTGTTATTTTTAAATATGAGGCTATTATGACAAAATGGCATAAAAATGTTAAAATTAATAAACTCTTTAGTTCTGATTCATGTTCAGTCTGATTTGAAGACTAAAGCTTAGAAAGTAGAAAAAAAAGGAATGAAATAGTTTTTATAGCACTTTTTGGGAAGGGGCCTGTTGGGGTCCAGAGTGTTGGATATTTGGGGCCCTGGAGGATTAAGCAGTAAACAGATCATCACCTTGGAGTTTCCATCAACGGTGCGTCTCCAGCTGGGGAGGAATTCAGGCCATTCTGATGTTTGCCAAACGAATCTTCATCATGACCGGTTTCACTGGACAAGGGCGGGCTGATGACGAGCCAGGGGAAGACCATAGAGGACGGACTCTCGGGTGAAGGTGGGTTGCTGCTGACTTCCCTTAAAGTGGACAGGGTGTCCTTGGAAGTTGGGGGTATGACCAAGGAGAAGGGTGGAGCCGTTTCCACTGGATCTGGATTGACCCTGAATCTGGATCCAGTGAGTTAAAATCAATAAAAATGCATCCAGGTTCTGATGTTAACTTGAACACTGGAAACATTCATCCTCCGGTTCTTGCTAGTAGAGCATCACCTGAATTAAATACAGACCTTAAGTCTGAGAAAAAGCTGCTAGTCGCATCGCTGCTGTGTCGTTTGAAGACAGGCCGAGGATGTCTGAGATCAGGAGGCTCCTGAACACTAAGCAGTCGACGGACTCGACCCAGAACCTGAAAAAGTTAAAAACACAAGTTGAGTATATTTTAGAAACCATCGATTTATTTTTGTTCAAACAAATTGTTAAATGAGTGTTAAACATGTGGGTTGTGGCCCGTGTAAAACTCTGCTGTGTTGTGTTGCTGTTCCTTACAAGTTCTACCTCGCTGTAAAAATAACTAACCAGGCTTTCAGACGATACACCAGCTGGAGTTATAAAATTGCAGCTGGGAAATATTATATGCAGGACACTGGCCTTCGAGGACCGGATTGATCCTTGCTAGAGGTTCACCTCCTGCTCCTCTGTTGCACCTGCTCCTTATCGCTCTCTATGTTTCTTTTGCTGATGACCCGATCCTGTTCAGTCCTGTCCAGATTATATATATTTTCTCCACAGCTTTTCTTTGTCAGTTGTTTTAAAGTCTGTTAAATAGCTTTTAGTTTTGATTCCAGTTCTTCCTGCTGTTGCAGCACCTTTAGTTTAATTAAATAAGCCCGGCTTCCTTGTAGTCCTGTATTTCAGTCCTACCTCCTCATCACCTCTCTCTACATGACACAGGTAAGGGTTGCAGCTGTTTTTATTACAAGGAAAACTTTGACTTTAAAAGGAAATCAGCATCTGTTTTACCCAAAACCTGCTCACTGGACGATGAAAACTTAAAACAGATGAAAAGTTAAGAGAAAATTGTTGCTGTACCGACTCTTGGCGTCGAGGCAAAGCAGATTCCTGTTGCTGTGGATGAGTGTCAACAACATCAGCCTCATCGACCTGCAGGATGTTGGAGAGTCTGCAGGAGATGTTGGAAAAGAGTGTTTAACATTTTGTCGATGATATCCAGCTCAATTTTAGTTGCCATAAAAACCAGCATAGACTAAACTTTAATATTCAACCTATAAACATGCACTGATGATACAGTATTAGTATTGCGTCATGTAAAGATGTTTGTAAGGTGACCCCATGTCGGTGGTGGAGCCGAGGAAGGAAGGGATGCAGTAATCTGCAGCTGCCAGCGTGTACGGCGGCCGTGCGTCGCAGTCGTTCCAGTAGATGTCTTTGGTTATGTGAGGAAGGTTCATGTGCATCTCGTCCACAGCCAGCAGAGAGACCTGGAGAAGAAAGCGATGAGATTAGATTCTATTCAAACTGTAATCCGAAGACTACTTCAGCATTGTTTTAACAACCTGGACCCATTCGACACATCATGACTAGACTGAGTCTGAAAATGGACCATACCAGTTATTCATGGGACAAATAGGAGATGAAGGAAATTAAGATTTGAGGTTATGGGCAGCCTGGTTGGAGATGATAGAAAGGCAACAGGAAGTCCAATCAGCACTGGTTCCTACCAAGATCTGCAGAACAGCATCTCTGAACACACAACACGTCCAACCTTGAAGCAGATGGTCTACAGCAGCAGAAGACACACCGGGTTCCTCCTGCCAGCTAAGAACAGGAAACTGAGGCTACAATTCACACACACTCACCAACACTGGACAATAGAAGATGGAGAAACGTTGCTGGTCTGATAAGTCTCCATTTCAGCTCCACATTCAGATACTAGGCTTAGAATCTGCTGGAAACATGAAAACATGGATCCATCCTGCCTTGGATCAACAGCATCTCCTTCCCCTATTGTTGCTGACCATGTCCATCCCTTTATGACCACAGTGGAGCATCTTCTGATGCTACTTCCAGCAGGATAATGCACCATGTCACAAAGCTCAGATCATCTCCACCTGCTTCATCTATCAAACCAGGATTAAGGCCATTCTGGAGGGAAAAGGTTTCCAACTTGGTTCTAGTACCTGATAACAAAGTAGCCCAGGAGGGAATATTTTTAAACTATTCTCTATTTTCTAATATTTAGAAATCAGTTAGATTTAGATTTTTATTAAGTTTTTAATATCAGCATCTGACACAGATATTAAAATTATGTGTAGCTGGGCTTCATGTGACTTCCTTACGTGATTAAAAATAAAATGAAACTGGGAAATGTTCCAAAATATATTTTTATCCATCTCGCACATGAGCAACATGTGGGCAGTAAAAAGTTTATTGCACTGTTTATAGCCCCTTTCTTTTCAAAGTGCTGCACAATCTCCTCTATAACAAATAAATTAAACTTTTTAAATATATAAATGTGTGTGTATAAATGTGTGTATGTGTACATATATATATAATGTGTGTGTGTGTATGTTGTTTTAATTATTTATTTATTATAAATGTTATTTTTTGTCTGCTGACCTGGAGGTTCCTGTCAATGATCCAGTTAGCCTCAAAGTCGTCATCGTCCTCTCCAAAAGGGTTTATGAGCTGCTCAGCTACCTAAAAGAAGACACAAACTTCATTTGGTTTTAAATCACAAGTTTAAAACTTAAATTTGCATGAAAAGAACATTTATTCTAATCAGGAACAAAAGTTAGATTTCTAGCTCAGTTTAACTCGTGCTTCTTCGTAAGGCTTCTTGTAGATACCACCTGTGGCCAGAGGTCGTTGTTGCAGCTGCTCAGCAAGGGTTGCATCATATTCAGCAAATACAGAGAATTATTGTTAATAAACCTTTCACATGAATTCCTGGGTAAATTGTCCCAAAATTTTAAAATTAGATTTACTAGAATCGAAAGGCCACATTCATGATTTCTGAAAGGATGAATCATGTTAAATCCTTTTTAATGATACACAAACCAGTTTGTCCTTTTTCTGACACCCAGCCTCAGCCTGTTCTTCCAGCTCATATTCTCTAAGAAGGTTATTAATAACTTTATCTAGTACGTTGTTTATATTGCAGGACAAGGTCAACAGAGTCAGCCACTAAACACTTTCACAGCAGGAAAGCAGAAAGAGTAGAGTGTAGAGGTGGACA
>CM047997.1:1522610-1538162 GCA_026261665.1 Melanotaenia duboulayi | reverse complement strand
CAGTGACGAAAGCTGAGAATGGTCTATATGCAGGCGCACACCTCTTCTCTCGTTCTCTCTCTCTCACACACACAACCACACAGACACTCTATACATGAGTGCATCATGTGTGTACATGTCTATCTGCAGCCCCTCCCTCACACTCGTTAGGACCTTTGTTGTCTCTGGTCTGTAAAATTTGCTGCCACACTGGGGCGCAGCGGCAGCCGTCAAATTTCTTCTGAAATTTTCTAGATGGATTTTTTAGTTACCGCTTATTGTCCAGCGTTTTTGTCCAGAGTTCACAGAGAGACATTCCCAAAACAAATTTATATGTTTCGGTGAAGAGAAGTACTCGCTGGTTCTTCCAACGATCAGAAGGTTGGTTGAGCTTACACACTCTGTCGTACTCGTTAGACCTCACAATTTAAATTTAAATCTATAAAAAATAAAGTTATTTATAGAAATTTAAAGGAGTTCCTTAAACCAAATAAATAAATAATAGACTGTCTGGACTGAAATGAAGTGAAACTCCTTCCTGGTGGTGGAGGATAGAGATATGGTAGTCCTGTCCTCTGATCAGCTGATGGCCATCTCTTCTCTTCCAGGTGATCCTGTCCAACCACTTCAGCGACGGTGGAGCCGCTCAGCTTCAGTTCGACATGAGCAGAAACCTCTTTCCTCTGTTTGGTCACTACTGCAAGAGACCTGAGAACTTCTTCAAACAGTGAGTCTGAAAGCAGTTTCTGTACTGTAGTCCCAGTCTAGAGCTGCACCAATCCGCTTTTCTGGGGTTACAATTCAATTTTGAAATCTGAAATCTGGATCTCGGCTGATAGATATTTTCCAGTCAGTTTACGTGAACTTATTGTGATTCTGGTGATTATTACTGCTGTTGTTATTGTGTAGGTTTTATTAGGTTGTAGTAAACATATCACAGCAACTGGTAAACAAAATAATCCAATTTAAATGTTTTTCAAAATAATTTCTAAAGATCACAAGACAATGTCTGTAGTTGCTTCATAATCCTAATAAAATCAAAGGTAGTAATAATTTTGCAGTAAACACTGCTTTTTTTAACATTTAAGGTCCAAGAGAATGTGTTGAAAGAAAAGATGAATGCATACAAATAATCTGGGAACGCTAGGTAGTGTGACACCGCAGCAGGATGTACGCAAATAATCTGGGAACGCTAGATAGTCTGACAGCGTTACAGACAGATTGTGGTCTGCTGTATCGGCTCAGAGGGCTTGCTTCAGCTGAAGAGGACTTGTGATCATAAAAGCAGCTGTTCAGTCTGACCCAAACGTCTTGATAGAGCCGACTGGCACCAACTTTTAGTTTTAGTTTATTTTGAAGATGCTACAAACAGGACTGTGCAAGTTGCGAATGTTTAAAATGCTCCACAGGTTTGGCTAACGCTGTGCTGTGTAATTAGCCCATCATAATAAACAAGTTTCCCACGTTGTCCTTCACCTTCTTCATGTGAGCCGCATTGTCACGCAAGGATTATAGCCGGTGCGTTAAGTGGAACAAATAAGTGCCGGTACTCCCCTTTATGACCTGCTTTCAGTCTCTCATGCAAATATGGGACAGGGGTGAAAAACGACATGAAAAATAACACAAAAAAAATGAAGATGTTAAATAAAAGCTCCTTAAAAACATAAGAAGTGATACGTCTTCAAACAGTGTCTTCAAAAAGTTCTGAGTGAGCCTCAGCATGAACATGTTGAATATGACATCATCCACCAGGTAACGTGAACTGTATACAGAACTGAGTAAAGTGTAAAAAGTCATCAGGCCTGAACTCGGCGTCTACTGGAGGGCAACAAAAAAAGCTGACTGCGCTCCATCACACAGCAGGACAGATGTGGAGAGGAGATGGCAGAGGCTGGAAGAGGAAGCGTAAATAAGCAGGAAAACATTGGCTATGAACGTGAGAAAATGTCTTTCATTAGGGATTTATTAGTGCCACTTTTAGTACTTTGAACAATTGAACTGCATCAGCAGGGTTTGCACATACAGTTCAACGTTAAATATTAGTCCTTTCTCTTTAAAAAGTAGTCTGCAGCTACAAAATAGGACAACGGTGATCTACAATTGCTCCAGCGGGTCTTGGGTTCATCTTTGCTCGATGGGTTTGGTGCTTTACAAGCCCTCTCATCAGTCCATCTTCTTCGCTTTGCCAGCCATGACCTTACATGACCGTGTGGGTTGAACTGCTCTAACGGTGACCCTTTGCATTTCATAAAAATCAGGTTTGAAAGGCTGCGTACGGCAAGGGAGTTCCCTTTGGCAGAAAGAATGTCGTTCATGCTGCTGAAGGCTCGCTCGCCTTCACTGGTAGAAACAGTTGACAGGTTTAAGTAGAGGCTTCAAGTCTGCTGGTGTCCTGGATCTCCTTTGCTTCTTATATTCCTGAAATCCCAGATACTTCCTGTCAACCCTCTTCACCTGTCAACTTCGTGTGCTGACATTTTATCTGACGTGATATTTTCTGCCATGCGGTCCTGCATTTATCTTCACAATTCTCTCGTTTTCACGAAGAGCTACATTTGTTAAAGACTTTTCTTTCTGAGCTTGAAGAGCATCCTGTGTGTACGGGCCTGGTGATGATACCATGGATCCAGATGTTCGAATCTGTCCAGCCAGCAGCTTCTCTGCTTCAGCGGCGTCATGTCTGTTATGGAGCTTCACTAACTCTGTGATGACTCCAAGACTGAAAACAAAGGACACAGAGGTGAGAACATCATGGAGTTCTTAGTATTTTGCTCACTCTGTTATTCTCTGGTTACATCATTAGCTGCAGTAGAAAAGTGCACCTGGAGCACTTCGTTCCCAAACCGCTGCAGTTCTTTTCCTTGGAGCCACCCAGCAGTCAGGAGAGGAAGGCGCTGGCAACGCTCGGTGCACAGCTGGTTTGTACGTGATATAAACTGTACTAAAAATTGTTGAAATGGTCAAGTCTTCAGACTTCCTTCAGGACATCCCCAACAGCCCATTCTAGACCAGTTCTGGTCCTAAGGGACCACTGCTTCAGTAGACCGGATACAGATTAACTGAACTACTCGTCAAATTCTTTGCATGCCTGCTAACGAGCTATTAATTTGAGTCAGGTGTGTTAAAGATGGGCGCCTCTAAAACATGCAGGGCCGTGGTCCCTGAGGACCAGGACTGAGAAACACTGTTCTAGATGATGGTTTGAGCAGTGCCACATAAACAGTCTGGAAATCTTGAACTACACTGCAGAAGAGGCTTGATGCAAAACTCAGAAAATCTTCCAGCCCTGACGTGCACCCCTGCTATGCAGCACAGTTACATGAAGGACTCTCTTGTGATTGGTCGGTTAGTGTTTACTTATTTCCAGATTTCTGGATATCCTCGCTGAATTTGTGCAGTGGCCACCGTTTTTTAAAACCAATATCAGGAAATGCCTGCCAGAGCTGAGTAAACCATAGAAAGCTCCGCCCTGTGGGGTTTACCAGGTGATCCCAGCCCTACTGCACCTTCAGATTCACAAGGGAAACTGCAACAAAATGGCTCAACCTACAAGAGCGAGAGCACACTTCACTAGCGTGATCTGAGCCGGCTCTACCGTACGCAGACCCCCGGCGTAAATAGCTTTTTCCTGGAAACGCGGAGACCTTGGCCGTACACACATTTTAAGTTGCCATCTTGCTTTTTTTTTTATATTTCCAGGCTAAAATATATTTACATTAGTGACATGCTAAAATTGCAAAGGCAGCTCATTCTCCGTCAGACTTGGAGGTGCAGGTAACGCATCTAAACTGGAGTCCATCCATTTTCTGCTGGTTGTCCGGAATCGGGTCGCCGGGGAGCTGCCTAAGCAGGGAAACCCAGACTTCCCTCTCCCCGGCCACATTCACCAGCTCAACCCGGGGGAATCCTGAGGCGTTCCCAGGCCAGCTGAGAGATGTAGTCCCTCCAGTGTATCCTTGGTCTTCCCTGGGGCCTCCTTCTGGTGGGACGTCCCTCACCAGGGAGGCGTTCCAGGAAGCATCCTGACCAGATGCCTGAGCCACCTCATCTGGCCCCTCTCGATGTGGAGGAGCAGCGGCTCTACTCTGAGCCCCTCCCGGATCACCGAGCTTGTCATCCGGTCTCTAAGGGAGACAGGCTGCTCACCAAAGTTATGGCCAATAAGCTGCTACACTGGTGAGCACCGTGTTGAATCAGCTTTGATTGGAATGTTTAGGGAATGAAAATGATTTGACTCATGACAGATTTCATTTCCAATTAGCAATCTCCCTCTGGGATCATTATTTTTTAATTTATTTTATTCCATTTCATTCTCACTTGTTGCTCTTATTACAACTTTAGTGCATCAGTAGCGCCGGTTCCATCCAACCGGACGTTGCTGCAGGTTGCATTGTTTTGTTTGCCTGTTCGTCCTCAGTGTAGGAACTTTAGGACAAAGCGAAGCTGCCGTCTAACACGGCTGAAGGCCCAAAGCGTTACAAGGTTTGAGAGCACAGTCAGAACCAGTTCATGAGCCATGCGGTAAGCCTTGCTGGTCTCACTCTGGAGTCTCGTGCCACATCGTCCAACAGAGCCAGATCAGCCGTTGCACGTCTTTACACGCGGTGGAGCCATTTTATATCCAACTATCGATTTTCTGAACAGCTACAGGAGGGAACACCCTGATTGTAGCCTGACTGACCAGCACGTTTCCACGGTGACCATGGCACATGCTGCCAGCAGATTGTGGCCATATTTAGCTGAATGTATTTTATCATGGTAGTAAATTTGTCATGTTGACCTTTCAGAAAAACTAAACTGGATTTTTTTATGTTATATGTTCTTATTTAAAAAACAAAAGGAAAGCTTACCATATGAGGAAACCAAACCAGAATGGAGGCCAGAAACTGAGGCAAGATTGACCTGAAAGGAGAAAAACATCCATAAGTGCCTACAAGGGTTAGACCTGGGACTCGGATGGTTTTATCTTTTAGCAGATTCACCCTCAAAAGTGGTTTAGAGACATCCTGAATAGTTTGATCGTTGTCATTTAATGTGTTGGGTAAAAAATGGAGAATTCCAGCAGAAAGGGGGGTTGTCTGAGACGTGTCCATGTCTCTGCAGTGTGAAGGAGGCCTGTATCGTGCTCTGTCTGGCGGTGGGTTCTGCTGTTCTGCTCAAGTCCGTCCTCAAAGAGTCGGAGCTGGACACCAGAGACTGGGAAACACGAGAAGATCCTCCACCAGAGTCAGTCCTCAATGAGATGGGAGTTTACTGCTTAGCTCCATGTGATGTGTTGATTCTTCTCAATCTCAGAGCCTCCTGGCCTGGACAGTAAACCCCCCACTGTAAGAAATCTGGTCCACAGCACGATGATATCCATGATCAACACCATGGAAATGTTCTGTACATGAAAATAAACTCAGATCACAACAAACATGCTTTTTTCTTTTATTCATCTCTTTTTGAAAAAGACAGAATTCTGGTTTTAACCATAAAAACTAAATAAAATAAATGTTTGACAGATTTGGGTGGAGACAGATTGAGGACCTGAGCAGCTGAGATGATCAGAAGGTGTTCGGGTTCAGTCAGAGATCAGCTGAACATCCAGAGGAGGCTGGAGAGGAGGTTCAGACGTCTGACCAGAATGATTCTGGGTCGTCTCCACGTGGAGGTTTTCTGGACAAGTCCTACTGGGAGGAGACTCCTTGGAGGGATTACAGATCCCTTCTAGCATGGGAGCATCTCAGAATCCCCCAGGAGGAGCCGGTCTGGGTCTCCCTCCTTAATCTGTTGTGTCTGTGATCCAACCATGGATGATGGAGGATTAAGTATCCACAATATTCAGACTCATAAATTCTGTTCTGTTTGAGTGGAGTTCTTCTCTCTGTCCTCAGGGGTAACTTAACCTGTCATGATTTTAATGGAAGATGAGTTTTCTCCTTATTTTTAGTGACAGATTAATTTTCTACCTATTTTTAGTTTCATTTTACCAAAGATCAGTGTTTGTGCTGTAATGGTCTAAGCCAGTGGTTCCCTCTTCATCAACAGCATTAATGTCAAGCCCCGCCCACATTCACTGATCCCGCTACCACATGCACCCCAGCGCTCACAGAGAAACGTACGAGGAAATGTCCCACAAAATAATCTTTAGTTTATTGGCTGCTCCTTCATTAACTCTAGTTAAAACCATGTGTGCAGGCGGACTCAGGTCCTGCGCTGTAGTGTGAGACGTTTAAACCAGGAAACTCTGTAAACTACTTGACGTGAGCATTTGAGTCGTGCTGCAACAACTCTGCTGATTGACAGTGGAGTAGTTTATTTCTAAAGTAATCCACAGGCTTTTCTTTGTGTTCAGGATGAGACGTCCGTAAGTGGCTTCGTAATGTCAGATGCTGATAACGACACTGGTTTCTCTTCATTACCCACCATAGACCATTACCATTACTTAACCATTACCTAGTCAAGCCTAGACAAGATATGACTCATGATGTTTTCTTGTCTTGTTTTTGGTAGTTGCTCTCTGTTGTTTTGTGGCAGTACAAAAACCTAGAACTGGATGGATGGATGGTTTAACCAGTGTATTGCATCTACACCATCTTTGACTTTTTAGAAAATGTGGATAAAGATTTCTTAGCTTATGGACAATGTGCCGAGTATCAGGACCATCCCAGCTTTGCCAGACCAGGCCATATTACCACTATTCAACTAAGCAGACCTGGAACATGGAAACTGCTGTCTTTACTAAATGCTGTGCCAACAATGTCGTGACCAAGTCACGTTTCTGTATCAAGCTCATTTAAAGCCACCACAGCTGAACAAAGTCCTGTACAAAACATGACCCATCAACAGTAAAGCAGTGGTTCTCAAACCAGGCGAGCCCCCCTGGGTGGGGTGGTAACATGACGGTGGGGGGTGCATGGGATCGGGAGAATGTAGCAGACATGCTAATGTTTTGACAACTTGGACTCTGGAAACATGCTGGTCCACGCTCCAGACCAGTTGGTGCCGGTAATGGTTGGTTTGTTTTTAGCAACATACAGACAGATTCTGATTAAATTTTTAGGAAATCTCAGAAATGGCCTGAAGAACAAGATTTTGGGGGTGATCTGGATCACCACCTGGATCCAGAAAGTTTTGAAGGATTCTTTTCTATGGAGACACAAGGATAGTTTTTCTATTAGAGCTTCTAACTAAAAACTATTGCCAACAATCACAAATAAACTATCCTTATGGTGTAGATGCAGCTGACAGTCTGTAGACCTGCAGGTTTTAATCCATCTGTTTCTAAAAATGTCAGCATGCAGGGGCGTTACTAGAACGCTCTACAGGGGCACAGGCTCACTTGCTCATTACTTAGACCCCGTTTTTTATTATAAAGACCTGTTTTTGTTAAAATGAGCAGAGTTTTGTTCAACCCTTTTCCCCCTTGCTAACCTTACTGCTGCTGAAACAAACACCAAATTATTAATAATAATAAATTTGTAATAAAATTTGAGGGAAAAAGGATCCTACTATTTATGTGTTATCAACCAAAAGACCATTTAGAATCTAATCAAATGTATAAACTAATATGGATTCAAGTTAAAAAAAATATTTCCAACTGCATTTCAGACGGATTTTCAGGCAGACTCTGTTGGAGACCTGGTGGAGAAGCACTTCAGGAGCTAGATGCTGGCCATCCTCAGGAACAGTAGTCACCCCCTGCATGAAACTGGTCGTCCAGAAAAGCAGCCGCAGGGACCGACTCCTCTCCATACGCTGCAGGACTGAAAGTCTCAGGAAGTCATTTATCCCGGCCCGTATAAGACTCCACAATGAATCATGTTAATGTGTACTTTGTTACTATTGGTGGTAGTTTTGAACTTCTTTTATTTACTGTTGTCATGGTGTCATGTAGTTTTGTATGGTAGTGAGAGTGCTTGATTATGACAAACGTATGCTGCTGGACACCTGCATTTCCCCATTTGGGGATGAATAAAGTATGTCTTAATCCCAAACTGCTCCCTTTGTGCCAAAACATGGAAACCCACTGCTTTCTAGAGAAACTAGAGATGGGTTAAATGCAGTGGTTATTTCCCAATCCGGATTAATAAAGTGAATAAAAAATAAAAACAAATAAATCCCTGTTCTGTGGGTGAAGGGCTGTTCCACTCCAACGCCGCAGGGGGCGGCAGTGCTCCTTCCGGCAGAGAGTCAGGCGCCATAAAAACGGAAGAAGAAGAATCTGCTCCAACAATAAATTTTCTCCAAGATGGCGTCAACGCAGTTAACAGACGAGGAGCTATTTTCACAGTTAAAATCTTTTGGCATCACCCCAGGTCCGGTTACCGAGAACACTCGTCCGGTGTATCTTAAGAAATTGAAGAAGCTTCGTGAAGAGCAGCAGCAACGAGGATCCAAACCCAATAAGACCCGTGGCAGCGGAACCATTACTGGTGGTAAGTGCCCAGCGGCATTAAGGCCAGTTAGACATGACGTCACGCACCCGAGCACTAGCAGGAGACCGGGCCGGAAGTCTTCCGTCCTCGGCTTCAGCTCCGACGAGTCTGACGCTGAAACTCCGCTGAAAAGGAAGGGCCTGGATCCTAGTGGAAGGCCGAACCGGAGCTCCGGCTGTCCCCAACAACCGAAGATTAAAGTGGAAACGCCGTCGACCGAGACTCGGAAGCAGTATGGTGCTGAGAAGTCTCTAAACAGCAGCTCACCCTCGGGTCCTGGCGGACAGATGAATGTCTCTCTGAATTGGGGGGTCGATGAAAGATCCAGGCACTACGAGGAGTCCGGGGATGAGGACTACTGTGAAGACGAGTTAAAGAACTCGCGTTCAGTCAATGGTCGCGGTGCGTCTCGGCTGAACAGCAGCAAACTAGTCGGAGAATATTCAGACTCTGACGAAGAGGAAGTGGGGGGCCCCGGGGCCCGAGACTCGGAGCGGAGTAGACTGGAAGTCCGGCGGAGCCACAAGGGAGTTTACCCCGGTGAGAAAAACAGTGCGCTTAATCCGCCTGGCACTCGGAAAATGGTGGGAGGCCGGGAGGAGGATGAGGAAGGAGGAGAGGCAATGGAGGAGAAGCTGGAATCACGGAGCCACAGGTTTCCCAGGAAGTCCTTCCACGTGCGCCCCATGGAAAAACAAGGAGGAAAACCCGGTAAAAACCACCACTTTGACGGCAAAGACGCAGCCCTGATAAGTAATAACACTAGTACCTGGAGTGCTGGTCTGAGACCGCGATTCTCCGGCTACAGCAGCCTGGCCCCGGGTTACAGGGACAACCACTCCAACCACACCCCCGCTCCCAACCACTCCTACAGCCCGCTGGGGAAGAAGAAGCACTCCGTGCCGGAGGATGAGCTGCTTCTGCAGTTCAGAAGGGAAGAGCTGGCCTCGCCTGGCAGCTTCAGCGCACATTATCTGTCCATGTTCCTGCTCACGGCGGCCTGCCTCTTCTTCCTGCTTCTGGGCCTCGTCTACCTCCGGATGAGGGGCTCCGGGACAGCGGAGATGGACGGTGTGGGTAAGTTTCCATCAGAAAGTAGTCCCCTGAGGTTAACCTAGAATTTTAATCCATCTTATCATAAAGCTGCTTGATGACGAGCCCCAAACAGTTGTTTCTCTATCCAGCACCATGTCAGAGTTAGACTTTACCTTCATTTAGTTCTATTTATAAATGGTAAATAGTTCTATTTATCTTTCAACCAGATAGACTTTATTGTCCATTTTTGTCTCAAGTGGTCTTATATGACAATTCTCCAGGATGTAAAGCCGTTATTTAGCCACAGAGTCTGTTCTGGTTTTACTAAACATCTAAAACATCTCCCGAAGCTATTTAAACCATTTTAAACTATCACCACAGACAGGATCTCCGTCTGTAGATTGAAACCTCCATCATGAGTATAACTGGTTCAATGGGTAGTTAGTAAATAGGATCTGGACGCTCATTCAGACGGCACACTGACTGGGAGTTGGAACGAACCTAAAAAAAAAAAAGTGTGGAGAATATCTCAAGTTTGTCAGAAAATAGAAAACTGGTTGATCTTTGGCTGCTCCTGATTGGACGTTACCGTCAATCTAAGCTCTCTGATTGGTGGAAAGTCTGACAGGAAGTGGCTTCATCATCATGTCCAGGTCTAAATAGAGGTCTCTTGGCAACATAGGTATGATGGTGATGTTTTTATGATGAAATGTGATAAATAATGCTGTTATCATGGATCATGGTGGATTTACCAGATAGAGTCTCTGAATAAAACTACATTTAGTGGCTGGAGTCTGATCATAGATCATCTAAAGGGTAGCTATCCATCACAGTTTACCCCACAGAGCTACACACCACCGCTCCTGGGACACTGATGGTGTAAATGACGGCGCTCAGGGATGCCGGAGATCTGGTGGAGGTTTAAGGGTTTATAGATTTCCAAAGTTTCTTCACAGATAAAGTTAAGATGATGCTACATGCAGATCTGGACCAGTGAAACCAGTGGATGGTGTGCTGGGGCCGTGTCCGTTTCTGTCATGTTGTTCAGTCGTGACTGAGTTTAGTTTCTGGGTACAGTCTGCTTCCTGAACAGGATGAAACACATAAACAGACCGGTTTTACTGAGCGTGCTCTGTGTGTCTCCTTCCTCACAGTTAAGAGCCACCCGTTTGGCAGCGACTTCGACTCCTCGTATGTAAGTAGAAAGAAGTAAAGATGCTCTGATTGTTAGGAAATTCTGTTTCTCAAAAGCCCAAAAGTTAGTTTCTGAACAATTGTGTAAGTATATGCACATTTATTTGTCTTTCATCATCTTTGTTTGCAGAACAAGGCAGAGAAAGAGGTGATCCTGAAGCTGCTGCTCTGTCTTCATGACCACCTGGCCAGCGTTGCAGGTAGCCCTTCATTTCCTGCCAGACATACTCATGTCCACGTTTGGAAACACCAGGGCACTGTATATTTCTTTGAAGTGAAAATCAGTTTTACACTTCATCACCTTTGATATTTAGACTCTTTAATGTCAATTGTAATATTTTATATTTAGATCAAGGAGAGAAACCTTTGGCCACTGTCCTGCAGGCTTTAAATGGTTTCCTGCTTCAACAAACCTGATTCATTGTGCAGAATTTGACAACAAGCTGTTGAATCCATTTTATCTGAATCAGGTTTATATGTATGTATGTATTTTTTTTAAAATCCTCATGTCTTTTACAAGCATTTGCAGGTGTTTGTTGTTGCTGTGGTTTGTTGTACTGTTGCTTTAAGACAACAAACTCCTCGTGCTTTTAAATGTGACAGCAACCTAAACGCTTTATAAGGCTGCTAGGATTAAACTTGCCAGCATCCGCGTCGCCCCTGGAAACGTCAGCCCTGCATTCGAGGCATGTGGCTGTTGTGCTGGTGGGATTTTCAGTGAGTGATGCCGACCTGACGCGACGCTGATGCTAATTGTTAGCTTAACAGTGACTCGCATGCAGATCCTTCTCTACCAAGCAACTCAAAGATTTCGTAACTTCCGTTGTGTGATGTGGTGCTGGGCGGGAAAAATTAGTTATGATTCCGTTTCCATGGTATCTGATGATGTTTAGATAGAAATACTTACTTTTCCCGATCCCCTCGTTCTTGGCGGGATTGACGAGTATTTCCGATGCTAATATCGACATCGGGTCAACTCTGCAATAAATATTTAATTATTATTGTTGTTGATTTATTTACTTGGATCCACACCAGACGTCTTGTATGTCACACTCAGTACTCACTGGACTGGAAATAAAACTGTTTAATGGTTACAGGCCAGTATGACTGCGGAGACCAGCAGCAGCATCCCAACAGGAGTCTTTCCATAGACGAGGCCTCATCATATTTACTGGTACGGCTTCACATTAACACCTGGACAAGAATTGAGCTTTTCTCCACTTTTAAACTCATCATGTCAGACGAGTGTTTTTGCTCCCACTTGGACTAAATGATGTTTCTTTCATTGCTGGAGTGGAGGAGAGGTTTTTTCTGGTAAATACGATGTCCACCATGTGTCTGTTTTAGGCCCAGAATCCGGAATTTGAAGCGTTTCTTCATACTTCTCTGGAGTGGATCATCCGGACGGACCAGGATGTTGGTATAAGGTAATATGAGGGCATGTAGCGGGGTCAACCTGAGAAGCACCGCGGCGAAGAATCCAACGTTATTAATTGATTGAACTGGTTTGGTTGGTTTACAGCGTCAGTCATGAACATCGATTCAGTAGGTCTGGTCTGAGTCCTGCCTGATGATCAGATAGACGAATCAGACTGAACATGAACTCTCCACAGGTCTCGGGTCCAGCTGAAAGTCCACCCCGCTGTTCTGATTCTGTTTCAGGCTGACGGGGCAGGTAGCCGATGATCCGGTGGACGATGTGTCTGACATCGCTCGGCTGGAGT
Source organism: Melanotaenia duboulayi (assembly GCA_026261665.1). Lineage (NCBI taxonomy): Eukaryota > Metazoa > Chordata > Actinopteri > Atheriniformes > Melanotaeniidae > Melanotaenia > Melanotaenia duboulayi. Next base: position 1,525,810 of record CM047997.1, on the reverse strand, counting down.
CCACTCATCCCAGGATGCCCTTCACATGCCGGTTTAGACGAGCCTTCCTCACAGTCATTGGCAAAGTCCTCCTCGTTGCAGTCGGTGAGTAGAACGCAGGAAATAAATATGGCTTGTAGGTCCCCAAACCCTGCGCTATAAACTAGAGATGCACCAATACTGATACCAGTCTCGGGTATTAGTCCGATACTGTGTGTGTGTGTACTCGCACTTTATATTCATGTTAATGCAAAGACATTAATCTGTGCAACTGACAAACATTAAGGAGAAAAAAAATCCAGTAATACATAAACCACTAAACCAGGTGAAAAGTCTGAGGCCGACGGCCATGTTAGCAAACACGTTATAGCACTCCTAGCTGACCACAGATCAGCCCTGCTCTCCGAACTCAAGACATCTTTCCTAAAAACGTAACGACAAATTGGAGGGAGCTGAACAACCGTCGCTAGCCACCACAACGGACTGTCGAAGAAACAGCTGTTTACCAGCAGCTGCAGGAGGTAGAAACTTTATGCATTCAGCTTCAAACTGACGACAGGAAGCTAAAGGCTAAGCTAGCTGACCTGGAGTAGAGAAGCAGCTGATTGGGCTCTCTGAGGGAACTGAAGGTCCACAACCAATCAGTTCTTTTCTAAACTGCTGCAAGAGGCCGTGAGGAAATCTGGACCGGGTTCACCGCCACACAGCCCTCAAACCAAAGGCACGACTTGTCATGCTCTGCTTCCAGAAGGGAACGCCTGGTCCGGAGGCTCGGAAGAGAGGAACGCCGCTTTACCAGAGTCATTCATCCACAGCTTACGAAGACGACTCCTGGAGGTGCTCGACCAGAGGAAGGACTATAAGAAACTGATGTCCTTCCTTTACAAGATGGGATTGAAGCCATCTCTCCTGCACCCCCAGCTTCACCACCTAGCAGGAACACTCCCCTGTCAGCGGCTGAGGCCGAGCAGTTCATCCAAGACTTCCGTAAACCCTCCTGAATGTTTACATGATCAGCTCTGGGTTAAAAATAAATCGGATCTGGAGATGATCAGTGTTTGCTACGTGTAATTATAGCTACCTTAAATGTAAGAGGTGTTTACAATCATTACTATTCTCCTCTTTTAACTTTTTCTTTAAATGTTTCTCCTCTTCCTAGCATTTAAATTTTTTTATTATAATATTATTATTATTTATTATAATACTTTATTACTCATGCCATATTAAAAATCATAATTTGGCACTATCTCAATGAAAGAAACTTATTTTGAGCATGCAGGTGCTTTGTCACAGCGGTGAAGAGAATCCACCAAAAAACCCTTCATCTTCCTCATTTCTGAAGATTCGGACCGTTTTCCAGCCTTTCGATTAATATGTGGCTGCAGGGTGACTCCTACAACACACAGTTTACTACTCAGTCGTCCCATCCGTCCACACTCCTGACCAGTGTAACATTATTTATTAGTACTCGGTATCAGCGAGTACTCAAATGTCACTACTGATACTCTGTTTGTAAAAACGTGGTATTGTTGCATCCCTATTGAAAACCAAGCTGCCGGAGGACATACGTCCAGTCTGAGTTAGTGGAGCATATTAAGTTGTCCTGAGTTAAGAAGAGCTGGAGATGAGTTTAAAGACAGTGGGACAGCTGTGTGTCCCACATTCCTCACTGGATGATGGGAGCCTCAGTGAAAACCACCTAGCTATCTCTTTACTAAAACTTCTAGAACTTTGCTCKGTTTCACTTTAGCTCCGTGGATCTTTGACCAGGTAACGTCCACATGCTGATTCGTGCTTTTCTGAAGGTTTTTGTCTCCTGCAGTAGATTTTCCCAGCAGTTATATGCTATAATATGCAAAAAAGAGAGAATCTTTCAACTTTTCCTATGTTYTATTCTCATTTACTTTAACACAGTGGGTCCCTGCGGGGATGCTTCCACCTCTGATTAAACTCACCAGTGTTCATTTTTATACCAAGAGGGTTTCCATGGGGTTGAATTACAGAGAAACAATCCATTATTTTGGGGTCATTTTAGAGCAGAAACCAAAAGACCCTGGGACCTAAGAGGTTAACTGGGTTTGTAGTGAACTGGCTTTGAACTAGTGGGTCTGGTCTGTGTACAGTGGTGGGCTTGGTGTGGAGCGTGGTCTGCTACATGAAGTATCGGTGGAGGAGGGAGGAGGAGGAGACCAGGCAGATGTACGACATGGTGGAGAGGATCATCGGTAAGGAGTGCCACACACATGCATGTTTCCTTCCCAGTACCAGCAAACAGAAACCAGTGAAACAAACTGTGTTGTTGTTCAGATGTGTTGAGGACTCATGGTGAGGCGTGCCAGGAGAACCAGGACCTGCAGCCCTACCTGCCTATCCCTCATGTCAGAGATTCCCTGGTCCAGCCTCAGGACCGGTGAGTGTATCCGATGCTCCACTGGTGGTGGAGTTAGACCAGGTCCAGATCCACACAAACCCAGAAAACACTACTATGAAATTTGAATTATTTATTTGGTTTGTTCCTTTTTATATTTATTTTAATTAAGCAATATTCATTTTCTTATATTTTATCCTGTAAGCATGTTAGCAGGTAATGTCATTACCAGTGAAATCTTCTGCTTTAACGTTTATGTATTTGTTACTGACTTGTAAAATCACTGCTCGGTTGCATTTCAGTCACAAGATCTTGAGAAAGAAAAGCGTATGGAATGAAAGGATTGATTTCAGTGGCAGATGAATGACTTATTAAAATAATGCGCGCTGCAGCCGAGTGGTCGACGTGTTTTGGTCGTGTTCCTCAGCGAGCTGGACAGAACCACCTTCCTGTCACCTGGAGCTTTAACAGGTTTCTTGTTTTGGCCTCGGACATGTTGTTTTTGTCACATACGTGTTTGTGGTTCAGTCCACGACCCCTCTGTAGGTTGGACCAGACACCGAGCTACAAGTTGCTCCTCGTGGCAACACATCCTCTCTGTGGACTAAAAACTGGACTTCCTGTACGACCAGAACGTGACGGCGTTGTCCTGAGTGTACAGTGTTCACACACAGGTCTTCTGCACCAGCTGTACACAGTGAACCTTGTCCAAGGTCTGTCCGGTCCTCGGACCTGAGTTGGATCTGGTCCAGGGTTGGTCTGGTTCATGGACTCGTTTTGGTTCTGTCCATAGACTTGTTTCGGTCTGGTCCAGGCTCGGTTCTATGGAGAGTCCTGATAGTCTTGTCAAACA
>CM047997.1:1447746-1458287 GCA_026261665.1 Melanotaenia duboulayi | reverse complement strand
TTCTAATGCACTTGTATTTTTTCCTCCCCCGCACCCTGCTGTAATGTTTTTATGTTTCATGTAAAGCACATGTAAAGTGTCTTGTACATGAAATGTGCTATACAAATAAATGTGCCTTACCATTGTGCTAACCTGAGGAGCACCAAGCCTTCCTTCCCTGGTTTCATTAATTATTTTAATCTCTTATGAAGATAGAAAGCAAAAATGCCATGACAATAAGTCTGGACCTTTCCTGTCTTCTGCTTTTCTAATTTGTAACATGTAATTATAAGTTAGATGTAAATGCCTGATAAAACTGGATCTCTCACACCAACATGGTGGTTTTTTGCTTTCTGCTTTTGTTCTTGATTCATGAACCTCTAATGTTATCATTTACGTTGTGTAACATCATCTGTATTATTATAATTCTCTAATGTTTCTAATGCTGCTCAATAAAAAAAGACAAATAAATAAAAATAATAAATGGGAGAGCAGAGAGGACCCCAGTGCATCATGGGACGTCCCCCAGCAGCCTCGGCCTCTAGCGGCAGGACTAAAGGATGGATCAGAGATTTATCAGGAAGGAAAGTTTAAAGATGGTCTGAAGGTAGAGAGGGGGTCTGATAACTGGAGGTTCTGCCTCTCGTTCCACTTCTAGAACCTCTAGGAACYTCCAGTAAACCTGCAGTCTGAGAGTGAAGCTCTGATGGGAAAATCTGGACCTCTGAGATCTTTAAGATCCAGAGGGTCTTTGGTCGTTAGGAGTTTTATATGAGAGGAGAAGAATTTTAGATTCTAAAAACCTGGTTTATGTGTGAGTGAAAGGGCAGATCCTGGTCAGAGCCTTCACAGATCAATACCAAAACTGATCAGAATCCATCTACCAGCTGCTGCATGCACACGGTCTCCATGGAAACGTATTAAGAATAATAAAACACATATCAACCCCTGTTTAGTGATATATGGAAAATGTTCAGTGATGAATTGATACCACAGGGTCAGTAAAGACAGACTTATTGATCAGGTCATTGATTTTTTTAAGGCATTTGAAATAAATCAGTTTTCTTAAATGCTGTTTTATTTATCAATTCAGACTGTAATGAGTTTAGTTAGATCTTGTTTGATTTGATTAGTCAGTCTGTATCACCAGGCTTGTTTGTTTTATCTTCATAGTGTCTGAAACGTGCAGGCTCTGATCACAAAGATGAGTTTAAGAAGATGTGCATGCGTACGGTGAGATTAGTCATCTATAGAAGGATTAAGTGTGGACAGCAGGGGACAGTAAAGTCCTGCCACTGTACACGTCACACTGCACTGCATAGATTCTCACCATTTAGGTTTATTGAGGTCACATGTGTTGCCTCTGAAGGAAGAAGTGTTTTTAATTATTAACTGCATAATTATTCAGTTGCTATTAATAATGAGCCGAATCAACGGGCTGATGATGTTTCTGTCTTTGTTCCCTGAGAAGAACTTTAATGATGAACTTCTGCAAAAATTCATTTAAACTTGCTGTTAATACGAAGTTCAGTGATTTTATTCTAAAAGGAGATTCTTATTTTACCTCCAGATCATTTAATGACTTCCAGGCTTCTGTTGATGACTTTTATTCAAGTAGGCTGTGTACGTTAGTAAATCATATTAGATTTTATTGGACCTCCTCCAAGTGCTCCTTCACGCTCTGGATGCAGCAGTCTGTCTCTGAAGGAGCTCTGCGGGGCTGTCAGTGTTTGAGGTGGGGCTTAGCCATTACTTTCTTCTCTTCCAACACCTCAACTGGTGGGTCCAAGTGGCATCCCAGAGCTGTTCATACTGGGCCTCAGTACAGCAACGGATGCAAGCTCACGAAAGATTGAGTAACATCCATCACTGATCAGTACGTCCAATTTTACTTCTACCAAGTCAAAGGCTGAAATTCTGACATCCCTGACTGTAAAGTTTTAGCAACCACTCATTCACATAATTACACATCTACACCATGACCTTAGCCCCTCCTATCAGCTGTCATGGGGACCGTTTTAATCAACGAAATCAGGTGTCAGGCGTACTTTAGCCCACCTTAATCATCTCGTTATCTCGAGAAAACAAAGTCTGCTTTTTTGTGATAACGAGATAAATTATCCTGTTAAGTCTTTGTTATGTCAAGATAACAAGAAAACAAACTCATCTCAAGATAATGATTAAAAAAAGAACCGATTACAGCCACTCGGCTTCCATACTCCTGAGGAAATAGTCCTATTTTTTTTAATCAGAGGTTAATATTGTCCCTGGCATCCATGTCATCTCCATGTGGTTCACAGAGGACATTCCAGTCTGTGTTCTCAAAGCACCTCTCAGACCGTCTTCAGCTTCATTTGACCAGGTTTTAATTGCCTGTGTGATGGCTGGTTGCTGCTGAACGATGGGCTTGCAGGTGGAGGTGAGAAGAAGATTGAGGTCTGATCTTCCTAAAGAAGGCAGGGGATGGTCAGCTCAAAACCATGGCAAATGAAAGAAGGCTGCACATAGAAGGAGTTATTTAGAAATGAACACCATCAGAATAATTCAGTTTCCTGTGAGAAGAAAACATGACTACCAAAAACATCGGTAATGCTTGCATGTCTACATGTGACTGGTGTTGGATGGAACCGAAGCCTAACTTAAAGCAACGGGAAGCACAGAATTTACTGAACCCATCAGGAAATGGCAGAGGAGGGATTATACTGGAAACACTTCTTTTCATTTATTTGGTTTATTTGACCATGTACATTATTCACAGGGTAAGATGCTCTGTACCAGCTTGTAGTGTTCTCGCTAATTTCCATCTATAGTCCCTGTTGCAGGCAGAAAGAGAATCCCTCACACACACACACACACACACACCAAGAAAAAAAGAAAAAAAATCCCATAAAAACAAAACAAAAAACTACAAAATCTACACACTAACATGGTCTGATCCCTCAGACTGTTTCCACAGTAAATAACACAGAAATCATGGTTATTCAGAGCACAACAAAACAGAAAGCGTGGATCCATCCATCATACAGCTAAATGTCTCTAACCAAACAGAAAGCTCCCCTTTACCTGGTCAGCCTCAAGAAGACCCCCCCAAACCTCCAGGTCCTGATTAAAGATCTACAACAACAAAGAAAAGATAAAACTTACATTTTATGGACTTGTTGAATTAAAAAATAACGTACCTGCTCAGACTGATCTATGGTTCTATTGGTATCTGATGACTTTACTAAAATACTGTTATGTTTTGAATCTTTTAGAATAAAGCATTAAATTACTCACCGAAGATCCACATACATGGTAGCAGTCACCATTTTTACTACGGTGTCTTTGAATGCACAAGCAACTCGGTAAAAACCAGGTTAGCCAACATGTCTAACTAACCTGATAAAGGGAGATGTTTGTTTATTAATTTTGTTCATTTCATTTTATTCGTCAAATGTGGAAAATTCCTAGGCCACTTAAAGGCAGCATCTCATGTATTGCATCAGCTAGCCAAGCAGGTAGCAAACAGTCATTCAACAGCCAGTTTGAGGGCAAGTACAGTCCAGACTGGGACAAACTTCCTGGTCGCGTTTACTTCCTGTTTTGTCTCTGCCGTCGCAGCAAAGAGCGACATGAGGGGCATCGAGGAGGAATCCGAGGAGGAAGCAGAACTTGTTTTTATGATGGCGAAGCGTTGATGACCAGAGACCGGGCCCTGGTATCGCTCGGTAGCGGAGCAGATGCAACCCGGTCAGGTGAGAAGACTCCTGTGGATGATTCCAAAGATTCCCAGCAGATTCCGGTAGATGGCGAGCCACCCAGCTTGAATCCAAGAAACAGGATCTACACGTCCTCTGACATAGCTGACAGAGTGTCTGTGGCGGGACTGTACCCTAGGCGGCGCCAACTTGAACACCAATAGAAAGAGCGCAGTCCAACGATCCTTTAGACCATGCGGATTGTTGCCTTTTGAACTCAGACAGATCAGAACCCCTCTGATCTGAAATAACTTGACTTTCACTTTAAAAGCTCTTGAACTGAGAGACGACCTAAGAAAGGAAGACTTTTATTTATTTAAAGGGCCCATTAATTTGTTTTTCATGGAAAAGTTATTGCTTTGTAATACGTCACAATTTTCTGTTTGCAAACTAACATTTCAAAGTGCGGTTAATTAAAATTGGTGCTGTTGATGTGTTTATTGTACTCAAATCCTTGCTCCGTATGAACCTAGAGAAGTGTGTACATTCCAGGAGTGGGTTACAGGGCCTTTAAAACTGAAGTAGAAGCTTTGTTTTATAGAAGCTAGAGAACCGTCTGGGATAAACAACACGTTAGAAGCACCATAGAAGAAGACAGTACGCAGTCATCGCTGCACCTGAGGCCACTGGATCCACTCACACATGAAAACGTGTGTGGAAGAAGTTTGGCCACTGACGGCCACCGTACATACATTCACTGCTGTACTATACCCATCTTTACCACTAGATATCAGTAATTCTTACACACCAGTCTCTGGTTCTGGTTCTGATGCCCCATCAGATGCTGCAAAGCAGTCTGAACTCTCCACCACAGACTGACAGAAGATGTGAAACATCTTGGTTCAGACATTGATGGATCTCAGCTTCTTCTGGAAGCCGAGTCTGCTCCGTCTTTTCTTCTACGTGCTTCTGTGTTGCATTCCCAGTCCAGTTTGATGTCCAGCTGAACTCCAGAGGCCTCATTTATCAAACTGTGCGTACAGCTACAGGCAGCGTCTGCTGTGCAAAAAGGAAATGCTGCACACTTCTACTTTCTTCTACTTCATGCACGTCCTACACCTGTTTCCGTTCATAAATCAGAATCAACTCTAAAGCAGGAGCTTGTGAGGCAACACCTTCCCACGCTCACATGGTGGCTCTAAATGGTCAGGTGGACAATACATATTTATTACATCATTTCCATGATGGCTCGGGAGGGAAAAGGAGTTAAGAAGTGTAATTTTTCGGGGTGTGAGACAAAGATCCTGATGTATCGCATTAATAAATGTAAAAATGTTTAATTGGTGGGCACGGCGTGGGTGTTCCTGGTGTCAGAAAGGTAGAATAGTGGCAGCAGGTGGCAGATGCTGTCATAGCAGCGTCAGAAGGCAAAACACGCCAGTGGTATGGAAACATGCGGTTGGATGTCTCAGTCGGTAGAGCATCCGTCTGCCATGCAGGAGGCCGAAGTTCGTTTCCCAGAGTGGTGAGTATGTTTGGAGAAAAGTGTCTGCTAAATGACAGTAATGATACCTGTAATTTGTTTTATTTATAAAATATATATGTACAGATACATCTGAGATTGGTGGCAGTTTATTTAGTGTTGAATAATACTTCTTTCTCACTTGGTGCTCTAGCTGGGTGGGCGGTGCTCCAGCTGGGTGGGCGGTGCTCCAGCTGGGTGGGCGGTGCAGAGGGACACAATCACCGCTATTAACCAGGTGGACAAGGAGTTGCGGGAAAAAAAGACCATCTGAACAGAAATTGGGACAACAGTGAAAAAAAAACGCATGGTGTAAGAATAAATAAACAAAAGGAAATCCACCTCTTGTGTGTTTCGTTAGCGTAGCATCACTTCTAGACCTCCAGCCTCCAGTCTGGTCCCGCTCTGCTGGAACGAAGGACCAAAGCTACTTTCCACCCTGGCTGCTACATGCTGGCAGCAGACTGGCTCCTTATTTATCTGGATGGTTTTATAACATGAAGTTTTGTTTCACAATGACAGAACATGTTTTAGTGGTTGAGCTTCTTATTAACATCATCTCCCTTTTTCCTGAAAATCCTTTTTTTTTACCTCTTAGGAAAATTAATCGAATGTATGTCTTTATCTATTTCTGCAAACAGCTTAAATATCTAACATGTGGTGTGAACGGTAATAGTGGATTGTGCAGAAATGTTTCACACTTCACATCATTTCCTTACTTTTATTCTGGACCGCTGGTGTGGCAGTTTGCTGTTTTACTGTATTCTGTGCATACGTCTGGGTCAGAGTGTGAGTGGAGGTTAGGAACATTTTCCTGTCAAGTTTGGTTTTTATTAATCCTAAAAGTTGACTATATTTGGCGTATGCTGGTTTTTGTTACTACGCAGGCTTGATAAATGAGGCCCCAGGTAAAAGGAGAACACAACAGGGTTCACGAACTTTTGGAGGTTTGAGGTGGGGAATAAGCTGATTTATCCAGGTATCACTAACTGCAGGAGATACACTGCAGGTCCAGATACATAATCCATGACCCTTCCCTCCAACAAACCGCCTCAAGTAGGAGGTAGAAGAGGGTGAAATGACTGAGGAACAGCTTCTACCCTGAGGCAGTCAGAAGAGTAAACACCTCTGAAGGACTACTGCCTCAGAAAATAATAAAAATAATATAATATTAATAAATATAAATGTAAGTTTGTAAAGTAAACCTTAAATTCAGTACTGAGTTTATAACAAACTAAGATCACCTCCACATCAGAATTTCTGACACGTTCTGGTTCAAGCCAGATAACGTGGCCTGAAACATGGTTGAACCGAAGCATTGATGCTGAAAACTGAGTCCAGAAGACCCACAAGAATATGAAAGTAGAGCTGGGAATTTTTTGTCCATGAACTGCAGCCCAGCTAAGACATGACAGCAACATGAAGAACATCTCCAGCAGCGTCTCAACCTGGCATGCTGGGAAGTTTTTTACTGAAGACGTCATGCTAAAATCCTCCGTACATCATCTGAAGCCCTGTAGTCTTCTTCTGTGGTGTCTTTGTGGGTAGCTGAGAGCAGAAAAAGCTTGATGATGTGTGGATGGGTTACACTTTGGTTTTGTTTGATTTGTAACAAGAAATGAGCAAACATCAAGAAATGTGACATTTCCAGAACAAACATGATGAAAAGTAGGGGAGACGGGGTCAGTAGCTCCATTCAGGGAGAAGTTAGGACTCATCTAATTCACTCTGCATGGGTTCACTTTAGTCCTTAGTCTGCATGTGAAAAAGTTTTGCTTTGAGACAAACACAGCTAAATTTATGAGGGAAAATCTCATTTTGAGGTAAGAAAGTAATTTTTTTGCCCAAATAATTTTGTGACTACATAGCTTGCTTTGTTGTTGAACTCATGAAACACCTCATGCTGATCATGTGTCTGGTTAGCTTTCCTTTAAGCAGGTGGTAATGTTTTAGTTGTTAGCTGGATGGCTAGCTAGCTAGGATAATGCACTTGGGGACAGTTGTAACACACTTTCATGAGGTAGGTTGTAACGGTTTAGAAAATGTGAACTGAATGACATCATTTTGTCAGTGATTAAGATGTTAGTGTAGTTTAAAGACTCACGACAGAACGTTTGCAATGTTCCCAGTGAAGCGCCTCCCCAAAAATGGCTAATCCAGCATCCATCTTACATCCTGTCTGTACTGTGAGCTCTCTTCAGCCAGCAAAAGACAGTCTTATCTTGACTCTTGTTTTGTCCCCTTCTGTCTTTTTTTTCCTCTCTTCCTCCGATAATGTCTTCTTGCGTTTCTTTGCTGAATCAGCCACAGCGCACATTCAAAAACGGCCGGTGTGTTTGTGTCCGTTTGCTAGCGTGTGAAGCAAAACATGCGGCGTTCCGGATGAAAAAGTTGTACAGTGTGATTTCTCAGCTTTGGGATGCTGCTGGGAAACGACAGCTCCAGAAATTGGTTGGAAATTTACTTAGTTTGTCTTCTAAGCAGTGGGACCACAGCATTGTTGTTTAAAAGTTTTGAAGACAAAACTTTCAGTATCTTAAGTCACTGACATTTCAGGATGTTACATTTCACCAGAAGGCATGTTACAACTGAGCCTGACTTTGGGGTCAGTTGTAATATTTCACTCCTTGTGTTTGAGATCAAGCCATGCATTTTCTGTTTGTGCTGGACAGGCCAGGCCATTCATTACCAGACACCTGACGCTGGTTTGCTTAGCCGTTTGCACACACTGGGTTAAAAGAGCTCAAAGTTAGAGACAGAAATATCAAAATTTACTCCCCTACCAACCTGGAGATGATAAAAAAAAGTAATGTCAGGTTTCAAGAAGTGGATCACGTCTCTAAACTCAGTAACTGCTGCAGGTTTTGTTGCAGCTCAGGATAGATGGTCCAGCCGTTCACTAGCAGATAATACAGGAAATAGTCATTTATTAGAACATTAGAGCATCTATTCTTGGGCTTAGGGAGATTAGAGACACATCTTTCTCCACAAACACTGTCAAGGACCACAACGGACAACAAACATCTGGACTCTGTAGACGGATTCTGCTCCAGCAGACTGAGTCACCAGAGATGAGTCGAGCGATGTTGGTGATCAGACAGAGATGTTCAGGTTTGGCATTTTCTTTAGTCATGACTCACAGAAAGCAGTAACACCTCAACAGTAATTCTTCAGCGTCAAAAGGGTTTTGTGAATCTAAGCTGTGTTGATTTGGTGGGAGAGGTGGTAAAAATGTCTCCTGCTTTAGATCTGCAGAGTCTGGTTTGTACTGGAGGTAACGAAAGAAGAGGAGGATGCAGCACATGGAGCAGACAGCAAAGGTCTGAAATCTGATGCAGGAGTTTGTTTTTTTTTTTTTTTAGAAAAAGTGAAGTTGTTTTCATTTCTCAGCTGATTCCCCGTCCTCGTCTCGCTGTATGGTGTCTCTGGTTGGCTCTCTGTGAACAATCAACACCTTTTTTAACCTAAAAGCTAGTTAAACACAACAGGTGATGAGGACAGAAACAACAGGCTCAGATGCGTTCAGGCTCAGGTTCTCACTGGTTCTTCTATGGAGATGAAGCAGACAGGGGAGGTTTGGGCTGAAGAGACAGAATTTAACTTGGTGAGTGACTCAACAGGAGGAGGAGAGGTGGGAGCTGGAAGACAAGCTGAGGCTAACAGGACATCTTCATCCTCTCTTTTAACCTGTTAAGCCCAACGGACCCACCGGTGGGTCCAGCAGCTGTAAACACAAGTTCATGTGTGTAAAAAAGTTACTTTAGTGATGTTAGGATATTTTATTTATAATGTGTCTYAAAGARGAAWACCTAAYGCCACTAAATCAACTCYYCAAGWGCATTTRRTCAACAAAGWATTTGTTTAWTAMCAACTTTAAAATACGTATGCCACAAACAACAGCGCCACCATAACCAGTAACACCCGAAACAAAATGCAACACAATGCGTGATCCGTTCACTCCACCCCAACATACTGGGTATCAAATGAAACTAGGTATCCAAGTGGCCAGATAGAAAGTCCGTCTGGTACTATCCACACTAAAACCTGCATCAAAGCTATGAGCTTTGTTCTGTTCTCATGAAACTTTGTACAGTTGTAGTCAAGGACTTGCTGAATCCATGCAGGGGTATCTTTATGCACAGAATAATTTCTGTCATGATGTTTTCATCTGTGTACAAAAAAAACAAAACAAAAAAATTGCTGAGGATATTTTTTTTACCTATGGTTTATAACAATTTGCACAGGCATATTAACATTCACAATGTTTCTGACACTGGATTTATATTCCATAGGGTCTTACCTATCCATTGAGACCAAGGTTATTTATATTGACCTGAAAATTACAGTTATTGTTGATTTAATTTGGGTAGGTCTGTTCGGGCGAACTACACCTCCTAAAACCCTAGGGTTCAAGAGGTTAAAATCATTTTTAGTAATTTAACTCAGTTCAAATCCAGTCAAATACCAGCAACACAGAGAAAACCGATGATCAGAGACTGCTGCTTCAGGCAGGACCAACACAGGTGATCAGAACTGGAGCATGAGGCCTTCAGAGGTGGCTTGGAAAACTTAAACTTCATCTAAAGCCTGACACTATTACACCTGGCAAACACAGAAAAACGGATGAGTGAAACTTGATTACAAAGAGAAACTGGTGCAACTCTGCCCCCTGGTGGTGGACATTTGAGAAATCAGGCTCCAAACATGACAAAGTAGATTCAGATGCCACAGAAAATATAGAGAACTGATAAACACATAATTCCCATGTCTGCTGACTGCAGGGCATCGGGAACATTAACACACTGATTATTCTCCATGCTCTGCCATCACCATCACAGCCAGCCGTCAACTTAAATGAGGAAAGACTGATCAAAAGAAAACCTGTCGTCACGGCAACTGACTGCTAAAACGTGTAATAACTCAGTTCAATAAAAGTTTGCTCTGGAATGAGACATGTTCTCACCGCAGGTTTAAATGTTTATAGATCCAACATCTTCCCTGACAGACAGCAGGCCAGGATGCTGGAGGTCAGCTGATACCAGACCTGCCTCACATGGAGAGCACGTCAGATCTGCTGCTTTCCTCCCGTCTGACCTCACAAAACCTAAACCACGTGTTGATTTTCAGCACTGATTTATAACTTTCACTTTGTCAGGATATTGCTGCTTCAAGGGTCAGCAAGGACTGGACGATATATCGTACATACTCGATGTACCCCGAGAAGTTTTACATCCACACATAAAATGTCAATATCGTGAACGTGGAGCACGAAGTAACACGGCAGCGTTTACAACGTCGACGTGGATTTTCTTTGTAGCTTCGCTTCTCTCAGTCACAGCAGACAGACATCCTCCACCTGGTTG
>CM047997.1:1121374-1131801 GCA_026261665.1 Melanotaenia duboulayi | reverse complement strand
AATTGACCAGGTTGGATATTTCTGTTAACAAACAAAGTGGACATTGACTTTAATTTGGACTCTTTAATGCAGACTAACAGAAATCAACTTTCTCAACAATTCTGTGAACCAGTCCCAGACTAATCTGATCCTGACTGATCAGATTACCAGTTAAAAGGCGGCGCTGGGATGTAGCCTGGGCTGTCCTGGTAGCAGCAGCGACAGCAGGCCTGTAAATCTCCGCTTTGATCACGATGTAGCCGATATCTCAAATTCAGTCACAATGTAAAAACAATATCATTTCCAGTCATATCAAAAGCACAAAAAGAAACTGGAATATTGTTTAACATTTGTATTCTGAGCTCAGGTATTTAAATTGATCAATTTAAATATTTTATAACAAAGAGACTGCTAATAAACGGAAAGCAACGTGACGGGAACACAAAACAGCCATTTTCAAAATAAAAGTGTTTGATAAATGGTTATTTTTATCAACGTTTTACAATGTCTGCATTTTGGCTCGATGTTATTGGCTGATTGACCACATGATCGATGTATTGATGTAGATCCATATTTTGTTACGCCCCTGAGGGAGAGGCTCCAGTCCTCTGCTCTGGACTAGACAGGATGGATGTAAGTAGAAATTTAAGGAAACATCCTTTTGCTTAGACTTCAAAATAATAGAAAAAGATTTGGACTCAGCACAGTGGACAGATTAATAATAAACTTTATTTTCAAGTTAGAGTGGATGGCTTTGGAACAGAAACGTGTGGAGTCTGCAGCAGCTGGATGAGCTGCTGGGCTTCATCAGAGGGAACAGTCAAACGATCAACTCCATCATACCCTGATATAAAACGGCTCTAGCCTGTTAATCTGAGAGCTGGGATAGAGGAAAGGAAAAGATCTGTTCACCTGAGCCAGAAGACCTGGAGCATCTGGAAACCAGAACGAGAAGGCTGAAGCTCCAGAAAGCCAGCATGTAACCGTGCATGTATAATACATTATCTGTCAACTGTGTAAACCAGTTAGGTTTCAGACATCTAGAAATTACACGCTAAATACATTTACAAATGACAAAAACCCACAAACATTCATATTTCACCTACAACCTCACACACCGGATGTTTTTTAGGTTTCCTGAGCAGACGAAGCTTTAAACAGGTGAGAACCAATCACCTGACACGCGTGGGCCAGACTACATCTGTGTCCATGTGGAGTTTACGCTCATGTCACACCGTAGTTTCACATGTGGTGCGTTTGAGTGCTGTCATAAAGCTGGGACATCTGGAGTTTAACCAGCCGTTGTTGTACAGTTGTTACAAAGTGAGGAGGACGCTTTTTTAGATAAGAATGAAAGAAAAGATCTTTTCTGTGTCTGCTTTCTGACTGAGAACAGACTATAAGTAGCAGGACGTTCAGCTAGAAACTGTTTCCACTTTGACACAACTAGAGAAGAAAATTTGATGACAACCCAGATGACCCAGCTTTCCACCAGGACTTAAAGGCACCATGTCCAGATGAACAACGAGTAGAAGCGTGAAGCGTGTAAAACCTCGTTCACTCGTAAACTGACCTGCAGACGTGTCCGTGCGTTGCAGGTCATCCATGAACATGTACTGAAGCATTTCTCTGCGTAGGAGCCTTTTTCAACACAAAACTAGAAGATTACGGAGAAAAAAAATTGTGTGCAAAATATTTATTTCTCGTAATTTGTTTATGCAAATTTCTGTGCGCATTTGAACAGATATTTGAACCCAAAGTTAGTTTACACAGTTTACAGATCAGATACACACACGATAATTCTGAGTCGCTTTTCTCTCCGTAGAATCCTTCAAACTGAACAAACCAACCGAAGATGAGACAGGTTTGGTTAGTAGTCTTCATCACCGGCAGCAGCCAGAGCTAAACTACTGCAGCTATGACAAAAATCTACCTCAACATCTGGTTTGGAGACTCCCTTCAGACCGGCAGGGAAAGCTTGTTTCTGAGTTCTGGTGGATCCGAGCTGCTTCAGGTTCGTCCTTGGGGCTTTCAAACAGTTCATCATGTAAACCAATAAAAAGAAAATGAATGCAGAGAAAACAAAAACAGCAAACACGTTTCAGTACATGAAAATGATTATGGTAAATTTATTAAACAGCACAATATATTGGCTATCATCAGCAGCTTTTATAAACAAACAGGAGAGAAGATCCGGCCTTCCAAAACCGTATGTAAAACCTTACAACATGCCCATCTCCGGTACAGTAAATGGTGCTGAGTAAGTTCAAGTGCAGAGTCTCAGAAGTATGTACAACCACCTGGGATGAGAAACAGACCCCGACCCACAAACGTGACAACGTTTATTATCTGAACAAAGTTATTTTTGTTAAATCTTAGATCAGTTTTCCTCTTCACAGATACGCACAGGAAAGACTCACGAGGATAGATGTCTAGAAAGTGTTTAGCACGAGCGCACTGAGTCATGGAAATCTTTTTTACTCTTTTATAAACTCATTTATTAATGGCCTGCTTAAAGGCACTGCCACAATACAAGAGGGGGTGGGGGGGGCTACTGTCCATCACTCACACAAGACAGTCCATTCTAGTGTCTAGTATATATGGGGGGTGGGGGTGGGGGAGGGGCTGCTATAGGTAAATCTCGTAGAAATCATCAAGCTCCTCATGAAACAAGTCCCATTCGTCTTCTGAATCCGTGATGTCGTCGTCGGTCCCTGCGGCGAGCAGCATGAGGAGCATTTCGCTCAACTCGAACGTCACCATCTCCTCGTCATCGTTGTCGAACGAGTCGGTGCTTTCCCGCTCATCGAAGATGTCCCACAGAGGTGTTCGCCGCGAGTTCTGCAGATGGAAGAATCCAGAATTACATGAGCTATAATCTAACTTTCTGCTCATAAACGCTTGAAAGTTCAGGGCTAATGCCTCAGAGCTTTCCTGACTGCCACCTCCTGCCAGCAGAGGGCGCTACAGCGGCAGCGTCACATGAATGTGCCTGTAGGAAGTGAAGAGGAACAGGTGGGAAGAGTTACCCGGTTCCTGCTGTTGGATCCGGTCTGTCTTCGCTGTGGCTGAGCTTCCTCCAGACGTCCATCAGGGAAGGCGTGTTTGTAGAAGCAGTTTGAGCCAAAAGGACAAGTTCCACGACCCTCGTCGAAGTATCGACATGGTTTACTCCTGGACAAACCACACACATTCATCAAGCAGCAGAGAAGATTGTCCCAGGAGCTAAAAGACTTTCATCCACCTGCCCCCATGTTCAGGGGGTGGATCAGGTTTTATGTGTTAAGAAGGTCATTAAAGGGTCCTATTCTGCTATTTGGACTTTTCTGAGCGTCCCACAGCGCTGTAAAACCGTATGCTAAATATTCAGACAAGTGAACAGCATAATTTTTTTCACTTAAATGCATGTTTGAGTTTTCTAGTGTGCATTTACATTCAGTTTCCATGGCTCTGAAAACAACAGGTTTTAGAAGGTTTTTTCTACGGCCATGATGGCACATTCACGGGAAGAAAGGCACACCCACCTTCCCTGTTCAGTATAAGGCGGAAGACACCGTGACGTTTTCAGTGTCAACATGCATTTGTTCAAATTCCCAAAGGAAACCACGGCGAGACAGCAATGGACGGCGTTTGTTTCTGGAAGGCAGCCAGAGAGTTGCGCCAAAGTTTCTATTTGTGACCGGCACTTCACCGAAGATGCTGGATGAATAAGGGCCAGTACAACGAGGGATGCGATCAGGCTTTAGCTGAAAGGAGGGTCCGTTCCTACAATCAAGGACCGCGTTTCCGATCCTGATCCACAAGCTGTAAGTAAAACCGAATAGGTTTTCTGTTTTGTTTTGATAGTGTGTGAGCAACGGTCAAACTAAAGGAATTAACCCACACTTTACCTGATTGCTACCAGCAGGTAACATGTAATGATGACCAGAAAGTTAGCCATCAACACTGCAGATGGAAATGCTACAAACGACCAGGCTAAAAACACCAGATGATTAGCCATGGGAAACAACAGATGTACATGGAGTAGCTAGAAATACAGCTAACAGTGTAACAATGTGTGAAGTGTTAGCAAACAGCATCACTAGCTTATCTGTTTCTTGGCAGCAGATGTTTCCTACCTCTGTTAGCACTATGTACATGTGACACATGTACACCTGTTAACAGGAGCACGTACAGATATATATATATATATATACGGCGAGTGAAGGACAGCAAACTACGTTATGTCGGACTATAGCTGGTAAGCAGAGTATTTACCAAACAGATACATCCTGCTGCATTCCTTGCTGTCGGCTGCTGAGTCACTACGGAGTTGCTGCAGGTCGCAGAGTCGTGCAGGTTGTGAAGTCGCTGCAGGTTGCCGAGACGCTGCATGTCGCCGAGTGTCGCAGAGTCGCTGCGTGTCGCCGAGTCGCTGCGGGTTGCCGAGTCGCTGCGGGCTGCCGAGTCGCTGCATGTCGCTGAGTCGCTGCGTGTCGCCGAGTCGCTGCGTGTCGCCGAGTCGCTGCGTGTCGCCGAGTCGCTGCGTGTCGCAGAGTTGCTGCGTACTGCCGAGTTGCTGTGGGTCGCCAAGTTGTTCGCTCTCGTTTTAGGGGTCTGATTCAGGCTCAAACATGTACATGTGTATGTTTTATATTGACATTGTTTACTGTGTATTTATATTAATTCAGTTTGTTTACTGCTGGTGTTTCTATGAGAAAAACATTACACTATACCTTAGCTGCTAATGAGGCAGCCCGCAGTCTTAGCGTTAGCTGCTAATCAGGGGAACATTTAAAAAACAAAACAATAANAGCAGCCCGCAGTCTTAGTGTTAGCTGCTAATGAGGGGAACATTTAAAAAACAAAACAATAAAAAAAGCAATCAGACATATGGCTTTACATGCAGAAAGACATCAGCATATTGGGGAGAAATCTTAGATGTGTTAATGTGATTTTTCATAATCAAAAAACTGACATAATCAGACTTTGGTTAAAGTGGACCAGCTGGCTGCTGAGGAGATGAATTTGTTTGTTTAGGTAAATTCAGGCTGTGTCTGTGTAGCAGTGTGTACCCCATGCCATCCTTGTATTTCTGGATGAGTTTCTGCTTGTCGTCCTTATCCTCTACCCAGTACTCGCTTGGGATGACAAAGTTGGAGGTGATTCGACACTCTGGGCAGGACCTGCAACAACAGACCAAAAGATGCTTATTTCTGTATTCTGTTACAAGTCATACCAACAACACATATCTGTACTCACTTGATAATTTTGCTCTCGAACTGCTTGGCGCTCCTCCACTTGCGAATGCACTTCAGACAGTAACAGTGGCTGCAGTTGGAGAGGATGCCGAAGCGGCGCTCGCTCGGATTGGACTTCTCAAAAACCACTTCCATGCACACACCACACATCATATCTTTGCTGCGCTGGATGGCAAATGAAATCTCCATGTCCTTCTCATGGGCTTCAATGCAGGCCTGCAGGAGGAAACATCAGAGTAGATGTATCCAGCCCTGTCACACAAGCAGCTGTGCAGTCAGAAGAGTTTGGACGTTGCTCATGGCCTGATGGCCAGACCCATGTACATGTTGACCAACCAATGGCATTTTAAGGCTGATCAATAGGACACATTGATTAAGCAGATGTGGACTGTAGATGAATCTAAAATTATTGCTAGCCAAGGCTAATTGTCACAATTCAGGGTTGTCAATTATTCCAAACAGTCCATGTTGTCCTAAAACATCCTGGTTACCATGATCATCACCTCAGCAGGTGAAGAACAGCAGCTCTCTGTAGCTGGTCTGTGGCTGAAACTCAGTGAGGACCTGCAGCTGGTCACAGGTCAGGAAACAACCACAGGGCATGCCTAAATGTCTTCAAGCTCCAGTGGACACAGTATTCTTAAAAAGATACAAGATGTTCCACAGAGTGGAAAACTTCAGCGGAGCTGGTGGGAAGTCAAAAGTGACACGTGCACTGGTAAAAGCTGATGGACTGATGCATCACCACCAAGGCCATCCTGAAGAATCTAGACCTTGCTGGGGAAATCTCCAGACATCCCGCTGGGTTCAAGGATGAAGACAGAGGAAGACTTCTCCAAATAAGACACACTAAAGACTGTCTGGGTTTTACAAAATCTCATCTGGACAAAGATTACTTCTGGTCTTGTGTTTTGAGGTCAGATAAAACAAAAATGGGATTGTTTGGCCACGATGAAGCCTTCACTTGGTCAAAGAAACATTCAACCCCAAGGACACCTTCCTTACAGTCAAGCATGGTGGTGGAAGCATCATGATTTGAACTTAAACTAAAATACACCTTAAAAAAAAGAAGACATGACAGACGTCTGCAGAGAAACCTGGACAACTCTGCATATTTCAGCTTGACAACATTCCCAAACGTATTGTTCTTCTACGTTTTATGATGATAAGCACCTTGGTCAGCTGCAGTGCCGTTTAAGATGTAGAATGAACTTTGATTGACTGATAAAGAACCGGCCAGCTGACAGAAATCCAAACACTCTGGAGCGGCTTGTTCAGAGTTAGATCATCTGTGGAGGGAGCTGAAGATCAGGGTGATGAAGAGGAAGCTGTCCAGCCTCAAACAGCTGGAGCTCATCCCAGAAGGAGATGGCCAGAAACAAGTGGCGACGTGAAAAAAAGCTGCTCAGCAGTTAAAAGACACGTTCGATTATTAAGAATGGCTGGACTCATTCTAGACGTCATTTCTTCAACTGTAAATAACAGAAAACGTTTGTTCCACATGACACAGCCTGTACATCATCTTATCTTTTAGGAGATGCTCATGTCATTTCCAGTCAGAAAAAAATGCTTCTTGGATGAATGAAAATCACTTTAACCCCTTAAAGAAAAACACACACATTTGATCCTAAGGACAAAAAAGCCAACTTGCCAACCTTCTTGCTGTGAGGCCACACTGCACCCCCATGCAGCCCAGCTGAAACACACATCAATATTTTTTATTTTTAGCTTTCAAACCTTTAAAGGCCAGTTGGTTTTTCATGAAAAAAAAACCCTGAGAAACTTAAAAAATTCCCATTAAGTGTTTTTAACTCTCTGAATATGAAAAAAGTGGAGCAAACTGATGGTCAAATATGAAAATAGAAGGTGTGTAGTCCAAAATAAAATCTTAACAAAGAAATGCATTTGTTCATATTAAGATAAATGGCATTAATAATGGTTTTTAATGTGGCATTTTTTTACCTTAGGATCAAATGTCTAAGTTTTTATGTAGCTTAACTACATAAAAAGGCTAATTAAAGAGAACTGACATTAAAATGCTAAAACTATCTAAAAAGAATATCCTTCGTTAATTTTAGCCAAATATTTAATCAAAGTTGGCAATAAATGGCACAAAAATAAAAATGGCCCCAGGATCAGGTTCAGTTAGGACCTGGCAGGAGTGTGAAGTACGACGGGTTTCCTCTCTTTAATAAGCCACCAACTCTTACCTTGGTGTGCTCTGAGCGCTGAGCGTTGTCAGTGGGGTGGAGGACCTGGAGGCCACACATGTCGCATACGTCGCCATGGAGATAAGCGCAGTTGAGTCCGTAGCGGCATTCTCCGACGGCGGCATATGGACAGAGCTGGTTCCTCACATCTTTGCTGTCCTGGGTGGCATCGCTTTCAACGTCTTCAATGAGGGGGACCGAACTTTCCACCTGGACCGGCTCGGCTGCACGAATCAGAACAGAGAGGAAACAGGTCCAGGCTGAAAATTTTATTTTATATTTATTTTTATCTGCCCCAGTCAAAAGAAACACAATGAACAGTACATAGCTTCTAACGCAGGGGTGTCAAACCTATGACCCGGGGGCCTAAACCGACCTGTCGGAGGGTCCAATTTGGCCCAAAGGATGAAAATTTGTAACGTAAACCTGAAAATAAAAGATAACCCATGGCAGATCTGTTCCCTCATCCACAAGAATATCCCTCCATAAATGTCCAGGTAACGTGAGACTCCAGATTCGCCTGCTGCATGTGGTCTCTAATAATTACAAGTTACTACTACAGTGTTTTTTAAATAAAAATCATTCCTGGTTAATAACATCTGTCAGAGTCACCTGGAGACTTCATCAGATGCTCTGTAGGTGGCTGCATCGTATAAGATTCGACAGCAGGTGGAAATCTGCTTTACAAACTGTATACGGCGCCATGTGGTGAAATGTTCTTCTAGTGTACCACTTTCCCCTTTAGCCACGGCGAGGATCTTTACGGACCAAAACGCTGCTGTTGTCCATGTTCAGAAGGAATTATTGATCCGTTTGTATATAAAGCCGTTTTATATGATTTCAGCTCATCATGTGATTGTTTATTATCAAGCAAAATCTTTAAATATGAAGAAAATCAGACTGATTGCACATTTTTGTTTTTATTCTGTTTATTTTTCCCNCAAGAAAATCAGACTGATTGCACATCTTTGTTTTTTTTGTTTTTATTCTGTTTATTTTTCCCTCATCTGTTTCACCTCTTCGTCTGTGTGCAAAGGGCCAAAAGTCATGACCCTGCAAAGTAGGACCACCTGGTCGTCCTTTAAACTTGTGAGAGATTGGTATTCACCGATCTTAAGACCCATTGATGCTGGACGCAGAAGATGGACACACAGACGGATGGATGGTTTCATCCATTCTCTGCATCAGTTACGTGCATAATTCGTCCGTTTTCAGGGAGCTTAGCTATCCGTCGCTTCATGCAGAAGATGGAGCAATACCATCAGAAATCATGGAGGTAGGGCTGAGCAGACTAGCTGACATGCGACCAGTGAAAGAAACAAACCAGAGAAGAAGAAGAGGATCAGGGAGGGAACAGAAAAGCAGAATAAGAATAAAGATGACGACAACAACTGTATAACTTGCCTGAGCTTTTGAAGAAAGACTCTATGCCAATGTTTTAAGGTGTGATGAGCGGATGGAAACGGCGTTATAGCGACGCGTTACCGCTGCTAAACAATGTCTGAAACTACGTCAGCTCGCGGGAGTGACCTCTGAACTCAGCACTGCCCCCTAGTGGAGGAACTGACTTACAGCCATGGCAACGGAAGTATGAGGACGGCGACGCTTGAAACGGATGATGCTACTTACGTACGTGAGGGAGCATAAATGAGCCTTTAAAGGAAAGATACAAACAATTCTTGAGTCTACGAACATGTTCATGAATCTGATGGAAGGTTTCTGTAAATAACTTATCAAGAACAACTTAAAAACAAATTTAAGAAGATTTGTGGAAGGATATTGGTGAACGAGGCCACATGTGTCCAGGTGAGGTTTGATGTTTTCTGTTTAAATGTAAAACATTTCCGAGGCTTTTTGACTTTTGTGGAATAAATAAACATAAGGTTTATTTGTAGAGGACTTTTTATGGTGTTTTACAAACAAATATGACAAAAGTCATGTTTAATTCAAAAGAAATTAAAAGAAAAATCATTTTTTATGATAGAAAAAAGAAAAAAACTTGGCTAATTCTTCAAAAACGGCCAAATAAATAAAAAAACATTTGAGAGAAAAGATAAATAAATGTGTAAAAACCTAGCAGGTATGGAGGAGAGAAACAAAAAAAACTGGGGACTGAACTACCAGAGACCAGAGACCAGAGACCAGGTCCAGATGGCGGATGACGCGCCTGCATTGAACACTGTGGATCAGCTGATGGTACCAGTCAAACAACATGGTCAGACATCTAACTTCTCTCACCCCGTCCACAGTACGGCTGCCCAGGAACAAACTCAGCAGCATTAACCCAGTCCTGTGCCCCCGATCCAGGTGTCAGCCCACAGGGTTCAGGATCTGATGGAGCGGCCGGCAGGGCGGAGGGCAGCGGCAGCGTCTGGGAGGTTGGCAGCTCCTCTTTCTTTATGGGTTTACTGTGTTCAAATCTAAAAAGAAAAACATGATGATTATCAGCCTTTTTCTCTTTATTCTGTAAGAAGGAAAGGGAAACTCTGCCTGCTGAATCTGCAGCTTTCAGACGGTTTTCATGCACTCAGACGACCAGAAACTGGAAAAGTTCTACGTTACGGTGCCAGCGGTAACAAAATAAATATGTGAATAATGCTTAATTATTAATTAAAATATTTAATTTAATATCCGCACATATACGTTTTTCAGCATTTAATGAATTTTTTCATGATCCCCATGTTTAATTATTTTCTTATTAAGGTAACAGGTAAACCAACACCAACACCGGACCTGCTGGTCCACAGTCCTGCAGGTTTTAGATGTTTTGATGGATCCTTTGAATCAGCAGTGAAACATCTAAAACCAGCAGGACAAAGAGGGGCTGATTCTGGTCTAGAAACATCCATCCACCCAGTGTGTCGGGGTCCGTGTGGCTCTGCAGGGACCTTTGATCTGGGATGGATTTATAGTGACTTGTGGAGCAAGGTAACCAATCAGATGTCACCATCTGCTCATTATGTGTATTTATTTCCAGAATTATTATTATTATTATTAT
>CM047997.1:951020-962094 GCA_026261665.1 Melanotaenia duboulayi | reverse complement strand
TGCTTTTGGTGTGAACGCACCATAAGGCTACCAACTTGGTCAGCGATTTTAAAAGTGACAGTATAGTGATTGCTATGTACAATGTCAGTTTTGTCTTCATTTAATTGTAGAAAATTCTCTCTCATCCAGGTGTTTATTTGCTCGAGAAACTGACAGAGTAAGTCTGCTGGGCTGCAATCATCTGGTGACAGAGACACATAAAGTTGTGTATCATCTGCATAACTTTGATAATTAATGTTATGATAGAGGTGATCGTGCTCAGGGTTTAAGTTTTAAGGGTTAATGATCTGAGTTGTCAAAGGGTCTAGTTTGTCTCTGACAAATAAAAATATTTCTAAAAGGCACATTTTTATTTTTATGTTCACCTAAAATAGTGCAGAGCAAAATGTTTAAAAAAGGAATAATATTTAGCTGTTTCTGAACATGCTGACTTAAAGAAGCATCTTACATATGGTTCCATCATCAGAGGTGATGCTGATGCTGCAGATCCTGCAGAAGCTTCCAGCAAAGACCGGATAAACACCAAGATGAGTGGGAAGAGGAGGAAATGAAGATGGCAGCACTGAGCAGCCAATCAGCACACCAGCTGCAGAATGATTCATGGCGGATATCAATGTCACAACTACATCTGCCCAATATCATGCCTGAGCATGTGGATGAGTCACCAAACTGAGAAGGAGAGGTTCCTCTCGCTGGTTAGAAGTGATCAGGGCAGAGATGGAGCCTGGGAGGAACTAGTACTATTATAGGCACTGATAACTAGTACCACCATCTTTGATCATCCTCTAACAAAGCTTCATCAGTCTCAGTCAGATTAAAAAAGGTCTTAAAATATTAAATAATTGTTTTATGAAATTCCCTTTTTCCTTGGCTTTCTTCTGAAGCCACAGAAAACCTCTGGGACATTGTTTTGAGTGAAGTTATTACATTTTGTTTTTAACCTGTAAAACACTGTGATGCATCCTCAATATGAAAAGTGCTATATAAATGAATGTTTATCAGTTGAATGATTGAGCCGGTCATCCCACCCATCCAGATGTTCTACCTTCCTTACATGAAAACATCATTTCATGTGGGGTTGAGGACACTCGTAAATCCTTGCTACCCTCAGTTTTGTGCTTAAGAACAGCTGGACCTCAATGTTGTAAGACTTCTGTGGTTCTAGAAAAAGTGAGACTCCATGTTTAGAGATAAGATGTATATAGATTAGGGATGTGCATGACTAGAAGATGAATTGATTAGTCTGCGGCTTTATTTAAAAGTTGACTTTTTTGGGGGAGTTGCGTCTCAGCCGTGCAGAGACAAGTTGGTGTTTACAGCAGTGTTTCACTGAGGCTAAATCTTTTTTATCTGCTCTGCACTTTGAGCCAGTGATTCCTGCCTTCATCACTTTCCGGCTGGATTACTGTAACACACTTTATCTTGGACCAGCCAGTCATCTCTCTCGCCTCCAACTCGTCCAAAATGCTGCTGCTCGTCTTCTGGTTGGAGCGTAAGAGAGACCACGTCACGCCCACTTTAGCATCGTTTCACTGCCTGCCTGCATTTTAGAGTTCATGTTAAGATCTTCTTTTATTTTTTTTTAAATCCGTAAACGGCCTGGCCCCGCCGTACCTCTCTGAGCTGCTCTTCCCATAGTCGCCAGCCTCAGATCTGCAGATACGCTCCTTGTGGAGGTATTGGGGTCTTGGCGGAAGCTCAGAGGTGATTGAGGCTTAATGGTCGCTGCACCTGAACTGTGGATGTCTTTGCCGCTGCAGGTTAGAGACGCCCCATCACTGGCTAGTTTTAAAACCCGCTGAAGAACCATCTTTGTGATCGGGCCTTTGATCAGCATTGTTTTATTGTTTAATCATTTTACTGCAATTTTTTTGTTTTTCTTTTTAATTTTGTTTTACAAGTGATTGTACTTTTGATTACTGAGGTGTGTGTTGGTGTAACGTCTCTCTTACTCTGCTAGGCCCTGTGTGTCTGTCTAGTGAAATCCTATTTGGCTAATTTAGTTGTGTTTCAGTGTAACTTGGAAACCTTTCGGTGTTAAATTCAGTTCCACTGTTTCACTCTGTTTTTATCTGTCCTCCATGTGTAAATCTCCTCTAGTCTAGTTCTCTGACCAGGGTGGGGTTTCAACAAGCTGAAGTCCTTCATGTAAATGTGGAAATCTTCTACCTATTTTGTATTGCAAATAAAAGTCACTTTTATGGCCAAGATGTTGCAGACATTTAAGAGAATAATGTATTATAAATGTATTATAATGTGTTGTAAATATTACTCATATAATTAAGTAATTTGAATTATTGCGTTTAAACTAAACATGTAATAATTCAGTGTATTTTATATTCATATATATATATAGTGGTAATTTATTATCATTTGATAGTAAATAAATGTATACATTTATTCATTTACTGTGGTTGGTCAACGTAAAAGCTCACTCGAGGGGTCCTGCACCAGGCCTGGTTTCCAGGTGGGAGCGGAGCATGTTTGTTGGCAACATGTCTGCTGACTGCATGAGCTCCTGCAGTTGCAGTAAAACAGCTGTGTCTTCTCACTGATCCGAGCGTCGGTCGTTCATTGAGGTTTTTTCCCAACAAATATGTACATAGTATAGTATATAATATTTTGTCTGGTGGGTAGCCCAGATGAACAGATATGCCTGCCTGTTCTGCCTTCAGCAGGATGTTGGGACTGGTCTGCATGTCATGGTCTGTGCTGTGACGCTGAGCTTCCACCTGCCTGTTGTTGCAATGCAGATGTTTTTCTGTCAAAGCAAAATGATGCAAAACTGACCCTGTATAAAAATTTACTACTAAAGCTCCTGAACTAACTGAGGTGTTTCAGGTGTTAGCTTAGCCAGCATCTCATTAACAGCATATTTCCCAAACACTTCTCAGACCGCTGAAGCTCATTTCACCTTTAACCAGGAAGAAGGAGGGGGGAGGAAGTGGAGGAAGCTGAGTGATGGCAGGGACATGGCTGTGTTTCATTGCTCTGCAGTGTGAGCTGAAGAGGCAGGAGGAATTTGACTTGTGCCAAGTGGTGTCAGTGTCTGTGTGCCAGGGTGGCTCTGGGGTCTGGTTACAAGCACATATTCAGCCCTGTACCATCTCCCATCTCTCACTGCTGCCGTGACAACAACAAACACAGATGGGAAGATACAGTGACCTCCCGGCAACAGCGTGTAGGACAGATACCGATGTCATCAGATCAATACGGGATCTGCAGCCCTGACAGAACCGATCCAGTCTGAGACTTGTAACCAGGAACAACTAACTTTAAACAGTTTTTTCTTCTTTGTTCGCATTTAATTATTAAATTAATTCATCTCTGTATGCCTGGTGGTGTTCTTTCAACAGAAATCCATTGAAATTCCCTTTATTATAGTTTGGCTGAAAGGTGTTTCCTTTTTTTACAGTTAACACACACGCTGTGGTTTCGAAAGCTACTAGAAAAACAAATTTACATGAAGTAAATAAACAAATAAATAATTCAATAAATCAATAAATCATCATCAAAGACAAACATATATATATATATATATGTTTATTTATTATTCTTTTTATTACGTAAATGTTTGAACTATATATATATTTTAATATGTAATTACCCAGACGTCCATCTATTTTCTATACTGTTTATGTATTTTTATTTGTATAAAAATATTTATACATTTTTCATTGTTCAGTTTTTGATTTTGTTTTGCAATTTTTTATTTATAAAGTTACTTTTATTATTACTGCATTACTCCATCATTGTAATGGATTATTGTAAGCTTATATATTATGTAACATAATAAGGACAATATTACTATATGAGCATCACTATTATTATTAGTGTTTTATTGTTAGCATGACTATTATTATTATATAGCTCCATGATAAAAAAAATAGTCTATAAAAAGAAATTGATTGTATAGACTGAACATTTTTTTTATTGAGTTTTATTACTAAAACAATTTTTATTTATAAGATGGATAAATTATATGGTTTATAGAAGTGGGGGAATGGTGACATAGCAGTCACGGAAGTGCACTTGGGTCTGGAGGACTTGGCTTCAAGTACCCAGTCCTAAGCAAGGTCCTTAAACCCCAACTGTCCCCCAACTAGGCACAGAAACATGGCAGCCCTCTGCGTTCTACTAAAACCTGCTAAAGCCCACAGGCTAAGTTTAAACTTGATTAAATTAATTTATTTAACCTATTTACTCATTTTAGATGCACATACGTGTTTATTTACACATGTGTGTAGTAATCCTGACCAGCTGAACTGACTCACCTCATCATACAAACTGAAGTCAGAAAGATGGAAAAGTTCTCCTCCCGCCCTGGAGATGTTTTACATTTAAACAGAAAAGGTGAAACTTGAAACATCTGAGATTACAGTTACTTTATTATATTACAGTTACTCTTGTTACAATATTACAGTTACTTCATGTGCAATATTAGTTACATTTATTATAATATTACTTACTTTCATTATTTTACAGTTACTTTTATTACAGGATTACAGTTATAATCTTTATTTTCACATTTACCCAGTTCATCCTGCAGGCCAGATTGGACTCTCTGTAGGGCCGTTTTTGGACCGCGGGCCCTATGTTTGACACTGTTGATTTAAAGTGTACAAAACTTTTAACGGTCTTAAATTCTTCTATCAATCAATTACATTACTTTTTAATTATTTTAAACTAAGCTGAAGTAGTCTGCAGCAGCCGCTGTCGTGTTTGCCCGAACAAACAAAGACAGCTTGAGAAAATATCGGTGACAAAGGAGCGAAAGCAGCTGCAGAGGGAAAGATAAAAAACAAGTCTGTTTGCTGCTGGAGGAGTTTAAATGGCGTGCTGGATGTGTGTGTTTCCTGACAGATTCTGGTTAGAGGAGGCAGATTCACATAATTCACACGGCCTGTCAGCAGGACCAGTTACACGGAGAGAAATGGATGTCATTCAAACATCAGAACTGAGAGGGATCAGACCTGCAGGAAGCTGTAATGTATGTATGTAATTAGTTTCATAGTGGGCTGCATAAGGCTGAAATGACTTATATTTACTATCTATATACATTTATGACAGATCTTTTTCATTTCCATGTAGCTGGCAGTTAATGCTGAAAAATAATTGCACCTGATCTTCCGGCAGTCAGCACTCGTCACCTCAGCCTCCGTTCTCCTGCCGTCACTCTGAACGTTGTCATGATGACCTCAGCAGAAACGCAGGAGGTGAACGGAAATGACGGAGAGCAAAATCAGCTGAAGGCTGGTAATTATGTGAGGAGATGAGGTGCGAAGAAGACAGAGATGGAGCCTTTTAACAGGGTCAAAGAACGTCTTCACATTTCTGTTGAACTGAGGATGAAGTTAATCTCACTTCTTTTATTAATTTATTCATATTGATATTAATCTAATAAAAGCAAAATGTGTCTCTTTAAAAGGTGGTAGATGGATGGATGGATGGATGATGGATGGATGGATGGATGGATGGATGGATGGATGTATAGATGGATGGATGGATGGATGGATGGATGTATAGATGGATGGATGGATGGATGGATGGATGTATAGATGGATGGATGGATGGATGGATGGATGTATAGATGGATGGATGGATGGATGGATGGATGTATAGATGGATGGATGGATGGATGGATGGATGTATAGATGGATGGATGGATGGATGGATGGATGTATAGATGGATGGATGGATGGATGGATGGATGTATAGATGGATGGATGGATGGATGGATGGATGTATAGATGGATGGATGGATGGATGGATGGATGTATAGATGGATGGATGGATGGATGGATGGATGTATAGATGGATGGATGGATGGATGGATGGATGTATAGATGGATGGATGGATGGATGGATGGATGTATAGATGGATGGATGGATGGATGGATGGATGTATAGATGGATGGATGGATGGATGGATGGATGTATAGATGGATGGATGGATGGATGGATGGATGTATAGATGGATGGATGGATGGATGGATGGATGTATAGATGGATGGATGGATGGATGGATGGATGTATAGATGGATGGATGGATGGATGGATGGATGTATAGATGGATGGATGGATGGATGGATGGATGTATAGATGGATGGATGGATGGATGGATGGATGTATAGATGGATGGATGGATGGATGGATGGATGTATAGATGGATGGATGGATGGATGGATGGATGTATAGATGGATGGATGGATGGATGGATGGATGTATAGATGGATGGATGGATGGATGGATGGATGTATAGATGGATGGATGGATGGATGGATGGATGTATAGATGGATGGATGGATGGATGGATGGATGTATAGATGGATGGATGGATGGATGGATGGATGTATAGATGGATGGATGGATGGATGGATGGATGTATAGATGGATGGATGGATGGATGGATGGATGTATAGATGGATGGATGGATGGATGGATGGATGTATAGATGGATGGATGGATGGATGGATGGATGTATAGATGGATGGATGGATGGATGGATGGATGTATAGATGGATGGATGGATGGATGGATGGATGTATAGATGGATGGATGGATGGATGGATGGATGTATAGATGGATGGATGGATGGATGGATGGATGTATAGATGGATGGATGGATGGATGGATGGATGGATGGATGGATGGATGGATGGATGGATGGGTTTATGTTATGCTATTATAAACTGGACTAATGTGGGTCATATATGATTTGTTTTAACTGGATTAAATTTGGACAACAATGAACTGGACTGTATCTGTAAAGGTAACTATTGTAAATCGGTTCTGTGTGAATAAAGCTCAATTGAACTGAAAGCAGCAGATCAACATTCACGCATCCACCGCAGCATCAGTCTCTTTCCTCTCACTCAAACTGCTCAGCACGCACACTCAGACATCAGTTACCGTGGGAACGCGGTCTTCTCCACCCAGAACAGGAAGCTGTTTAAACTCCTGACATTCAGAGAAACAGTCTTCATCCTCATCTTCCTCCCTCCTCGTTTTACCTCAGTCTCATCTCATACTGGCTGTGACTCAATCTGTCTGAGTAACATCTGTCAAACACGCACTGACGGTTACCATGACAACGCGACCTGGAAAGGAGATGGGTGTTTCTTTGTTGCTGTTAAGTACATGATGATGACGACAATGATGCTCACACTCAGTCCCTTCAGGGTTAATCACTGATGGCAAACGAGGTGAGTGAGAGGGAACACAGCGAAGATAACGACCTTTCATTCAGCATGCAACCTGGAGGCTCCGCCCCTTCAGCAGACAGTCCCTGCATTGTCCAGCAGTGCCGAGCAGTAAAAAGGCCTCGCTGAGGGAAGCAGCTGTGGCCACAAAGCTCCCTTCATCTCCTCACAGCCAGTCTTTGGGCAGCAGAAGAAGGAACTGATTGATGTGGGCTCTTCCTACAGGCCCACAGCACTCTCTTGACTTTATAAGCCATTGATTAAATGCACCAGAGGAAGATGAGTCTGGAAAAACGCTGCAGGAGAAAGAGCTGCCTTCTGAAGGATAGAAATGTCCTCTGATGTTAAATCTAACTGGGTTTTCATCCTGAAAGATTCGGGGAGTCTCTGCGGAGCATTTTAGCTAATTGTCTTGCATTTGAATCGTACCGTCATCTCTGGACTGTCTGAAATCCCGTCGCTGTCCGTGGACTGTCTGGGACCCGTCCCCATCTCGTACTACCCGTGTCAGATACAAACAAAACCCAGCATCAAACTCTCATTGTGGGTCTGGGTGAGGACGTGCTGGTAGAGTCGTCATCTCTCCACATGTCAACAAAAATAAACCCTGAATTTCACCACAATTTTTAATTCAATAATTCAACACTAATTTGTCGGGATACAAAAGCACTATTCAAACAAAATCTCTGAAAACCAGGGCAGAAAAACCAGAATTAAAATGACACAGACTCAGTTCCTTCCTTTCTTTGCCGTGCCTCCGTCATTGTCTCAGCACCGCAGGCAGAGCTGAAGCCTGGAGCTCACTGCTCCCTGATCAACCACCATGCACGTGGAATCATAAATCAATAATGCTGCAGAGACAATAAAGGATGTGCACAACACAGCAGAGCTTCACCCATTAACAACAGCACATATGTTAATGTACATTAACATAAAGTTAGCAAAGGCTTAGTAAACACACCAATCTGCACACCGATGAATACGAGACTGTTCCTGACTCAGACTTCATGAAGTCTGAGCATCCACCTCAAAGCGGATAAAAAACAACCTAGATTTATGTTTACAACCTTAAAAAGAAGAAAATAAACTCTGATCAATGTGTGTAAACACAATGCCAAGGAGGAAAGACATCAGCAACTGCTGCTGTCCATCAGTCTGGGGAGGTTATCGGGTCCTTTCCAGAGTACCTGGAGTCCACCATTCTACAGAGACCAAGATGACTCACAGCAGCCAATCTTCCCAGCAGATCCAGACCAAAACCCTCATCTCCATCTGAGACTCTCCAGGCCTCAGTCAGCAGGTTAATGTTAAAGCTGATGACAGTCCAGTTAGAAAAAGACTGAACCAGTATGGCTTGTTGGGAGGGCTGCAGAAGAAAGTCTTTTCTCTCTAAAAACAACATGGCAGTGCGGCTTCGGCTGGCAAAGCTGCATCTGAACAAACCACCACACTTCTGGAACAAGGACCTCTAGACAGACCAGACCAGAGTGGACATGGTTGGTCCATCTCATGGCAGCTGTCAGCACGGTGGGGGAGGGATTATGGTCTGGACACCTCGCAGTCGCTGAGTGGACCATGACTCTGGATTTTAAAGTCTTCTGGAGTCAGATGTGAGTCCATCTGTCCAACAGCTAAAGCTCAGCTGGAACTCTCTCATGCAGCAGGACAAAGATCCCAAGCAGCAGATCTCCACCAGAACCAAGACGATGACATGGTCCAGCTAGAGTCTGGAACATCTGGACCTGCAACCTGCTTCAGTCTCTCAAGCTGCTTCTTCACTTCACTGCAATAATCAGACCAGCTGGAGGGGGATSAGGTCTCASTGTGGTCCAGTCAGAGTCTAGACCTCATCCTGAYTKCASGAACCARACCGGCTGGAGGGGGATGAGGTCTCAGTGTGGTCCAGTCAGAGTCTAGACCTTATCCTGATTGAGATGCTGTGGTGGGACCTTCAGATGCTGCAGGCCTGGATGAACTGAAGCAACAATGGAAAGAAGAGTGGAGCAGAATTCCTCCACTGATGACATCATCCAGGAAAGCATGACTGCAGCTTCCTGCTGTGGAGGAGCTTCTACAGGCTGGTGGATCCTGGACAGAACGTTTTAGATCTGTTAGCAGAGACAACATCCAGCTTGAGGGTTGTTTTCTTTACATTTATAGTTTGGGGGTTAAAATGGGGGCGAAGCTACATTTGCAGCTCTATGGTCTGGATTTACAAGATTTAAGTTTTATTCAGCACCAAATGAAGTAAAGACCCAGCAGGTCACACAAACCTGTTCCAGGTGCAGGATGAGTCACCTGCTGTCTGCATGTTGGTTTATCCTTCATGTCAACAATCTGCTGACTGACAGTCACAGGCTCAGAACACCTTGTCTCCATGGAGATGACAGAGCCAGGCCCATGTGGGTTAAACACACTTACCGAAGGCATTTAAGCCAAGGACGTGCTGTGTGTCACCACCCACAGCTCGCATGACATTTCACAGCACAGCCATTTAAATTAGAATTCATGGCAACCGCATTACTCAGTGATATTCACCAACAGGAGGTTGTCTCAGTTTCTGTCACATCGCTGTGCTGGTCAGTCATCCTTCAGCCGTGGGGTTTCAGATTAACGTTTTAATTACAGACTGAGATTAAAGCAACACGAAGATTGTAGACATTTTCACAGAAACTTTTGCAGGATTTAATGATGAAGTTGCCTTGAGTTCATAAAAAGTAGCATCATTTATCTTTACTGTATTGATGTTTTCACATGAGACATAAAGACACAGGGATTTCTTCTAGATGCATCACAGTGTATGATGACTTCACCATTGGTCCTGAAATTTTCACATTTCCACTCTTTGTGGGAGTCATGGAGAACTAAAAACACAACCCTCTTAAAACATAAAAAAACAGATTGCAGTGATTTCCAAATCTCATGAAGCCCTACTTTATTCCCAGTAGAAGATCACCAACGCATCAGACAAGAAACTGATGTGATGAAAATATGAGCTGATAGTGAATGTGATGCAGCAACACATCTGGTAAAAGGTGGAACAGGAGCAACAAAAAGTTGGAAAAGTACCTGGTACAACCCAGAAAGACCTGGAGGAGCACTGGACAAATAATCAGGTTAACTGGCAGCAGGTCAGTAACATGAATGCAGTGTAGAATATCATCAGAAGATTCAGAAAATAAAGAGGAATCTCTGTGCACGTGGGACAAGGTAGAAGATGAAACTGGATGCTAGTGATCATACATGATTCTCTACTGGAAATGCTGCCATCAGAGTAAAAACCAGCTCATTAAATGATTAAATGTCTCTGTTTCTTATATGTTAATTATCTTCTACTGAGAATAATATGTGATTTAATGAGATTTATTAATCACTGCATCTGGTTTTATTACACAATGTCCCAACTTTTCTGGTTGTAGATCACTGATTATTGATGTATAAAAATAGTAATAAAAATTAATACAATGATTTGCAAATAATTGAAAGTTCTAATAAACAGTTTTTTAAAGTGAACCTTTTATCTGCTCTATGGTTTGGTTGGGCAACATTTTCAGTAACTATAATAAATTGAATTAAAAATCTGTGGAAATAAACCTGCCTGATCCATCTCTAACATTGGCTTTGGGTGCGTTATACCAGTGTTTATTATCTTATTACTGTTTAAAGTTTTGATATTCGCATTGTCCAAAGAAAATGAGAAATGCAAAGAAACAGTTTTCTCTCGCTTCCTTTTAAGTGTGGACTTTAAAGTGTGAACCTTGATCAGTTCTTTAAAAAACAAGTGATAATAGAAACATCCAGTTTCTCCTGTTTGATTGTAATTTACTCAGGCATTGTAATGCACACCCCTCCTGTGAGCTCACCACCTGCAT
>CM047997.1:871904-882740 GCA_026261665.1 Melanotaenia duboulayi | reverse complement strand
GTTAAACAGACAAACTTTTCTAAAATCTCATGAAATTCCAGGCAACCCTGCCAGAAGCAAGGTTCCTTGCTGGTTTTAATGTTTTGGCTGAGGGCTGGGCAGTCACAGATGTGTCACCCAGTTTTTTTAGATAAATAAAAACAACTGAACTGCTAATGTAAGGAATATTTTTCCTGGTCCTAACTGGAATCATGCGATTGCAAAAAGTCCAAGCTCTTCATCCAGTTATTCACAGGGTCAAACTTTTTTTTAGATGGGGTGTATCTGAAATATTATTATGGGATGTTCGTGGAATATTATTAATTAATTAATATTATTAATTTTTTTTTTTTTTTTTACAAAAGTTAATTCTATTGTACTGTAGGTTTTTTTTTCTTTAAATAAAGTTTGACTCGACTGGTCATTGATTTCTCCTCATCAGGTGTTACTGAAGCTACTAATTTCAGACGATAAATCTACCCATTAACGGTTTCAGACCAGGTTTCAGACCGGGTTTCAGACCGGGTTTCAGACCGGGATTCAAACCAGGTTTTAGACTGGGATTCAGTCCAGGATTCGGATCTGAGGAGGGAATCTGAAATTTGTGACTCTGACAGACGTTGTGATGCATCACTTAAAGTTTTATTAAACCGTAAACAACCAAACACCCCCCTCCACCTCTACATGTGTCCAGACACACACCTCCACCTGATAGAAACTCCTCCGTCCTCTCCTTACGCCAACCTTTCCTCTCCCTCTTCCTTCCCCCTCACCACATTTCCAGTCGGTGTCTCCCGCCTTCCTCATCTCCCTCTCATTGTTTCTCCTCCCGTCCAGGCTCCACCACCGGGCTGTCGGCCACGCCTCCCGCGTCTTTACCAGGCTCGCTTACCAATGTCAAGGTCCCACAGAAGTCGCCGTGCCCACAGAGGGAGCGCAAGTCGTCCTCCTCATCTGAGGACCGCAATAAGATGGTGAGACGGAGTTGCCGTGCAGAGCGTGTGTGTGGGTGTTTGGGTGTGTGTGCTGACTTTGTGCTGTGGAACAGAAAACCCTGGGAAGACGGGATTCCAGCGACGACTGGGAAATCCCTGAGGGTCAGATCACTCTGGGTCAGAGGATAGGCTCCGGATCCTTTGGAACCGTATTCAAAGGAAAATGGCACGGTAAGTTTATTTGTCTCTTTTTTTAATTCCTCATGTTCACGGGAAAACCTCACGGTGGGACGATTGTAGCATCCCCTAATCCCCTAAGCTAGCAGAGTTATGAGAATGGCTAGGCTGTAGACTTTTCACGGTAATAAAATAAAAAAATCCTTAGATAAAATTATTTATTTACATGGTTTAGGGTTAGGCATTTATATTTGACAAATAAATATTCTTAATAAATATTTTGTAGTACAAATAATTCTCAAACAGTCAGAGAGATGGCTGAATAGTTTGTATGTCTGATGAATATGAGGAATATACCACCAACTATACACATTTCTGATGAGCAAACTGCACAAAACCTGAAAAGAAATCTAATAAAAGCTATTTATGTATTATTATATCATCAGCTGCATTCATTACATTTTTAAAGGATTTATTTCATGCTAGGCCGGTAACCCATTTTGGTCCATCCAGGATTTAATGTCAGAAAGGCAAGCTGGCAGACTGAGCCCTGAGGGACACCACAGCTGGACTGATCCAGCGTGAAGGTAAAATCACTTCTGTTAGAGACGTGAGCGGTAAAAGAGAATTCAACCCAATACTAGGGATGCACTGATCCGATATTGGAATTGGTATGAATATTGCAGAAATTTCTAGCTCAGATATTGGTGACAGTGGGTCCGGTCCATAGGCACCAATCTTTTTGGTATAATTATATGCTGTGCTCTTTGAGTGACGTCATGCGCTAACGGCGTGCCACGCTAAGGCTTTGTTTTCAAAGTGAAGCAAGCGACAGGATGAGCATTCTGGAACTTTTTCTCACCATGTCAGCCATCATGTTCAATGGCTGTGTCGTGTAAAACCTGCACAGTGAACGTTCTGAGAAGCTGCTTGAACAGGTCGCGGATGCTGAGCGGTACATGTGAAAAAGCTCCACAAGTTGGGACTGTCTGAATTTGTTTAGGTAGCCAGTGAAGCTGTTGTTCAGCAGCTTTTGTAATGATGTCTAATTTCAGGGCTTCAAGTATTCTGGCACCATGCCGGATCTCCGGCTTGCAGAGCTTTTGCACCAAAAAAGAATGTTTAATGAGTTAATGTGTGCTAATGTGGACTATTGAGTTAAGCTACCAATGATGTGAGATGAACACAGCTTTGCTCTCAATTAAACACATTATTAACCAATCAGAAGCTGAGCTGTGTCTTGGAAAACGATTGGTTGAGATCCAGCTGCAGTTGAAATCTACGTAGACCACAGACTGGTACGTAGACCACAGACTGGTTTGTAGACCCCAGAATGGTTCGTAGAGCACAGACTGGTTAGTAGAGCACAGACTGGTACGTAGACCCCAGACTGGTACGTAGAGTACAGACTGGTTCGTAGACCCCAGACTGGTTTGTAGACCACAGACTGGTTAGTAGACCACAGACTGGTACGTAGACCACAGACTGGTTCGTAGAGCACAGACTGGTACATAGACCCCAGACTGGTACATAGACCACAGACTGGTTCGTAGAGCACAGACTGGTTTGTAGACCACAGACTGGTTTGTAGACCACAGACTGGTACGTAGACCACAGACTGGTTTGTAGAGCACAGACTGGTTCGTAGAGCACAGACTGGTTTGTAGACCACAGACTGGTTTGTAGACCACAGACTGGTATGTAGAGCAGAGACATTGATGAATAGCTGTAAACATTAAAATACGATCAAACTGCACTAAGTCAGTTTTATGGGCGGTATGGAGGGTGAGTTAGTGAAGCCTGGCTATTATCTGTTATTCACGCCACATAATTTCCGACACACACTCTCTGCCAGTCAGCTGGTGGGAGTGTGCACATGCCTTTGCACATTGGGTGAAGGAGAACTGTGAACGTGTGACCATGTAGAGTCAGAAAGGACCTGCCATAAATAAGGTTTAAATAAGGTAAACAACTTCAGGCTGATTAGTTTTTAAACTAAGATCAATATAAATACAAATACAATAATTAATAATTAAACAATTACACTAGACCATTATAAAATTGATTTCTGTTTCTTTTCAATATACCAACCAAGCCAGTGGAGCTATTGTTTTGTGTTTTTCCACCTCAGCTTAAGCTCCTTTATTACTTATTTTACATTGGCTTTTGAATTCGTAATCGCACCGACGAAAGCATTTAAAAAAGATTTTTAGTTGTTTAGTTTTACATGTTGATCAAGGCAGTCAAACTACTTTTCTACTTTTTTTTTTTTTTTTTTTTCCCATTTTCGGAGCTTTACCATTTTACATGGGGCGTTATACTCCTATATACTTGCACTGAATGGGCCAGGAGAGTTTTGTTATATTTTTACATGTTTGATCAAGTTTGGGAAGCTTATGTAAGATTGTTAAAGTTGATTTATTGTGTTATGTTTAGTTCTTAAGTTTATCTATTTATTCTTTCTTTTTTCACTTTCTCTGCTCTGCTGCTGTAATAAGTGAAATTTCCCCCTCCGTGGAATCAATAAAGTTCATCTAATCTAATCTAAATAAATAAATCAGTACATTTATACAAAGTCAAAGTCAACTTTATTGTCAATTCTACAATATGTACAAGACATACAGAGGATCGAAATTGCGTTTCACTCAAACCCAAGGTGCAGACAATAAACAAACATTTAACATACATCTTCAAGTAAAAAAAAGGTCTCTCCTATGCTACACTATATAAAAGACTATACTATACTATATAAAAAAACTATACTATGCTACATAAAAGAAATAAAAAAACAAATAAAAATAAGGAAAAAGGCACAAGTAGCAGCAACACTGGGTAAAGAAAAACCAGATAGTTCAAAATGAATACAGTAGTGCAAATGGCATGGCAGTTGTGCAGGTTTAGCTTATGTACTGGTAAGTTAAGTGTCCATGAACAGTTCAGAGTTGATGGGAGGCGGGTTCAGAGTCTGGAGGTTTTGTGGGCAGGGCAGGGAGAGAGTTCAGCATCCTGACAGCCTGGTGGAAGAAGCTGTCCTTCAGTCTGCTGGTCCTGGAACTGAGACTCCGCAGTCTTCTCCCTGAAGGCAGCAGACTGAAGAGGCTGTGTGACGGGTGGGTGGGGTCACCAGCGATGCCGAGAGCTTTGCGGGTGAGGCGGGTGCAGTAGTTTGTTTGTCAAAATTTGGAAGAAATATTTATGTCAAATCTGATGTTGCCATGCACAAAAAAAAACTCAGTCCTTGATTTGTTTGGTAATTCAGTTCTGTTTTTCTGTATCAGTATCGGATTCATATCAGCCGATACTAAATCTCAGAATTTGGTATCAGAAATGAAAAGAGTAGACCAGTGCACCCCAGTGGTCGACAGAATCTTAGGCAGAGCTTAAATATAAGAATCAGAATCAAACATCCTCCTCTATGAGCACTCAGCAGCAGGTCATTGGGCACCTTAACGTGTTCTGTCTCTAAAATCAGACTGAAAAATACTCTTTTCACTCATGAATAGTGATCATATCTGGTAGAATTCTGCATCAGCAGGAGTTTAGCATTTTTTTATTAGAAGAAAAAAACTGTTTGCAGACAATGTTTGTCATCTTGACTTAACCCTTGTACTCTTCTTAAGTTTACCACCCTTTGGTGACCTTTGTGGCCAGAAATGTCCATGCACAAAACATTGTTATAAAATCATTAAACATCTTTTTTCCCTTAATAAATCACTTTAAAGTCTTCAGAGCTGCATAAAACTACTGAACATTCAGTCATTTAAAGACATTTATCTCTTTAAATGCAAGTTTCCAGAATGATTAATTACTCATTAAACAAAACAACTTGCATAACATTAATTATTTTCCATATAATAAATATCAGAGGATGGGGCTTTGGTGGGGATTAGAGTCTTGGATATGTCAAAGATTAACAGCAAAATTGATTTGAAAGCTTTCACATGTGTTATGTAGTATACATACTCCCTCAGGTCATCTTTGTGGCCAAAAATGTCCCATTGACTTCCATTTAAACTACATATTTTGTTCTCACTGTCATTCCTATTTAAAACCATTAATCCTTTAATGCTAGCAATTCATTTGGAAGAAAAGTAGTGATATTTGCATTTTTTCCTGGATTCCACCAGATTAGGAACTGGTTTCCCATTTTAGGCAGATGCAGGACATTCTGGTATTTTTACCAGTTATATTGTGGAGCCGTGGCACCATCAGGGAGTGCTGAGAGTGATTTGTTTGTGAAATATTTTCTGATTATTTACATGTTGATGAGGAAATGATTTCACACATACACACACACAAAATCCTTCATTGATTTGATTGATTATAATTTAATCATAATGAAGTTGTGTATTTTGGTCGTCCTGCTTCCAGGTGACGTGGCTGTGAAGATGCTGAATGTCACTGCTCCCACACCACAGCAGCTCCAGGCCTTTAAGAATGAAGTGGGAGTCCTCAGGTACCTTTATCCTGGAACCATCCTTCCCCTTTACACTCCCTTTCCTGCAGTCTAATCAGGTTTTGTGTTTGTGCTCCAGGAAAACGCGTCATGTGAACATCCTGCTGTTCATGGGCTACACCACCAAGCCCCAGCTGGCCATCGTTACCCAGTGGTGTGAAGGCTCCAGTCTGTACCATCACCTACACATCATCGAGACCAAGTTTGAAATGATCAAGCTGATTGACATCGCCCGACAGACGGCTCAGGGCATGGAGTGAGTTCCCAGACAAACGCAGCAGCTTTCAGACTCCAGCAGCTGTGTGGTTGATTATTCTTGTCCTTTTTGTCCTCAGTTACCTGCACGCCAAGTCTATCATCCACAGAGACCTGAAGAGTAACAGTATCCTTTAAATCTGAGCTACATGACAGATGCTTCCTTCTGCTAGTATTCCTGCACACTTTGTCTCCTTGACTGGTCTCCTCAGATATTTTCCTCCATGAGGATCTGACGGTGAAGATCGGTGACTTCGGTCTGGCCACAGTCAAGTCCCGCTGGAGTGGCTCACACCAGTTTGAACAGCTGTCTGGTTCAATACTTTGGATGGTCAGTGAACGCAACAAAACCTTCATGGAACCAGTTTTAGTTTAAGTCTATTACTTCTCTGTTATGTCTGACAGACACTCTGTAAATTTAGTTTAACAGGTCAGTTGTGTTCCAGTAACGGGTGCTTCCCACCTGCTGCAGGTTTGGTGTAAAATGTCCTCCAGCTGATAAGTGTGTGCCATTCCTTGGTGTGTGTATTTCAGGCTCCGGAGGTGATCCGGTTGCAGGATAAGAATCCGTACAGTTTCCAGTCAGACGTCTACGCCTTTGGCATCGTTCTCTATGAGCTCATGTCAGGAGCTCTACCGTATTCCAACATCAACAACCGAGACCAGGTTAGAGAACGCCTGAACACAAACCAGGGCTGAGTTGCATCATCCAGCTTTGGTTTCCAGCTGCACACGGTTTCATATCGATGGGGTGGACATTTCCTTCATGAAAGTGGCTACTAAACTCTGTCTCCAGTGCCCCCATTTTATTGACAAAAATAATGTCAAGCCTCCCCAGTTGCACTACCACATGCACCCAAATGCTTACAAAGAAACGTACAAGGACATTTGCCACAAAAAGTCTTTAGTTTATTGGCTGCTACTTCATTAATTATAATTATAATTATAGTTACAACCATGTCAGTGTAAGAGGGAAGGATCAATTCCTCTGCTACGGTGTGAGGCCTTTAAACCAGGAAACTGCAAACTACTTCAGGTAAGTTGAGCTTTCGATGAGACGGATGCTGCTTTACTAAAATAACTCTGCTGTTTACGACAGGTACATCATTTATTTCTAAAGTAGCCAACAGGCTTTTCTCTGTGTTCAGGATTATGAGTTTCAAAGTGGCATTATTACTTGTTTGGCTTCATTCCGTCCGATGATGATATTTTGACACATACAACACACTGTGGTGTTTATTACCCACCACTGACCATTACCTGGTCAAGCCGAGGGCAAGACATGCTTGTCTATTTTTTTTTTTTTTTGGTAGTTGTAATCTCTGTGAATTCATCATTAGTTGCCTATTGGTTATTCAACAAATTGTCCATGTTTTGCTAGGAGCCCAAAACTGTTTTATTTAGCCTTGCTGCGCCCCCCGCTGGTAAAACTCTGGCCCCGCCCCCAAGTTTGTCATCTCATTCATCTCTCCAGTGGGATTTGCTTCCTGAAACAGTCGTCTCCATCAATGGGAGAAATGGCAGCCTGACGCTGCTTCATGTTTGAGTTAGATTCTGATATGTGATGTAGGGGACCTTGACTTCATTAGCCCCGGTCCTGCTGAAGAACTACAAGACTTAGACGCTTCAGCTCTGTACTAAAATATTCCTCGTAGAAATATTCTACACAGCATGTAGATTCATTAATTTTTTTTTAAGATCTTAGATTTTTTTTTTTTTAATAAAACTTTTTTTCTGCTCATGAAAATACAAATAAGCCTGAATTGATGGGATTTTTTGGCTTCTATACCACATTGGACCAGGTCCAGCTGAAGGTATATAAGATTTGGGATGTTCAAATCTGGACTGAGTTATTCTACAAAGCTGGTACATTCATTAACACACCAGAAACTTTCTGAGAGACTCTTCCTCTCTGAGGTGCTCATTTTAACCCTGATCATGTTCCTGAGCTGTTGATAATGAACCTAATTAGCTGTGGCATGCTCCTCCTGCTACTTCTGTTTATACCTTCTTACATTTCCAGGTTTTTTAGAGATGTGTTGCTCATATTCCACATAAAATACTTGAATTATCACTTGGCAAATGAGATATTTTATTTATGTTGTAATATGAAGAACATATGGATTTATATTTGGCAATCATTGCGTGATGTTTTCTCCCACAGAATTCCAATTTTTATTTACTATTACTACTAATCCACAACCCTCCAGCAGCTGTTTATGGTGTTCTTTTATCATTTTGGCAGAAAATCTATATAATGTTCCCTGAAGAGTCTCTTTTTGTTATATTTGATGAAGTTAACCCATTTTTCTGTCCTATTCACCTTCTGCTGACTCAGATTATATTCATGGTGGGTCGAGGTTACCTGTCTCCTGACCTCAGCAAGGTGCGCAGCAACTGTCCGAAGGCTATGAAGAGACTGATGGCTGATTGTCTGAAGAAGAAGAGGGAAGAGCGTCCTCTCTTTCCTCAGGTGAGA
This sequence comes from Melanotaenia duboulayi, assembly GCA_026261665.1. Taxonomy (NCBI): domain Eukaryota; kingdom Metazoa; phylum Chordata; class Actinopteri; order Atheriniformes; family Melanotaeniidae; genus Melanotaenia; species Melanotaenia duboulayi. Next base: position 874,459 of record CM047997.1, on the reverse strand, counting down.
GCTGAAATCTAAAAAAATTGGAGGTAATGGATGGATTAAAGATAGAGGGACACCACAGCTGGAAGATAACCTGAAAATCTCTGATGGTGACAGGCCATCATGAGTCTTTGTCAGTTCAGACTTTTAATGAATGCAGGATTTATTCTGGTTCGATTAGAAGATTCCCTGAACCTTGTTCCCAGTGAGAGTTCCCTGGTTCCGCCACCAGGTGGTGTTGGAAGTGTACAGACAGAGCAGCTGTTGGTGACCTTCCTCGTAGATTCATGGCTGCTGTTTATCTGGACGTGATCATCACTCTGACCTGACCCGTGACTTTGCCATGTCTCCCCTCAGATCTTGGCATCTATTGAGCTTCTGGCTCGTTCATTACCCAAAATCCACCGCAGCGCCTCGGAGCCTTCACTAAACCGAGCCGGCTTTCAGACAGAAGACTTCAGCTTGTACGCCTGCGCCTCCCCTAAGACCCCCATCCAAGCCGGCGGCTATGGTGAGCTCAAAGCAGAAAAGCCCTCCGAGATCCTAGTCCACTGAAAGAGGACGGATCTAAAACGGTGATCATCCATCTGCAGGAGTGTGACTGGTATATGATGCTAGCAGTGATGCTACAGGAGCTGAAGTCTAGTTTCTGAGCTTTATTTTTCTTTACATAACACAACTTTCAAAATATGACCTTTAGTTTCTATTTTACAGTTTGTATCCCCCGAAAATGTTGTCCATTCAAGATATAAATTTAACATTCAGACATATGATCTGGAAACTTTTATAATTCTCTCTGATGTTTTACATTCAAAGTTTTGAAAAAGTTTCAGTCTGAATGTTTCTCATCAGGTGGAGAAAAACCACAGGCATCCCCTCCTGTTTAACGTACTGACCGGAATGGCCTAAAAATTCATGATCAGTTAATCAGTTTTACACATTTAATAGTAAAATAAAATGTAATCAGTAGCTAACATCTTTATATTATTGTACTATCTGTAGTGTATTGGCTTCACAACATAAATATACATGTTAGTGATTTTCCCTGTTTCTATCCTCCAGGATGCAGATATTTAATACCAACGCTGAGTAAATGTAATTCATTGCTTTTCAGCTGGTATGATGTCACATGATCTGTATGTCTACATTTTGTAGGATACAAAATCATTTTTGGCTTAATCTGCAGTTGGAAGAGGCCACTATTTTAAACACATTAACACACACTCGGAACAGATTTCCCTGCAGGACTCTTGATCAGGGATCCCTAACCCTGGTCCTCCAGGCCCACTATACAGCAGGTATTAGATGTTTTCCAACTGCAACACACCTGATTCAAGTTGAATGGATGTCTGACCAGCTCTGCACAAGCCTGTTATCAAAGTGAGTCAGGTGTGTTGAAGCAGGGAACACCTGAAATGTGAAACATTTCTCAGCTCAGGGAACATGTTGCTTAAAAACTGTCAGACATGAGGTCGATCGCCCCCCCAACCCCCCATCCTGCTCTGACCCACCTGTCCTGTCGAGCTTATGACCAGGTTCTGTCCAGCTACTGACCGGCTTCTGTTAAAATACTGTCCAGCTTCTGACCAGCTACTGGCCGGCTTCTGGTAAAATACTGTCCAGCTTCTGTCCAGATACTCTCCAGCTATTGACCAGCTACTGACTAGCTACTGACCAGCTTCTGTTCAGCTACTGTCCACCTACTGACCAGATTATGTCCATCTACTAACCAGAAACTGCCCAGCATCTAACCAGCCACTGATCGGCTTCTGTCCAAATACTGACCAGCTTCTGACCAGCTACTGATTAGCTTCTGAGCAGTTACTGTCCAGCTACTGACCAGCCACTGGCCGGCTTCTGTTAAAATACTGACCAGCTTCTGTCCAGCTGCTGTCCAGCTTCTGTCCAATTACTGTCCATTGTCTGTCCAGATACTGTCCAGCTTCTGTCCAGATACTGTCCAGCTATTGACCAGCTACTGACTAGCTACTGACCAGCTTCTGTTCAGCTACTGTCCAGATGCTGACCAGCTTTTGTCCAGATACTTTTCACCTTCTGTCCAGATACTTTTCACCTTCTATCTAGATACTGTCCAGCTACTGACCAGCTACTTTCCAGCTACTGACCAGATTCTATCCAGTTTCTGTCCAAATTCTGGCCAGATTCTGTCCAAATACTGACCAGCTTGTGTCCAGCTACTGATCAGCTACTGACCAGCTTCTGTCAAAATACTGACCAGCTTCCTTCAAGATACTGTCCAGCTTTTGTCCATCTTCTGTCTAGATACTGTCCAGCTACTGACCAGATTCTGTCCAAATACTGGCCAGATTCTGTCCAAATACTGACAGGCCTATGTCCACATACTGATCAGTTTCTGTCCAGCTACTGTCCAGCATCTGACCAGCTACCGACTGGCTTCTCTCCAAATACTGACCAGCTTCTGTCCAGCTACTGACCAGATACTCTCCATCTTCTGTCCAGCTATTGTCCAGCTTCTATCCAGATACTGTCCAGCTACTGACCAGCTTCTGTCCAGATACTGTGCACCTACTGACCAGCTACTGACCAGCTTCTGTCCA
>CM047997.1:655069-666069 GCA_026261665.1 Melanotaenia duboulayi | reverse complement strand
GTTACAGGCACGTGTCCATAAAATAGTTACAACCACAAAGCCACTGCCATTTGGACAAATCTGACCGGACTGTGGCGCTGCTCACCGACTGGGTGGGGGGGTCGATGAGAATCTTTAAACGGTTTTCTACATGTTACACACACACAGGATTGAGATAAAATGCTGCATCATGGCCAGAACTTCGTCTTTGCTGTATCACTGATGGGTTTGAAAGATAATCTTGATGCATGTCATCACTTACTTGAGTTCTCTTTGCTGAAATAAGAGGAAGTAAACATGTCAGAAAATTAAATTTCAATATTAAAATGTTTTAGTACCCTGATACAACCTCTGTTCAGATGCTAGTCTGCAGCTGTGATTCCTTCAGTCATCTTATTCCTGCTGTAATAAATCAGCATCATACAAATCAAATATAACACATTGTAAAAAGAAAATAGTTGAACCAACTTAAATTTTAATTACCAAGAAGTGATGAATTAAGTGTATTTATTTTCATTCGAATTTTCTCATTCAACAGTCAAACTTACTCAAATAATTTAATTTCTTTCAAATAAAGAATCACTCAGTTTCATGCAAAGTTAACAGAAAAGATCTAAGTAACAATAGGAATTTCATCCAGAAGTATGTCCACATTATGCCTGATATAAAATACTCGCACATTCACTGCAGTAAGAATTACTGAGACAAACCATCAAGATGTTCATCAACAGCTTTGGAACAACTCTGGGTTTTTAACTCTGGGGTTTCTCTACCTGTACCACCCTCCACACTCGGGGTACCAACTAGAGTTGGGACGATACTGGTATTGGTATCGTAAATACTTTCAATGCAATCCTGCCAATACTAAGGGTATCGTATCGGGCAAGCATTTCTGTCCAAAGACCATCTGATACCACGGAAACTGAATCATAATCCTTTGTTTAACGTCACCACACACAGACACAGAGAGCTAATGTGATGATGCATGGCCGTTGTTTTGAGTTGGTAGGCGGGGAAACAGCCACACGTGAGTCACCATTGTGCTAACATTTAGCATTACCATTATGTCAGCAATTTGGCATCATTACTTATTAGAAAATCCCACAAATAAGACAGTGATATGCGGAGTACGCAGGACTGAGGTTTCGAACGAGTGCTGCCAGATTTACCACCGGTGAACTTACAAAGCTGCTTCACGCTGCAGCGCGAAGCTGTGCAGCGCTACCCTCATCAGCGCAAAGATTAAAATGCGATTACGCTGCGCTGATCGCGTAAACAGACGGAGAGATTCTGTCACGGCTCCAATTGTAAAGGGTTTAAGAAAAAGCATAAAGAACTGCATGAAACAACAAACACGGGCAAATGTTTTTTTTTAAATGCAAGTAATTTGTAAAAGAAAGCCAGAAATTCACCAGAATAACAGAAAAAGTTTTAGAATTCATTATTCTGGATGCCCGGCTCCTGTCGGTTGTGGAAAACATTCGCTGCAAGTCCAACTTCAAGATAGTTTTTAACAGAAATTCTTTGATTGAGTTTTTGTACCTGGGTATCAGATCGGTATGTGGTACTGGAAGATACCTAAACCCCACATAGCAGAATCAAGATAGGACAGAAAGAAATTGTGTTGGACCTTCCGTAGTACCAGCTTAACATCCAACCAGACCAGATTATTCCAACATCGTCTAAATGTAAACATAACACAGGTAGTAGTAGTAGAGGTAAAGCACACAATTCAACTTTATAAGGTCTCATAAAAGCCTAAATTCCTGCTGAATATATATTTCCCATCTGCACACCTAATTGCACATTTAATTCAGTCACTTATTACAAATGGAAGCAATTCATTTAAGTTGGATCTACAGTTCTCTTAATTTCATCTTAACTGAACTGACAAAAGTTTCACTAACCAAAGTCCTGGATTCGCGCAGTGTGGTTCTCAACTTAAGTTTATTTATAGAGGACACACATCAGCTGAACAAAGTGCTGAACAAAGCATGGAAACAAAACATTTGAAAGTAAAATATAAAGTAAAAACAGAAACAAGAGCAGTAAAACGATAAAGCAGTACAGCAATGAAACCAGAAAACAAGAGTCTCATGCTGACCGAAGGCCAGATCATAAAAATGGGTCTTCAGGCGGGTTTTAAGACCGGACAGTGATAGGGCGTCTCTAACCGGAAGCAGCAAAGACTTCCATGGTTTAGGAGCAGACCGAGACCCCAACACCCCCACAAGGAGCTGATCAGCTGATCTGAGGCTGGCGAATATGGGAAAAACCGCTCAGAGAGGTACAGCAGGATTAAAACTGGATTTAGACACACCCTTACAAAAAACTAAAATAGTCAAGAGGAGTAAAATCAGCAAATGAAATTTCTTTAACTGGAATGAATCTTTAAATAAGGCAGCTTCTCCTCCCCCTTTCCTCCCGTTTCCACATTTATTCATAAAACTAAAATGAGGGGGTGTGTTTCATTAAGACCTGAAGCACTTGTGTCTTCTGTTAACATGTTTCTGTCAGAAAAAGAAAGTCTAAGCTGTGAGAAATGATGAAGTCATTAACTAACAGCAACAAAGATCTGATATTAAGTCCAGCAGCTTTATGAAGTTTCCTCTGGTCTCTGTTGTATTCTGAGTTTTTACATGGTCCAGTTAACAGATTACATCCATTCACCCCACAGGTTGACCCTGTTCCAGTCCTTATTTTACTACCACAGGAATGGTGGGAGTCGCTGCTGTGTCCTTGGCTCTTATCTGTACACTCATGTTTGGGTTTGCCATCCCAACAGCATGATGCAGGTGTGCAGCATGTAATCTGCATCCAGTAAGACCTGGATGCAGCCCATCAGGTCTGAGTCACTCCTACAGTTCCACAAGATACTGAGGTCATCAATGAACTTCATCCCATGGGTGATGCATCTGACAGTCATGTGTTCAGGCCAAGAAGTCTCCTGAAAAGCTCAGTTTCTTTACCCACAGCGGGAACGGGTCCTGAGATGTGGTCCTGAGATGTGGACCTGGGATGTGGACCTGAGATGTGGTCCTGGGATGTGGTCCTGGGATGTGGACCTGAGATGTGGACCTGGAATGTGGACCTGGGATGTGGTCCTGGGATGTGGACCTGGTCAAATGGACTTGACTTAATCCATTTCACAACTGAGTAGCTTGTACGGAACCTGCAATAGAGTCAATAAATTCCTGATTTACAAGAAGTCTTGCAGCGTTTCAGTCTCGTCTCAAGCTTTTATCCTGAAAGGAAGTTGCTCACTCGCTGGTTCTGCAGGGTTAGATTACTCCACCAGTTCCCCGTCATAGTCGACCACACCACCAGGAAGCCCTGGTGACTGGAACAACCGTCTTACGTTTCTTGCTGGTAAAGAGAGGAAAAAGAAACAAAATGCAGGCAGAAGGAAGCACAAAACAGGAAGTAGATTTAAGTAGGCATTACTGATTATTTTCATTTGTTTCATTTTTGACCTGAAATTCTCCCACATCGACGAATAAGATTTAATAACAGTAGAAGAGATTTTTCCAAATTTGTAAGAAAAATGATATCATCTGCAAATAATGCCAGATGGTGTTCCTGTTGTTGAAGTAGTATTCTCATGATGTTTAGCCATAATAAACAAAAAAGAGATATGGGATCTTCTTCTCTATATCGTCTTTGTAGCTTTGAATTCACTCAAAGTTCAAGCAGGTCGTGGAAGATAAAACTTTTTTTTGTGGGTATTGTGATATATTTTACAGTTTTGACACAATCACAGTTTAACATGATGAGGAAAACCAGTTCAGGTCCAAGTGAATCAGATGTAAGAATTAAACATCAAGCATGAAAATTAAACAAGGTGAAACATTTACATCGATGTTTCTGAGCAGTAGAGACATAGAGCATAGAGACATACTAGAGACAGACATAGAGACAGACTGTAACCGGAAAGCTGATTCTTTGCTGGTTTAAGCCAGTTGGCCTTCTCGTTCTAATTCTAATGAGCAAACAGTCAAAGAGACAAATTTATCCATCCATCCATCCATTTTCTGCCGCTTATCCGGAGTCGGGTTGTGTTGGGCAAATGTGTGTTTTTTTTGTTTGTTTGTTTTTGTTTGTTTTGTTTGTTTGTTTGTTTTGCCATGTGCACCAGAGCACCATCAACATGTAAATGAAGTGTTTTATTACTGTGGTCATGAAACTGTGTGTAACGCGTGTTTGCAGAAGTCTTGAAACGAGTCATGGACTATAAAACTTTTAGTGTGTGAAAGGACACTTTGATGTTTTTAATGAAAGTTCAGAAATTGCCGTCTGAAATGTTAATGGTGTGTACTCCAAGTGCCCAGTTTCTCCTGTACAGATACAAATTATACATCAAAATGTACTAAGACATTATTCTCTTCTGTCACCCAATGTGACCATCATCATCATCATCATCATCAAATTTCTCAGAAACCGTTCTAGCTCTCAAAGTTTTGTCTCATTTTCCTAAAGAACTGAGCAGCTATAGAGGTGGGCTGTATTATCACTTCCTTTCTGCTCCTCTTCATTTTCTTTAGCGGTCTTTATCTGCAGGAGGCCGGAGGCAGTTTGTGCTGCCCAACTATCAGCTAACAGAAAGTAGAGATGGCAGCAGGCTTTACGGGATATTTATAGCACAGCCAGGCGATGGGACTCTGGCAGGCAGCCTGTTCTGGTGGGCCGGATAATAATTTAGCATTTGCTCAGAGGGACAGAATTAACACAGGTCAATGCAGCAAACTAAAGCATGTCCCAAACACCAAGTTATAGAATGCCATGTGTGGTCCCCGTCCAGTCTTTACATGTAGCATCAAAGACCGGATTTAGATTGGAAAGTTTGAAAAGAAAACTTTTGTGTTTGGATTCTACGGTGGGCCACGTGGTGTCCAGAGATGCACTGAAACGCAGCTGTTGATGCTGAACAGGCAGTCAAAAAGAAGGAAATCCAGTTCCTGAATGCTGTGGAAAGCTCCTCGTCATGTGTTTAAAGAAATGCAAAGAACACAGTGAGGCAACAACCGAGTGTGTTCAGTCAGAGGCTGCAACACAGAAAGGAACAGGGGTTGTTCCTATCCCAAGACATAGATATACACGGCTTTCACAATAAATCATCTTAATTTCAAATAAGGAAACCATGGGGGCAGTGCTGAGCATATTAGCTGACATGCGACCAGAGAAAGAAACAAACCAGAGAAGAAGAAGAGGATCAGGAAGGGAACAAAAAAGCAGAAGAATCAAGCCGAGGACAACAACTGTAGAAGTTGCACAAGCTTTGGTAGAAAGGCTGTGCGTGAGTGTTTAGGGCATGTTGGGCGTTTGGAAACAACTGCATAGCGACGCGTTACCGCTGCTAACGGGGTCTGAAACTGATGTCGGCTCGTGGGAGTGAACTCTGAACTCAGCACTGCCCCCTGGTGGAGGAACTGACTTACAACCATGGAAGTAAGAGGACGGCGACGTGTGACAACGTTTAAAACGGACGTCGCTGTTTACGTACGTACGGGAGCAGAAATGGGCCTTTACTGTGAAAAATAAAATAAAATTTATTTATTTACATTTTTCTTGTAAATTATTCCTTTTTTTCTTCACATTTAAAATATCTTTATTTCTATTTTATTCTTTTGTTTTAACTTATTTTTTCTTTGAAACTCCATCATCACTAGCACTCCTGTCCTGGTTCCTCAGTCCTACGAGAAAACTCTGAGCATCACTTATTTCACCTGAATGTGCAGCTAAATCTGTCTGTTTATAAATTCAAACAGAAATAATAACTGTTGAATCTTCAATCAAATGAACTTTATTACAACATTAAAAGTAAAATCACAATCTGTAAATAACTTCATGTGATTATAAATTTACTGTAAAGACAAATCTGGGATGTAGGTCAGTTATTTCGTTACTATGGAGCCCCACAGCTACCTGCTTAAGCTTGTTAAAAAACTTAATTCCTAAAAACCTGATCGTATATCGTATCTGGGAACTGTTATGAAGAGCTTTTACACACCAGCAGCAGCCGTCTGTCCCTGTCTGGAGCATCAGTTAATGTCTGCACTGCAACAAGCTAAATATTCCTTAAATTCTATCAAATCTTCTTCTATCAGGTAAAGCAAGCTGACACTGGCTCAGAGAAGAATCAGAATAAAGGTTTCTGCACTGAAAAACTGTGCTCCAAATCATCCCAACAAGCCGCTTATTAAAAGCAATAAACCACCGATTTAGGATAAAATAACTTAAATGAGGATTTTGGTCTCTGGCTGAAGTTAATTCGAAGAATAAACACTGTAATCTACAATTTTTAACTGACTGTTTCGTGGAAAATATTACCTCATTTTGAACCTCAGCAATCACAGAAAATTTCCCTCAACTGATTTTTAATTTAGATTCTTAGTTTATATCAGAAATGCTCTTTTTAGGAATTTCATTAAATGTTTTTAGATTCATAAAAAGGTCAATAAAACATCAGCATTAAGCCCCAGGAGGAATTTCCCACCAGCTTCTCTCCCCTGAGTTCTCATTAGGATTAATCTGCTTTATTTACTGGGAGGTTTGTTCTGCTTTTTAGCATTTTGTAATTATTTTAATCTTTTATTAATATAAAGCCTGATATCAAAGGACATGGCCGAGTGGTTCTGGTGTCCCAAATATTCCCAACTCTCTCTGATCCGTGGCTGTTTGGTTTATTATTATCAAACAGAGTTCATTAGTCATCTGATTGTAATAACTCCCCGCGGGCGCCCCCAGTCCCACTGAGACCAGCCCTCAGTACAAAAATCTACTCAATCCCAACAATCTCAGCCACGTAAGAGGAGCTGACACCTCCGCCTGAAGAGCTGGACTTTAGAAAAACGAGAGAACCGTCTCTGTAAACACAAAAGAAACAACAGAAGAACTTTAGGGACCTCCCCCTTCCTTCTATTAGACAATGGTATGATCCAAGTCTGTGCTTGCATGTGATTGGCTGCATCATGTCCATCAAACTAAATCCCGCCCCCTGCCCGTTGAGCCAGCTGAAGCTTCAGCTTCCTGATGGGAGTCGACTCTTCTCGTTCGTTTCAAACACACATCACTGATTCTGAGTTTTTATTTCCAGCCACCGAACTGGATCTCACTGAGAAAGCTGCTGACACCTAGTGGTAAAGATGGGTACAGCAGGTTGTAAACGCATGGTGGAGAAGGGATGAATGGCTCTTTGGAAGGAGTTGGATCTAGAGGAGCTGTCCTTTCCAAAGAGCCATTCAAAGGACTGGCTCTGTGTTTTTTACAAACATTTCTTTTTAGAATTCAATCTCGTATAACTCATTTTGATCAAGGAAATAATCATTGGAAGAAAATATGAGGTCAGATTTGGATCAGAATATTTCAGACTTACACATCCCACCTATATATACCCTGTTGCTTTAAATTATTATGAAATATTAGTTAAAATTACATTTGGGTTGTGTTTTCACAGTAATCATTCCGTAAGGTAGCTCTGTATCTCCGTTCTCTGACAGTAAGATGACTATTTTAGATTTCCCTTCACCAAAAAACGTTGTTGCACAACAAAAACCAAGCAGCTACCATTTTTACTCCAGCAGTTTTCACACCAAAACATTTTAGTGAGGAAAAATAAACAGAAATAATAAATAATAAACATGTCTGCACATAAAATCTGTTATTAAAGATTTTCTTAAAATACTGAAAAAATAGAATAAAAATAGAATAAACCTGAGCGACATCAGTGCAAGTTTTAGTCAATGTTTTGGACTCATTGTATTGATTGTTTCCGATCACTACTTCCTGTTAATCGATGCATTCACGTGAATGGAGCACGTAATACACCAGACTCTCATGAGCACACGCGTGTCGCGTGATGGCAGGGGGGAGAATTTCTAGATGAAAAAACTAACAATGAAAACTAACGGCTCGCAGTCACAACTCCATTCTAATCATTCGTTCAAAAGAGCCGTTCAAAAGGATTGATTCGTTCATGAATGTTACATCTCTCATGTACGGTGGCCGTCAGCGGCCAAACTTCCTCCAGACATAAAGATGTTTTCATGTGAGTGGATCCAGCGGATCAGGTACAGGTACAGGTAACTACAGGTGTACTGTCTTCTTCTGTGGTGCTTTTAGGACGTTTCTTATCCCAAACGGAGCTCCTACCAGAAAAAGCTGCTACTGCAGTTTTAAAAGCTTCACACGGAGTTGTTTGTCCATTCAGAGACACCGTAAGCTTTTCTGTGACTGATCAGTTCTATGAGCACACCTGTAACGCTGCACTGGATGCTGACTGGTGCTTACTGGACAGAGGGCAAATCTCACCAGGTGAGGTCTGGTGGGCGTGATGGTCCTGTCCTCGTTTTCAAGACAAGCAAACAGTTTTTTCTTAAAGAAATCAGATAGTCGGGTACGATAAGAGCTGCAGGTTCCTTCCGCCATTTCAACCTTCTTTTGTTTTTCCAGGTAAAATGTTTGAGAACTGGTTGAGAACAGAACATGGCCAAGAGTCCCCAGCAGAGATAACAGCAAAGCCCAGAAACACACACATATGACCCCATAAACATAGCAAACCCAGTAACACACAGATCCTGAAAAACTAACACTTAAAATTAATTAGTATAAAAATGGGATAGAAGAGAGATGTCTGTGTATACTGTGTGTGTGTGTGTGTGTGTGTCCAGACCCCCCCCCCAACTGAATCTAATGGGAAAGTGTGTCCCAGCGTCAGACTCGGAGCTTGTTGCTGTGGAACAGCCTGATGGGAGATCTGCTGGAAAGCTGTTGAACTCGAAACGACTTATTTGTGCAGCAGCTGCTCAGCGAAGGTGGAGCTGAACACCTGGAGGAGCCGACAGCAGAGAAACTGTCTGATCCATTAAACACATCCAAAACTAAAAGCCTCCTTCCTTCATATCTCAGAGAGGCAGACATCTGCTGATGATCATCTCCTGCCAGCAGGAAGCTTTCATCTCAGTCATGTGAAGAACAACCGACTTTACATTGAACAGCTCGACTGTCTACAACATGTTGGAGACAGCATGAGGTCAGCATGGAGACCAGTCCATTTAGCTGAGAACTGGTTTCTTCCCACAGGGTTCTGGAGCTGGAGATGAGATTCATTATAACAGAGAGAAACAAAAAGATAAGAGAAACTAAGAGATGATGGAAAATGGATGATGTTAGAATTTAGTTCTTATTTTTAGCTGAATTATTGATTAACCAAATAAAAAGAACTTATTCCCCCTTTTATTCATCTGCTGACTTTTAATCTACTTAACAATAACAGGAATAAAAATGAGTCTTATCAAGACAATGATGACAAAAAGAAGAACTTTCCTTTCAGATAAAGCTTGCAGGAGGTCTGGCGGTGACCCCGATCCCCCCTGTAGTCCTGCTGGAATGAGACTAGAACTGGACTACATGAGATGACTTTGTTGTAAACTGTTTCTGTATAAATAAAGATCTTCTCGTCACCCTGACTGACTGAAGCAGGTTTTATTTCAGGATGATTTCATGTTTCCATGTGATGAAGTTTATGAGTCTGAACTTATAAAATAATTTTAGAACAAAAAGACAGAATTGTTTCAAATAAATCAGCTTTGATATTTTCTCATAAAGGTGTTGATTACAGAACATCCAGCCATTTTTATTTCTTTATTTTCGGCTCAGAAAGAAAAGAACAACATGTGGACCCTGAAGACCCGCACCAGCTCCGCCTCGAGCTCGTGGCTCGGATCAGACTCCGGTCCGCTGTGATCCAGTCCGGTTTCCGGTCCGTCCCTCCCAGAATCCGGCGCTGTGATTGGACGCTGGCTGCTCGTCAGGAAGAAAGAGCTGCTGTGTTGAGGCCGAACTCAGGCACACATCCAGGACCAGGACCAGGACGAACTGGAATACCCGAGTGGAAGGGATCTGTACGGTACCGGCGGCGCGGAGGCATTTAACGGACCGAGTCTGAGCGGAGCTGCAGCGGGTCTTTGGTACTCGTCTCTCCGCCGCGTGCCGCTGTGTTTGGGTCACAGAGATCCAGATCCGCCGCCGTGTGGCCCGTCTCAGACCAAGTCTGTCCGGAGCCGGAGGACCCAGGTCGACTCCTCCGCTGGCGCCGGAGGCTGCCGAACCGGACCGACAGCCCCGCAGAGCTCAGCCTGGATGGATCCTCCAGCGCCGCTTCGTTTGCGTCAGAACAGCGGAAAGAGTGAGAGGACTGCGGCGGTCTCCTGTTGAACCCGCAGACCCGGACTGCGGAGGATCCGCATCAGGTGAGTTCGAACCGGAGCGCGGACACCTCATCAGAACCGCACAGCTGCTTTCGTGTGTGTGTGTGTGTTTGTGTGTGTGCGTGTTTGTGTGTGTGCATGCGTGCGTGTGTGCGCGCGCATGTGCGTGCGCCACTTCGCGACGCTGAAACCTTCTGTAAGGCCCCTGCGTACGCGCAGAAGCACGCGCATTAATCCGGTGCGGAGATTAACAGTCGGACCCGGTCCGGAACCGAGCAGGGAGCCGTCCAGGAGCAGCAGCAGGAAGGCTGGAACAGTTTTCCCGACTTTGGCTTCTTTTGGAAAACCTGGAAGGAGCGCGAGCGAGCCACACTCATTATGGGATTATCTAGTTTTTCTTAGTCCGGCGCACGCGACACAAAGTCATAATTTATTTCCAGTTATATTATATATAAAGAGTTTATCTCTCTTTTTTTGGTGGGGGATCATTTTTAATAGAAATGAATAATAAAGCTAAATCTGGTTTCTTCGTGGTGGTTGAAGCTTTATCATCAGACTGTTGTATTTGCTCTACTTGGTGAGGACTATTTTTTTGTCTCCTCTCTAAAATAACATCCCTGAAGTAAAAGAAGTTTATCTTCAACTAAGGGCTGATGTATAATCCTGGTCTCTACAGGAAGCTGATCCGAGTGTGTGTTACTGTGTCAGAGTAAATCCACCTGGACACAGTAGAACACATCAGTGTATCTCCTCCTCAAAGAAACCACAAGACAGCAGCCCAGGTCACCCAGGAACCAGTCAAGTAATCCAGGAACC
>CM047997.1:445027-456658 GCA_026261665.1 Melanotaenia duboulayi | reverse complement strand
GTCAGGAAACAGGAAGTAGTCAGGAAACATGGACACATGTTGGTAGTTTTTCTGTACTTTAACATTCAGATGATTGTGTCTGGACCGGCTCAGAGGGACTTCTGTCAAACCATTCCACAGCTTGTCTTTATGCAGACGTGTTTTAGGGTCAGCAGGAGTCCACACAGTCCAGCCTGGGGACAGGTCTAACAGCTAGGCTACTACAGATAAGGTACATCTGCCTTTCTTTGGATGTGATGGCTGCCGGTCTGGCTGTTGGTCCATCTGTTAGCGAGGCTGTCATCCTCTCAGTCTCCGTCTCTGTGAGGGCGTGTAACAGTAGCGTCAGAGTAGTTCTGTTGTAAACGCAGGAAGCCATGGAGCATGCTCGGTGCAGGCTGGCTACATTTAGGCTCTACAGGATACCGTGAGTGTGGAGCCCGGCATCGATCACATGTCACTGCTCACCAGGGTGAACGTCTGAGCTGCAATGAAGAAGAAAAACGTCATGTGAGTGATGTTTAATAAGTAGAACAAGTGTTTCAGTTCATTTCATCATGACAGGCATGTACACCAGTTCCACTCCAGTCCAGAAGGTGGCAGTAGTGCTCCTGCAACACAGTTCTTCTCTGTTTTGGTTATTTTGTGTATTTAGTTGGATTGTGGGAAGTGATTATTCCCTTTCTTTAATATTCGGGGCTCTGGTGTTTCCTACAGGAGACAATAAAGGAAGCACCAGAGTTCTCTTCCTTAACTCATTTTTATTTCCCTGCTAGACTGTTGGACAGAACCCAATGCATCCACATAATTGTGGATTCATTATCTTTAAAATAACTATTTTTGATCACACAAAACTGAACTGTATGAAAAAATACATGCTTCATTCTGTTCTGATAGGGTAAACCTATAAATTCAGCCTGCAGTAGCACATTTTAACAGAACACCAGATCTGGATCTGGATCTGGATGCAGTGGGAACTCTGGACTACAGATTTGTTTACATACATGGCAGCAGGTTGTTGTTGTGTTTCTTGTCTTCTGTTGTCAGATGTTTATATGAGTCCAGGCTCTTTTCCAGGTTCTCCTCTCGGCTCGTGTGTTGGTTTCGATCCGTTTCCTCCTTGGGTTCGGGGCTCGCCGTCTGAAAGCTGCGTTCATAAAATAACAATAAAACAGACATTGTACACATCTCCAGACAAATCCAGCTGTGAATGAGATGGAGAACCAACCTCACAGCAGATCTGAATCTGTCACCGATCATTTCAGCTAAAAGTTTTAACAACTTATTTTCTCTCCATTGTCTCCATTAGTTCTAAATCTGAGAATACAGGTTATTATACACGCCTGGAAAATCTCCAAAGGGCGTTGACCTGATAAACTACCTGAACCAGTTCCTTTCAATATGGAAGAGCAGCATCAGTGATGGAGGAAAACTTTCCTTTTAAGTAAAGCTAATATAGGACTTTAACCTGATGTTAAAATAAGGTTACATCTAAAACATGCAGGGCAGGGGGGCCCGAGGACCTGGATTGGGAAACACTGCTTTAAACAGAGTATTCACCCTGAAACATGAAGTTCTGTCACCAACAACCAGCTGTGATGTTCATGCTGCAGTTCGGACAGCTGATCACAGTCATACGTGTTCTCAAACACACACCTGTTTTCAGTGGTGGTGTTGGTGGGGGAACTGGTTAGATCCTGCTCTTTGCTTTCATCGTCCTCAAAAGGCTGAAAGTTGACAATCTCCACACGTTGTGGCTCTGTACCAAGGTCCATGATCACCACCCGCTGGCTTTCACACTGCTGACACACACACACACACGTTCATAAGAAAACCCAGAGCTGGGACGGTTGAGAAATTAAGACCAACACAGTGTAAAAGAAGCAGAGGAGCAGGTCATTTATGAGAAAGCTGGAGATCTTCCACAGTGTCTTCTATCCATCTATGAGCAAACAACAAACCTGTTTTAATTGTACATTCATGTTGTTTATTGTATATACATCTTCTCTACAGTCCTCTGAGACAACTTGTTGTGATATAGGGCTATACAAATAAATTTGATTTGATTTGATTTGATTTGATTCTCAGGTAACGCTGATGGAATTTAGGTGGCTTGATTTTTACAGGTTCTACCTAAAAAATCAGTTGGACACCTGCAGCGTATTTAGAGCTGCTTGAGTCCTCACTAAGACCAAGAAAGTGGACCACATCAGTCCAGCTCTGAGGTCTTTACACTGGCCGCCGGCCCGTCAGAGGATAGACTTTAAAGCTCTGCTGCTGGTCTAGAAAGCTCTCAATGGTTTAGAACCAAAATATGGACCTACCAGATGTACTCAGGTCATCTGGATCCAGTTTCTTTCCCAGAAGACCACATCACATTCAGTTCCCAGAGTCAGAACCATACATGCACTCTATGCTTCACATGTCTGGAACAAACTCCCAGAAAGCCTCAGGTAAGCTGAAATATCCAGGTAAAAGGCCCACCTGTTCTCTGCTGCATTTCACTAGTTTGTATTTAGAAGTCCAGATCTGTCTCTGGTTCTTTTACTAGTCTGGGACTAGCCTTAAGGCTAACCCGTGAATCTGGCCCAATATCTCACTCTCCACCGCAACAAATTATTCCTGGGTAGACTGGTTTAAATCTAACCTTTCAGGCTACACTCAGTTCATCCAACTCAAAATTTTCACCCCCTCATTACCTTTGGTGTGCCCCAGGGATCTGTCCTGGGGCCCCAACTTTACTTTCAGTATTTAAAATACATTTTACTGCTACGCAGATGACTAGCTCTATCTTTCCAGTAAATTGACCTTTACCTTCAGTCTTAGTGAAATAAAATCCTGGTTCTCCTTAAATTTTCTGAACCTAATACCAATACTGAACATAACCATGTCTACATGTTTTCTTCCCATCTCTATGAGTACTTTATCTTAATTACAGATGTAGAAGGTAACATCACAGTACCGAACACCTGATCACATTTGTGACTGTCATCAAGCACATGGGTTTGACTTTGGATTTTCCTTTCCTCTGACAGTCTAAAAGATCCCCTGTCTTTACGCATCATCATTAGAAACCCAAAAGTTCCTGAACATCTCGAAGATTTGATTCAGGTTCAAACCCTGTGTTTCCGCCCGTCAGATACAGAATAACTTTACCTCACTGTCTATGCTGTCGGTCTCAGGCTTTACATTCTGATGGTCCTTCTGCTGCTGCACCTCTTCTGGTCTCTGCACCTCCTACAGGTTGAAACAAATTCACATCATAATGTCTGAGTACTAGGAAAAATAAATCACCTGCTGGATTTAACTGAATATCTGAACTGGTTCTGCTTCTATATAGATCTACTATAGATCTGCTGAAATAAAGACATGGAGTTCCCCTGGGCTACTCAATTCAGTCCTATGAGAGCTGCAATCTAGCGTTTTTTTTAAATACTTTATTAATCCCAAGCTGAGAAATTTTTTCTCTGCATTTAACCCATCCTAGTTGTTAGGAACAGTTGGCTGCCAGATTCCAGCACCCGGGGAGCAATTGGGAGTTGAGGGCCTTGCTTAAGGGCCCACAGTGGTTTACCTAAGTTGCCAGCCCAGAGACTTAAACCCAGGTTCTCCGGACCCAAGCCCATCTCTGTAACTAATAGGCTACCACTCCCCTTTTCAATGTATTCCTTCTTCAACAAAGTTGAATAAAATTAAATGGAACTAACAGTCTATCAGGTTCTGCACAGTGACTCGTTAATTTGGGATACATAGAAAACCTGCTGGATTTTGGCCCTCGTAGGACTGAGTTGAGTAGCCCTGATATAAACTATCTACACCCAGTTGAAGGTCTTCCTGGATGAATGTTCCAGCCTGGGTTTAAATGTACTTGAATCAGCTCTTTTAAGGGTTTTTAAAGACATGAAAATGCATTCTGGAGACTGTGTTTTACTTTTGCTTTAAGATTTAACTGCTGCTTTTGACACAGTGGATCAGGATCAGCCTCCATTCTTGGTCCTGTCTTGCTCTTGCTTTGCTTGGTGCAATATTTAGAAAGTATTGTGTCCCATTTCACTTATATACAGATGACTGTCAAGTCTATTTGTCTTAAATCCCTTAAATACTGCAATCTGGACTACCTTTACTGGATTCTTAATTTCTTTATTTCTTGTTCTTTATTTGTGCTGTTATGTTGTTTTCAAAGTTCTTTAGAGATAAAATGGTATGGTAATGGTAACTACATGCTCTAATCATGGAAAGAAAGCAAATATCTGATCATCATTATGCTGTCGACACTCAGCTCTATATTACTGTCTCACCGGGGGATTCAGGTAGCAGACAAAGCTTTAGTTTATGTCTCGGTCAAATTAATAACCAGAAAGGTCAGAATTTTTAGCTAAATGAAGATAAATCTTAAAGTATTATCTTTGGAACCAAAGATAACATCCACAATATTTTAAGTGACCCAAGGTGAAGTTAACTCAACTATTCTGCAGGTTTCACTATTTGTATGGGATGCAGATGTGATGTATAATGTTTCAGAGCTGGAACTGGATAAGAGCAGATTATCAAACATCAGATGAACCTGTGATGAGGTCTCTGCCGCTGTCCTGCTCTGATCCATTTGAGACTCCTTCAGCTGCTGCAGAGCCACCTCCAGCTCCATCGGGTCTGGACAGGAGCCCTCTGCCTGTGCACGAGTCTGCACACACACATGCAGAAGATCATCCCAAATATGAATGAACTGCCAGACTGAAGATTATTTTAGGATTTTAAGACCTGAGGAGAAAGTGAGGCCTGCTGTGGTTCAGGATATCACCTGCAGAATTAGAAAGGGGTTGTCTTTGCTGAAGGATGGCGAGCGGGAGGGGGCTTCCCTTCTCTTCTCACGAAGTGAAGAAGCCTGCTGGTTTCTCCTGATCCTTTCCAGCTGCTCCTCCACACTCATCCTGGTTCTGCCGACCTCTCGCTCCCCGAATCCCACCTGATCCACTGCACTCCTGGGACGATCCTACACAGGACAACACCCTCAGCTCTTCTTCACTCATGAAACTTTTCATGTCTTTCATATTTTTTTTTTTTTTCTTGTGCTCTTGGGTTGTTGTGAGAGGAAACTGTTTCAATTCTCCAGCCAGATATGATGTTGACCAAGTACATGGTCCTCTATGTGCACTCTCAAAGACCTGTAGTTTCTGCAGAGTCCAACAAACAGGACCTACAGTGGTGATTACCAGCAGTACCAGCAATACCAGCATTCCCAGCAGTACCAGCAGTAGCAGCAGTACCAGCAGTAGCAGCAGTACCAGCAGTAGCAGCAGTACCAGCAGTAGCAGCAGTACCAGCAGTAGCAGCAGTACCAGCAGTAGCAGCAGTACCAGCAGTAGCAGCAGTACCAGCAGTAGCAGCAGTACCAGCAGTAGCAGCAGTACCAGCAGTAGCAGCAGTACCAGCAGTAGCAGCAGTACCAGCAGTAGCAGCAGTACCAGCAGTAGCAGCAGTACCAGCAGTAGCAGCAGTACCAGCAGTAGCAGCAGTACCAGCAGTAGCAGCAGTACCAGCAGTAGCAGCAGTACCAGCAGTAGCAGCAGTACCAGCAGTAGCAGCAGTACCAGCAGTAGCAGCAGTACCAGCAGTAGCAGCAGTACCAGCAGTAGCAGCAGTACCAGCAGTAGCAGCAGTACCAGCAGTAGCAGCAGTACCAGCAGTAGCAGCAGTACCAGCAGTAGCAGCAGTACCAGCAGTAGCAGCAGTACCAGCAGTAGCAGCAGTACCAGCAGTAGCAGCAGTACCAGCAGTAGCAGCAGTACCAGCAGTAGCAGCAGTACCAGCAGTAGCAGCAGTACCAGCAGTAGCAGCAGTACCAGCAGTAGCAGCAGTACCAGCAGTAGCAGCAGTACCAGCAGTAGCAGCAGTACCAGCAGTAGCAGCAGTACCAGCAGTAGCAGCAGTACCAGCAGTAGCAGCAGTACCAGCAGTAGCAGCAGTACCAGCAGTAGCAGCAGTACCAGCAGTAGCAGCAGTACCAGCAGTAGCAGCAGTACCAGCAGTAGCAGCAGTACCAGCAGTAGCAGCAGTACCAGCAGTAGCAGCAGTACCAGCAGTAGCAGCAGTACCAGCAGTAGCAGCAGTACCAGCAGTAGCAGCAGTACCAGCAGTAGCAGCAGTACCAGCAGTAGCAGCAGTACCAGCAGTAGCAGCAGTACCAGCAGTAGCAGCAGTACCAGCAGTAGCAGCAGTACCAGCAGTAGCAGCAGTACCAGCAGTAGCAGCAGTACCAGCAGTAGCAGCAGTACCAGCAGTAGCAGCAGTACCAGCAGTAGCAGCAGTACCAGCAGTAGCAGCAGTACCAGCAGTAGCAGCAGTACCAGCAGTAGCAGCAGTACCAGCAGTAGCAGCAGTACCAGCAGTAGCAGCAGTACCAGCAGTAGCAGCAGTACCAGCAGTAGCAGCAGTACCAGCAGTAGCAGCAGTACCAGCAGTAGCAGCAGTACCAGCAGTAGCAGCAGTACCAGCAGTAGCAGCAGTACCAGCAGTAGCAGCAGTACCAGCAGTAGCAGCAGTACCAGCAGTAGCAGCAGTACCAGCAGTAGCAGCAGTACCAGCAGTAGCAGCAGTACCAGCAGTAGCAGCAGTACCAGCAGTAGCAGCAGTACCAGCAGTAGCAGCAGTACCAGCAGTAGCAGCAGTACCAGCAGTAGCAGCAGTACCAGCAGTAGCAGCAGTACCAGCAGTAGCAGCAGTACCAGCAGTAGCAGCAGTACCAGCAGTAGCAGCAGTACCAGCAGTAGCAGCAGTACCAGCAGTAGCAGCAGTACCAGCAGTAGCAGCAGTACCAGCAGTAGCAGCAGTACCAGCAGTAGCAGCAGTACCAGCAGTAGCAGCAGTACCAGCAGTAGCAGCAGTACCAGCAGTAGCAGCAGTACCAGCAGTAGCAGCAGTACCAGCAGTAGCAGCAGTACCAGCAGTAGCAGCAGTACCAGCAGTAGCAGCAGTACCAGCAGTAGCAGCAGTACCAGCAGTAGCAGCAGTACCAGCAGTAGCAGCAGTACCAGCAGTAGCAGCAGTACCAGCAGTAGCAGCAGTACCAGCAGTAGCAGCAGTACCAGCAGTAGCAGCAGTACCAGCAGTAGCAGCAGTACCAGCAGTAGCAGCAGTACCAGCAGTAGCAGCAGTACCAGCAGTAGCAGCAGTACCAGCAGTAGCAGCAGTACCAGCAGTAGCAGCAGTACCAGCAGTAGCAGCAGTACCAGCAGTACCAGCAGGACCAGCAGTACCAGCATTCCCAGCAGTACCAGCAGTACCAGCAGTACCGGTAGTATCAACGGTACCTCAGGCAGCAGTGGTAGTGTAGAACTGCTTTCATAAATCACCAGAATTTGTTTTGCTGAAACAGCTGTCAGGTTTTTCTTCTCATTCTTCTCCACTGTGTCACCTTGTAGTTCCTACAGTAGCTGCTTTTCCTCCCCTGCTAACATCATGGTGTGGTATAACATTTTACGTAAAAGGGAAGGTTCTTAAAGGGTAAGTTTAAACAGTAACATAGCCTTGCGGCTGAAACCTGGTGACCAGCCTCTAAACCTTATCTGGCAACTTCCATGTGCTCCAGTCTTAACAATGCAGCTGCAGTTAACTAGTGTCACTGGTAACATGGATCTGGACCATTTAGGTCGCTCGTCTGTGTTAAAATATCAGGTGAAAGACAGGATAGACACTAGGATAGTAGGTGCAGTTAAATAATACCTTTGCCTTAGCTATGCAAAAGGGAATAACAGCTTAACTTCAATCATTTTAAAAATAATAAAAAATCAAATCAAAATCAAATAAAATTCTAAATAAACTTAAAAATTCAATCATCGAAAATCACCATAACCTATATACTATAATCATTATAACCTTCAATAAAGAATCATAAAAATCTCTGATCAACTCACTCTTAAATCTATTAAATCCCTTCAGCTTCAGCTCTGTCGAGGTTGAAGAGGGGGACACATCCAGGAGCAAAGAGGTTAAAAGCCATCAAACAGGCTTTTATGTTGGATAAAGCATCCAGAAAAACCCTCATACTGTGTCAGAAATCTGTATGCCAATTTCTCTTCTTTCAATAAGATGCAACCACACATTTGAACTGAACGTTTAGCATCTTATTTTAGCCTCTCTGAGCAGATTTTATTGTTGTTTTTACATTTTTTAACTGACAAACTTCAACAGGTTTTAGTGAATGGTCATAAGTGTGACTGTGTGATCTCCAGCATGGGTTCACCCCAGGGCTGCGTTCCCTCGCCTCTGCTGTACATTATATGTACACGGACACCTGGCAAGCCAGCCAGGAGGGCAGCTACCCGGTCCAGTTCTCAGATGTTCTGCTGTCTCTTCTTCAGGGTCCAGTATCAGGACATGGCACATGGTACTACTGAGACAATTAACTGGATCTCAACGTGACAAAAACTACAGAAATGATAATTGATTTCAGGACAAAACCTAAAAGGAGGAGGAAGAGCTGGTGAACAAATGGAGCAGCAGGCTAAATAAAGTGCCGAAGTTACTTTGGACTGCTTCCTCCCCGTGTGTTTTTGTTGCACCCAGCCATACCCCGAACACTGGGTCGTAACAATGTCTCAGCTCCAACAGAGAACAGTGTTTGTTCATAACATCCAAAAGTTGAGTTTTTACCAGAGAAAGATGCAGGTTGTTTCTATTTATGGTGCTGCAGTTTTACATTATTTTTAAAATTATATTTATAGATTTCTTCATGTTTTTGTTCAAACTCTGTGATGTTTGACTTGTAAACAAACCAGAAAGTCTGAAATGTGCAGAAAAATAGTGTGACGGTGAAACAAGAAACTCTTCACATTAAATATGAGCAAAAAAAGAAATAAAGAAATCAAACAATAAAAAGATGAAGCCAGAAGCTTATCAGCTGCGGTAAAGTATGAGACAAAAACTGGAATGAGTTCATTTGACTTCAGTGCTTCTCTTGATACTGACGGTCATACTTACACATCTGGATTCCGGCTTTTTGGTCTTCCTCAGGGTGACGTAGGAGGCGATGGTGGAGGACTCCGGGGGATTCATGGGAGATTTGCTCCTCGGAGGGACAATGCCCACTGGGTAGGGAGGTGCCGCTGGAGGTACATCAGGGACATCATCACTTTCACATGAGCAGACATGGAAACCTCTGAAAGCTGGCTAATCCAGCTCCGACAGTCTGGACGTACCTTTATAGGCTGCAACATCTTTCCTGTCAGGAGCCGTCTCAGTCTTATCTTTATCTTCACCGCCGGCCTCGTCCACTTCCTCCTTCACTGTGGTGAGTTCAGGCTCGCTCTTATACAGACGATAGTCCTGAGCCTGCTGTGAAGTTGAGGAGAGGTAACACTCAGGTTTAGGACACACACATGTTGATGTCTGAAAATTTTCCCTCCTTACTGTTAAATTGGTATGAAGTGGTGTCTGTATCCTGGGGGAGACAGACATTTGGCAGGCTGTAGGTGAGGGGAATGCTCTTCATGTCATGAGAAACTCAAAAGGGGGGTTGGGTTAAGTACCCAGGAAATGTTTTATGTTGTTATGTTTTAGGGGATTAGATTTTTTGCATAGATGTATGTATCTGTGTATATTTTTAAATATATACATGTATGTGTATATACATGTGCATATGAGTATGCATATATAAGTATATGTATATATGTGTGTATGTGTGTGAATATATACGTGTATATGATAAATATAACTGGAGAATATGAATCTGCTGAATGATGGCTATTATGTAACATATATATGAGTAATTCCATTGAGCATTGATAGGCAAATGATAAATTATTTATTGGTATATTGTGTTTTAAAAGGGGGCAGGCATTATAAGTTTTCTTCTTCCTGCTCCTTTCAAGCATGGTTGTGCCTAAAGATGTGCTTTTGATTTGTTTTTGTAAAATTCTGTGTTGGTTGTGCATAGCCATGTGAGAAATAAAAAAAAATAAAAAATGTATTACTCTTTAAGGATCATTTTATTTTTTCTTGTTTAAAAACAATAAATTACATTAACACAGTGTTAATAAATGGGTATTGACTGTATCCTGGGGGATGCGTTGTCCAGATAGGGGTGCATATGTTCACCAGTGTACATATGCTTTCAGGCAGTTTCTGACAGGATAGAGACGGCATCCGTAGTTTTAGAGTAGATTAGATCAGACGTTTTGCTACCTGATGGTTCATCAGATTCAGATGAGGGAGCCAGTGTGAGGATGCTAACAGCAGTGACCATTTAACGGATAGCTGTGATGAGGCAGATGAGGGAGCGAACCAGAGTAAACGAGGGAAGATTGTTATGAAAGAAATCGGACCTCGTAGCTGCCATGGATCTGTAAAACCCATGTGACAAAAGGCAGTGTGTTTCTGTAGGGCTACACAAATTATCATCATACATAAGGAACGCACAAACGCGGACTCTGTGAAGCTTTTGTGATCGTACCTGTCAATGCACAAATATGTACTACTTCTAATGCCTCCTGGCCAATCTGTCCATGTTAATTTTGAAATGCTTAAACATGTTTTAAAAAATTAAGAAAAAAATTGTTAAGAAAAAGAATGAATTGTTTTGGTGTAAATATTGTATGTGCAGCATTTGTCTGCAACAGTGCACGATTTATTGTATTGTGATGTGAGTTAGTCTTTTTCATTCAGACTGCACACATGCACATCCACACGTATGCACACAAACAGCAGTTCGTGTCAAACTTAAACAGTTTAATGGTTTTTATTGGTGATTGAGGGGAAGGGGTGTCTGTTTTTTTACACTGAAATTTCCCTTTTTCAAAAGGTGGTGAAAAACGGAATTTGAGCATCAGTCTGTTGCCAAGTTGCTTTACTGCACCAGACGAGCTACCCACTCTCTTAACATACTTCTCAAAATTTATTATCAGACAAGCCTGCATTCATGTCAGCTCATTGAAAGTAGAGTCAGCACTAATGCCTCTGAAATGAAGGCAAAATGTGCCAGGCTGGAGACCTGCATCATGCGTTGTAAGTGCAAAGTAAGGCTTTGCATTGTTACAGGACAAAATCCCAGCAACAGTTTCCACATTTTTACTGCCAGTAGGCTACTGCTAGTGGAGCAGCTCCACAGGGGAGATTTGTTTTATAATGTAGATTTGTTTCAAGCATTCATGTGAATAACTAGAGTTCAGTTTTCTCCCTCCTTTGTATGTGTATTAATACCGTTAATGTGTTTTAAAAGTTTAAAAATGAAGGATTGAAAAAAAAAAAGCAAAATAGTCAATTTAGAACCTAAATGTGCAACATATCATGAGAGATACAAACTGTAAAATGGAAAATAAAGGTCATATTTGGGGGAAAATATTACAAGATTGTGTTGTTTTAGCCTAGGAACATTAGAAAATAGCAATTTTTAGATTTTTGATGCCACCGTGCATCAGAAACGTCTTCTTGGCTTTATTCCAGCCATAGAGGAGCATTATTTTTCTTCTTTTCACACACACATACAACTTTCTGCTCACTGGTTGATCTTTGGCTGCTCCTGATTGGACGTTACCGTCAATCTAAGCTCTCTGATTGGTGGAAAGTCTGACAGGAAGTGGCTTCATCATCATGTCCAGGTCTAAATAGAGGTCTCTTAGCAACATAGTAGTGATGGTGATGTTTTTATGATAGGATGTG
>CM047996.1:27598137-27609353 GCA_026261665.1 Melanotaenia duboulayi | reverse complement strand
TAGACCGAGATAACATTTTGTATTTGTTCCCGACGAATTAACTCTGACACAGTAACAGATCCTGATTCTGACTTTCCTGTAGTAATCTCACATGTCTCAGCTTTCTGTAGAGACCAGGATTCGACATGCAGCCCATATAGTTGAGAAGATGTTTTGAGTAAATTTCCGACAGGAAGCAATGAATGAATTGTCCAGAAGAGGAAGCACAAAAAATATGCATAAAATATAAAAATATAACAACATATTTTTGGTCATTTGTGGGCCCAAACCAAACAAGGACTATCTCCTAACGTTACATTGTTGTTTACACCCCTCAGAAACCTACACACTGCATCACAAAGAAATCCTGCCCAACTTTACAATTCCAGCAGTCGTTTAGTGTTTCTATAACTTCAGCTCTGTTTCCATCTGCAGAGAAAAATACGATCAATTCACTTCAGATTTCTGCACCTAGATGTGAATAATTACAAAAAAAAAAAAAAACATATTTAGATTATCTTCCAACCCTCAGAGTCGTGAGCCAGTCACGTCATCTATTACAACCATGGCAACAACAGTCCTGCATCCAGGACTTTTAGTTTCCCCTGGAAACAACCAGGCAGCAGTTTCCTGTTCAGGTTTCAGGAGCTCAAAGTCTTTCTGAGCAGAAATGCCTGAATCACAAACTTCCAGTACTGCTTCCAGTAAATAGTCTGAGCCTTGAGTTTGACGATGTTTGTATATCAGTACATGTGAGGAGGAAGAAAAGCAAACCACAGCGACTGTGAAGACATACAAAGATGTTTCTGGGCCTTAAACAGCTAAAAGTCACATTCAGATTTCCTGTGTCACTCAGAGCTTATGATGAGATGGTGATCAGATATGACAGCATTAACCAAAAGTTTGGTAGTGAGTAAAGTAGTTGTAGGAATTACTAAAGTAATCCCAGGAATGTCTCGATATGCTGCCAGCAATACGATTCGTCAACAATACAGCGAAGCCTCGATGATACGATGCGATTCTTTAATGATTTGACAATCATTTGACTTTATTCAATGCAATTCGGTTCAGTACAATTCATGATGTGATTTAAAATTATTCAACACAATGAAAAGAATTTTACAAGACCACATTTGGTTTCTAAATACATCACAGGTTTCTGTCTTTCCCTGTGAAGGATGTATTTGATACTTGATTGTTTTGTATAAAGCAAACAAATAAATTCAGTGTTAAAGAAAATGCAATTCAGTTTTCTTCCTAAAACTAAATCATGAAAAAAAATTACAATCTTTTCATTACATTTGTTTCTAATCTCATTCTCTACTTATACATTTGTTTAGAAAATTTCGTATTTGACTCTTATTACAAAAAAGAAAAAAAAATAGAAGCACAGAACACAGACCTCCACCAAACTATTGTCATTTTCTTTTTATTATTTTATATGAATGATTGTGGGCATAATTTTTAAGCTAGAAGCTCTAATGTCAAAATGATCTCTATCTCCCTGACGGCAAAGCAACCAACGCTACAGAAAACATGAACCCCATGACGCCATGAAGGAGGTAATGCAGCATTTACCAACAGTCCTTTTTCCAAGTCCTTTTACTAACCGTGTTCTCTGTCATTTTCGGTTCCTCCAAGTTTGCTGTTTACTAAATGCAGCTGCGCCACCCGCTTCCCGTCAGAGGTGATAATCTAGTAATTGATGTAAACATGGGGTTTACTGATGCTGACACATAAGAAAGATACATTGTGCATTTAGCTGGCAGCTGAAGCTACCGGTGCAGTCACATTGCAAAAGTCTGTCTTGGACAGACGTGTCAAAACCAAAACGGTTTAATCTGGGCCCAAAACTGAACTATGTTGTCAAATAGTGTACCGAGTCAATCAGAAACACGACTGAGCAGTCAATAAACTAAGGCTACTGCCAACTAGGCACGTGTATACAGTAAGCCTATGTAAAAATAAAGTACAAACATACAAAATGAGAAGTGTATTACTCAGTCACAACATAATTTCTCTGTACTGGGTCAGGCCATAGGCCATAGGCAACGAGGAGAAAAACCCCTCTTATTTTGAATCCAGGCCCGTCATGCCGTAACCAGACCTGTTATCCCGTATCCAGGCTTAGCATCCTATATCCAGGCCTATCATACCGTATCCAGGCTTGGCGTATCTGGGGCCGTCATGCTGTATCCAGGCCCGTCACCAGGCCTAGGCTTAGTATGCTGTAACCATGTCCGTCAAGCCATATCCACGCCTGTCATGTCGTATCTCGGCTCGTCATGCCGTATCCAGGCCTGTCATGCCATCTCAAGGCTTGACATGCCGTATCCAGGCACATCAAGCTCCAGGCCTGTAATGTCGTATCTAGCCTTGGCATGCCGTATCCAGGCCTGTCACTTCGTATCTAGTTTCGTCATGCCTTATGTAGGCCTGCCATGCCGTATCCAGGATTAGCATGCTGTATCAAGTCGCGTCATGCCGTATCCTGGCCTGTCATGTCGTATCTAAGCTTGGCATGCCGTATAATTCTAGGAATTAATAAATATATCCTAGGAATGAATAATGTCATCCTACTAATGAGTAAAGTAGTCGTAGGAATGAGTAAACTAATCATAGGAATGAATAAAGCAATCCTAGGGGATGAGTAAAGTAATCACAGGATTGAGTAAAGTCGTCCTAGTAATGAGGAAAGTAGTGATAGGAATGAGTTAAATAGTCCTAGGAATGAGTAAAGTAATCTTAGGAATTAATAAAGTAATCCTAGGGGATGAGTATAGTAATCCTAGGATTGAATAAAGTCATCGTAGGGGATGAGTAAAGTAGTCCTTTTAATTAATACAGTATTTCTAGGAAGGAAAAAATAAATCCTAGGGATGTGTAAAGTAATCCTAGTAATGAATAAAGTAATCACACGAATGAGTAAAATAGTCCTAGGAATAAGTAAAGTAATTCTAGAAATGAGTAAAATAGTCCTAGGAATGAGTAAAGTAATCCTAGGGATGAGCAAAGTAATCCCAGGAATGACTGAAGTAATCCTAGGAATGAGTAAAATAGTCCTATCAATGACTAAAGTAGTCCTAGGAATTGATAAAGTAATTCTAGGAAAGAATAAATTTATCCTAGGGATGTGTAAAGTAATCCTAGTAATGAATAAAGTAATTCTAGAAATGAGTAAAGCAACCCTAGGAATGAGTAAAGTCATCGTAGGAATGAGTAAAGTCATCCTAGTAATGAGTAAAGTAGTCGCAGGAATGAGTAAAGTCATCGTAGGAATGAGTAAAGTCATCGTAGGAATGAGTAAAGTCATCGTAGGAATGAGTAAAGTCATCGTAGGAATGAGTAAAGTCATCGTAGGAATGAGTAAAGTCATCGTAGGAATGAGTAAAGTCATCGTAGGAATGAGTAAAGTCATCGTAGGAATGAGTAAAGTCATCGTAGGAATGAGTAAAGTCATCGTAGGAATGAGTAAAGTCATCGTAGGAATGAGTAAAGTCATCGTAGGAATGAGTAAAGTCATCGTAGGAATGAGTAAAGTCATCGTAGGAATGAGTAAAGTCATCGTAGGAATGAGTAAAGTAGTCGTAGG
The DNA here is from genome assembly GCA_026261665.1 of Melanotaenia duboulayi. Lineage (NCBI taxonomy): Eukaryota > Metazoa > Chordata > Actinopteri > Atheriniformes > Melanotaeniidae > Melanotaenia > Melanotaenia duboulayi. The sequence continues at coordinate 27,605,782 of CM047996.1, read as the reverse complement.
AATAAGTAAAGTAATCCTAGGAATGAATAAAACTGTCTTAGGGGATGAGTATAGTAATCCCAGGAATGAGTAAAGTAGTCGTAGGAATAAGTAAAGTCATCCTAGGAATGGGTAAAGTAATCCTAGGACTGAGTGAAGTACTCCTAGGAATGAATAAAGTAATCCTAGGAATGAGTTAAGTAATCCTAGGAATGAGTAAAGTAGTCGTAGGAATGGGTAAAGTAATCCTAGGACTGAGTAAAGTAGTCCTAGGAATGGGTAAAATAGTCCTAGGAATGAGTAAAGTAGTCGTAGGAATGAGTAAAGTAGTCCTAGGAATGGGTAAAATAGTCCTAGGAATGGGTAAAATAGTCCTAGGAATGGGTAAAATAATCCTAGGACTGAGTAAAGTAGTCTGGAGGCGGAGTTTTGTGCTAACTGAGGTTGAGTCGTCTCAGTGAAACAAGTGAAACATTATTACAATGATCAACAGGAGAAACCATGTTAATGGTTTATTACTATTAAACAACCTGTATGTGAACAGCCTGATAAACAACAACTCCTGATGAAGCCGAGTTGTTCTGCACAAAGAACAAAGAGAAGCTCTGACACGTTCCAGCGGCTGCTGAGAGACGACCTTCCACACATACGTATGCACACACATGCATTCGCACAGTCTACACGCTTTGAATTAATTCAGGGGGGGGGTGGATGTGTTGCCATCCATTGCCTCGTCGAGCGCGCCACCATGTTTACGTGCGCGTCCTCGATAAATACAGAGAGGAAAAGGAAGGATGGAGAGAGCAAGACAGGTAAAGGCACCGTTGTCTTCTTCTTCTCTGTTTGCTGCTGCACCATCCTCATTATCATCCCCCTCTCCTCCCTCCTGTCTGCCTCCTCCTCATCGTCCTCCTCCTCCTCTCTGCCAGTGAAGGCATGGCTAGTTATCTCAGCGACAAAAGAGAGAGAGAGTGATGGAGAGACCTTGAGTGGAACTGGGGGAGAGAAAGCGTGAGAGAAGGAGGCTGCAGACTTTGAGAGCAGAGAGGAAGAGGAGCAGGAGGAAGCAGGAGTCTCCATCTTCGCCATTTCAGTAGGTTTTCCTCTCTGTGTCTCTGTGTAACATTCTTCCGTCCGCTGTCACGCTGCAGTAGTTTAGTTCTGGTGGACGTCTTCTCATGTACTGGTCGACTCCTGAGACAGTGTGTCTGTTGTCTTCTTCATGAGGACATAGTCTGCTCTGGTTCTGCTGTGGGTCCTTCAAATCTGAGTTTAGGTGCCTCCAATGTCTCCCTGTTTCTGTCTTCTCTAATGTCTCCCAGTTTTGGTATCCTCTAATGTCTCTCTGTCTCCGTCTCCTCTAATACTCTCTGGTTCTGACTTCTCTAATGTCTCTTTGTCCGCTTCCATTAACGTCTCCCAGTTTTGGTCTCCTCTAATGTCTACCTGTCTCCATCTCCTCTGTCTCCCTGTCTCCGTCTCCACTAACGTCCCCCAGTTCCCATCTCCTCTGTCTCCCTCTTTCCATCTCCTCTGAGGTCTCTGTGTCCCCAACTTCTCTAATGTGTCTCTGTTTTTGTCTCTTCTAATGTCTCCCAGTTTCCGTCTTCACTAATGTCTCCCTGTTTCCATCTCCTCTAACGTCTCCCAGTGTCGGTCTCCTCTCAAGTCTCCTTGTCTATGTCTCAGCTAACGTCTCCCAGTTTCCGTCTCCTCTAAAGTCTTCCTGTGTCCATCTCCTTTAACGTCTCCCAGTGTCGGTGTCCTCTAAAGTCTCCCTGTCTCTGTCTCCCAATTTTTATCTCTGTCTCCCAGTTTCTGTCTCATATAAAGTCTCCCAATTTTTATCTCTAATGTCTCCCAGTTTCCATCCTCTCTAATGTCTCCCAGTCTCCCGCACCTCTAATGTCTTCCTGTCTCTGTCTCCTCTCGTTTAAAGTCTCCCAATTTTTATCTCTAATGTCTCCCAGTTTCCGTCTCCTCTAATATGTCTCCCAGTTTCCCTCTCCTCTAATGTTTGTGTCTCTATCTCCTCTAATATCTCGTTTCCATCTCCTTTAAATCTACCTGTTTCCGTCTCCTCTAATGTCTCCCTGTCTCCGTCTCCTCTAATGTCTTCCTGTGTCTGTCTCCTCTAACATCTCCCAGATTCTGTCTCCTCTAACATGTCTCAGTTTCTGTCTCCTCTAACATGTCCCAGTTTCAGTCTCCTCTAACATCTACCAGTTTCCATTTTCTCTAATGTCTACTTGTTTCCGTCTCTAATGTCTCCCAGTTTCCCTCTCCTCCGTCTCCCTGCTTCCATGTCCTCTAATGTTTCTGTGTCTCCGTCTCCTCTGATGTCTTTGTGTCTCCATCTCCTCTAATATTTCGTTTTCATCTCCTTTTAATGTCTCCCAGTTTCTACCTCCTCTGTCTCCCAGTTTCCATCTCCTTTAAATCTACCAGTTTTTGTCTCCTCTAATGTCTTCCTGTCTCCGTCTCCTCTGTCTTCCTGTGTCCGTCTCATCTAACATCTCCCAGTTTCAAGGACCTCTAATGTCTCCCAGTTTCTGTCTACTTTAAATCTACCAGTTTCCATCTTCTCTAATGTGTCCCTGTTTCAGTCTTCCCTAACGTCTCTCTGTTTCTGTCTCCTCTAACGTCTCTCTGTTTCCGTCTCCTCTAATGTCTTCCTGCATCCGTGTCCTCCAATGTCTCCCAGTTTCCGTCTTTACTAATGTCTCCCTGTCCGTCTCGTCTAACATTTCCCAGTTTCCATCTCATCTGATGTCTCCACGTCTCCGTCACCTTTAATGTGTTCCAGTTTCTGTCTCATCTAAAGACTTCTCTAATGTCTCGGTGTCCGTCTCTGCTAATGTCTCCTAGTTTTTGTCTCCTCTAACGTTTCCCTACTTCTGTCTCTAATGTCTCCCTGTTTCTGTCTCTTCTAACGTCTCACTGTTTCCATCTCTTCTAAGGTTTTTGTTTCTCTGTCGCATCTAATGTCTCCCAGTTTCTGTCTCCTCCAATGTCTCCCAGTTTCCATTTCCTCTAATGTCTCCTAGTTTCTGTCTCGTTTAAAGTCTCTCACTTTCTGTCTCCTCTAATGTCTCCACGTCTCCGTCACCTCTAATGTGTTCCAGTTTCTGTCTCATCTAAAGACTTCTCTAATGTCTTTGTGTCCGTCTCCTCTATTGTCTCCCTGTTTCTGTCTTCTCTAATGTCTTATTGTCCGTCTCAGCTAATGTCTCCCAGATTTTGTCTTCGCTAACGTCTCCCAGTTTCCGTCTCCTCTAATGTCTCCATGTCTCCATCTCTAATATCCCTTGCTTCCATCTCCTCTAACGTCTCCCAGTGTCGGTCTCCCCTCAAGTCTCCTTGTCTACGTCTCAGCTAACGTCTCCCAGTTTCTGTCTCCTCTAAAGTCTCCCAGTGTTGGTGTCCTCTAAAGTCTCCCTGTCTCTGTCTCCTCTAATGTCTCCCAGTTTCTGTCTCGTCTAAAGTCTCCCTGTTTCCATCTTCTCTAATGTCTCCCTGTCCGTCTCCGCTAAAGTCTCCCAATTTCTATCTCCTCTAATGTCTCCCTATACGTCTCCTATGTCTACTTGTCTTTGTCACCTCTAACGTCTCCCAGTTTCTGTCTCCTCTAATGTCTCCCTGTCTCCATCTCCTCTAACATGTCCCAGTTTTAGTCTCCTCTAACATCTACCAGTTTCCATTTTCTCTGTCTTCTTGTTTCCCTCTCCTCTGTCTCCCTGCTTCCATCTCCTTTAATGTCTCTGTGTCTCCATCTCCTCTAATATCTCTTGTTTCCATCTCCTCTAACGTCTCCTAGTTTCTACTTCCTCTAATGTCTCCCAGTTTCAGTCTCCTTTAAATCTACAAGTTTCTGTCTCCTCAAATGTTTCCCTGTCTCCGTTAGCTCCAATGTCTCCCTGTGCCTGTCTCGTCTAAAGTCTCCCAGTTTCTGTCTCCTTTAATGTCTCCCTTTCCATCTTCGCTAACGTCTCTCAGTTTCGGTCTCCTCTAATGTCTCCCAGTTTCTGTCTTATCTTAAGTCTCCCAGTTTCCATCTTCTCTAATGTCTCCTTGTCTGTCTTCTCTAACATCTCAGTTTTCATCTTCTCTGTCTTCCTGTGTCTGTCTCCTCTAACCTCTCCCAGATTCCATTTTCTCTAATGTCTCTCTGTGTCCGTTGCCTCAAGCGTCTCCCTGTTTCCAACAGCTGTAACGTCTCCCAGTTTCTGTCTCTTATAACGTCGCCCCGTTTCCATCTGCTTTAATGTCTATCTTCTTTTCCTTTAATTTCTCCGTGTCTCCGTTTCCTCTAATGTCTCCCTGTTTCCATCTCTTCTAAGGTTTTTGTTTCTCTGTCGCATCTAATGTCTCCCGGTTTCTGTCTCTTCTAACATCTCCCTGTTTCTGTCTCGTCTAAAGTCTCCCAATTTTTGTCTCCTCTAATATGTCCCAGGTTCCGTCTTTACGAATGTCTCCCTGTCCGTCTCTGCTAACGTCTCCCAGTTTTGATCTCCTTTAATGTCTCCAAGTTTCGGTCTCTTCTAATGTCTCCCAGTTTCTGTATTCTCTAATGTCTGTGTCTCCATGTCCTCTAATGTCTCCCTGTTTCCAGCTACTCTAACATCTTCCAGTTTTCGTCTCCTGTGTTGTCTCCCCATTTCTATCTCTGTTAATCTTTCTGTTTGTCTCCTATAACATCTCCCTGTTTCCATCTGCTTTCTTTTCCCTCAATTTCTCTGTGTCTCTGTCTCTGCTAGCATCCCTCCCTGTATGTTTAATTACAATAATGATGTTTTAGGCTTGGTTATGGGCCAGGGAAAACGTCCTGAGAGAGAGCAGAATGACCAGATGATGAAGTTGAGTAGTGAACACAAGATCAGTGTCTCACTTGGACCCTAGAGGAAGTCCGATGGTGGAGGAGGTAGCTGAGGAAAGATCTCCGATTGTGGCGACTGAGTTCAGGTGGAAGGCAGGGCGAGCAGGCAGACAGTGGTGGTCTGGCAGAGAGAGAAGTCCAGATCCAGAGTTGCTTGTAAGTCTCCACGGGATGGACATCAAAGTGCTCGGAGACAACAAGGTGTGTTTTCTAGCAAAGAGCCACAAGAAAAATCACTGGAGCTGGCCTAAATACCACGTAAAGAGAGACAATCTGGCGAAGACTGGAGCTCCTGCCTGTCCTTAAGGAGCAAGGTGACGAGCAGGACAATGAGCTTCAGGTGGTTCCAATCGTAGCTCCAGACTCCGCCCTGAGTCTCCATGGCAACCTGCTCAGCCCTACCTGGAAACTGAGAAAACACACAATCAGAGCAAACCATGACAGTCTTCCTGTTTTGGTCTCCTCTAATGTCTCCGTGTATCCCTCTCTTCTAAAATCTATGTCTCTGTCTCCTCTAACGTCAACCTGTTTCTGTCTGCTTTAATGTTTCTGTTTCTGTCTCCTACAACGTCTCCTAGTTTCCAACTCTTCCGTTTCCCTGTCTCCGTCTCCTCTAAAATCTCTGCCTCCGTCTCCTCTAATGTCTCCCTGTCTCTGTCTCCTCTAATATCTCTGTCTCCGTCTCCTCTAATGTCTCCCTGTTTCCATCTCCTCTCCCGTCTCCCATTTCTCTTGGGTGATGCCTGCTACATACATGTAATTTTTTGCTGATGTTTCAATAGGGAGCTTTCACTGCTCTTCATGGCTGGTGTAGGATTCTTCAGCAAGATGTTGCCTCCAGTCAGGAAGATATTGATTTCAGTCTGGTAGATGTTGATTTCAGTCTGGAAGATGTTGTTTTCAGTCTGGAAGATGTTGATTTCAGTCTGGAAGATGTTGATTTCAGTCTGGAAGATGTTGTTTTCAGTCTGGAAGATGTTGATTTCAGTCTGGAAGATGTTGATTTCAGTCTGGAAGATGTTGTTTTCAGTCTGGAAGATGTTGATTTCAGTCTGGAAGATGTTGATTTCAGTCTGGAAGATGTTGTTTTCAGTCTGGAAGATGTTGATTTCAGTCTGGAAGATGTTGATTTCAGTCTGGAAGATGTTGTTTTCAGTCTGGAAGATGTTGATTTCAGTCTGGAAGATGTTGATTTCAGTCTGGAAGATGTTGTTTTCAGTCTGGAAGATGTTGATTTCAGTCTGGAAGATGTTGATTTCAGTCTGGAAGATGTTGTTTTCAGTCTGGAAGATGTTGATTTCAGTCTGGAAGATGTTGATTTCAGTCTGGAAGATGTTGTTTTCAGTCTGGAAGATGTTGATTTCAGTCTGGAAGATGTTGATTTCAGTCTGGAAGATGTTGTTTTCAGTCTGGAAGATGTTGATTTCAGTCTGGAAGATGTTGATTTCAGTCTGGAAGATGTTGTTTTCAGTCTGGAAGATGTTGATTTCAGTCTGGAAGATGTTGATTTCAGTCTGGAAGATGTTGTTTTCAGTCTGGAAGATGTTGATTTCAGTCTGGAAGATGTTGATTTCAGTCTGGAAGATGTTGTTTTCAGTCTGGAAGATGTTGATTTCAGTCTGGAAGATGTTGATTTCAGTCTGGAAGATGTTGTTTTCAGTCTGGAAGATGTTGATTTCAGTCTGGAAGATGTTGATTTCAGTCTGGAAGATGTTGTTTTCAGTCTGGAAGATGTTGATTTCAGTCTGGAAGATGTTGATTTCAGTCTGGAAGATGTTGTTTTCAGTCTGGAAGATGTTGATTTCAGTCTGGAAGATGTTGATTTCAGTCTGGAAGATGTTGTTTTCAGTCTGGAAGATGTTGATTTCAGTCTGGAAGATGTTGATTTCAGTCTGGAAGATGTTGTTTTCAGTCTGGAAGATGTTGATTTCAGTCTGGAAGATGTTGATTTCAGTCTGGAAGATGTTGATTTCAGTCTGGAAGATATTGATTTCAGTCTGGAAGATGTTGATTTCAGGGGTGTTAGTGATGGGAAGTTCAGCTCTTTTCAAAGATCCGGCTGTTTTGATTAGAATCTTTAAGAAGAGTCGATTCCTTCAGGTTTACATTTAGTTCCACTCAGAGCTTCTATTTTAGTCTAATTTAGCAATTATGAAGGGTTTGTTTGTTGTTAAATATTTTTATTTTTATTTATTTAGTTTTTTGTAATAAGAATCTGAGATTTTAACATCTTTAAGCATTGGGGCAGCACAATGAAAAATGTACTTTTCTTAAATCAATAACCCAAAATCTACCTTTAATATTACTAAGTTGCTTGATATTTTGGGGACCTGGTTCTCTTGGAGTACAGTCTTCATTGGACGTCCAGGTCCACCCGTAATGTCTAAAACAAGGATGAGGTCATTTTGCAGCTCTGACAAAACGTTTTGCAGTGAAACGTTTCCAACTCTGTAATCTGCTTCACGTGAGTTGAGCTTTCAGTGAGATGGATGCTACTTTAGTTTAAAAAACAAAACTCTCCTTTATGACAGGTGTGTAATTTATTTATAAAGGAATCAACAGGCTTTTCTTTGTGTTCAGGATGAGACATCTCCAAGTAGCTTTGTAACTAGTTTGGCTTCATGCCGTCAGATGCTTATATTTTGAGACAAATAACCCACTGTGGTCTCGCTTCATTACCCACCACCATTGACCTGGTCAAGCCTGGGGCAAAGCATACCTCGTCATACCTCATTGTCTTTTTGTTTTTTTGGTAGTTCAAGGGTGCCTCAGGGCTCAGTGCTCGGCCCT
>CM047996.1:27542740-27554353 GCA_026261665.1 Melanotaenia duboulayi | reverse complement strand
GTTACTTCCTGTTTATGCTTTTCAGAGTGAAACTGTTGATTTTCCCTGACAGAGAACCAGTACAAAACCAGTGGACAATCTAAGCTCCTCCCAGTCCAGAAGGACAACAACAACAACAGCTGCACCACTGCCGTCTCTATCGGTACTGGAACCAGAGAGGAGTACGAGAACTACGACGAACTGGTGGCCAAGTCACTGCTCAACCTCGGCAAGATAGCAGAGGACGCTGCCTACCAGGCCATGACTGAGTCGGAGATGAACAGCAATTCCTCCAACAGCGGCGGGGAGGACGAGGACGAGGAGGACGGCAGCGAGCAGGGCGACAGGACGGGCGAGCTGAGCGTGGACCTGGACAGTGATGTGGTCAGAGAGACTGTGGACTCCCTGAAGCTCCTGGCCCAGGGTCACGGCACCATGCTGTCCGAAGACGGCTACCCAGAAGGCAGTTTGGTGAACGGGACGACCGGTATGGGGGTGAGGGCTCAGGGCGGGGAGAACGGAGAGGAGGCGTGTCTCAGCAGTCTGGAGTGTCTGAGGAACCAGTGCTTCGATCTGGCCCGGAAGCTGAGCGAGACGCAACCGTTGGACCGGTCAGTCCGCCACTCGCTCCACCACCAACTCCAGAACCCAGCCGACCCGCAGGTGCTGCACCACCTGAACAGGTACGTAGCCTCCTCTTGGCCTACAGGTGGAGCCTTCTCTCCCCAGATTGATGTGAGAATCTACACGTTACATCAATGTTTTCATACAAAAATGAAGAGAACAGAGAGAGAACTGCAGGTACCTGGTCACAGGACTTCACAGACTCAGGTACCAACAGAGAGTAGAAGAAAAGAACCAGAATCAGGTCTGGACAGTCTGAAATGCAGGACACTGGTGGGTCAGGATAAAACATGATATTTAATTTATCCCCAACATCTGGCCAGCTGACAGAGATGGACCCAGAATGGCTGAAGTCCAAACCTTCACCCAGGCATGATCCGACTCAGAGCCTTCTGATCCAAGCAAAGCTGCGTCTTTTCATTAAATCCTACAATCATCTCCTTTTTATGACCTCATGAGAAACCCTGAAGAAACCTCCATCGGTTTCAGGATCTGATAAAACAAGAAACAGAAATCTCTACCCCAGCCTGGTCTAGGATCAGCTGGTTGGCCACCGCTTGCTGTTACACTTCCTGATGAGGAGGTGGTGACATCACATTAACAGCGGCAATCAGATGTTTCCACTGCATCCGTCCGCAACCTGCAGATAGATTTAACACGTCTGTGGTTCCTTTGTTTCTGGACCAAGTCCACTCAGAGACGAGTTTAGCTAAAATAATAAACATTTTTATTGTTGGGACATTTTGTCCTCAGGACTTAGTGTTTTATAGCCCATTTTATAACCCAGTCTTCAAAGCGAATCTGAAAACGCTCCCGTTTTGTTTCCGTGTTTACCACCCAAACCGATGAAGCCATAGCTCCAGCCTGTCTGTAAGCCACCTGCTCAAGCCCCGCCCACAGCTGCTAAGCACCATGTGGACGTTACCACTGCACCTTCTGGTCTTCTACCATCAGCAACGAGTGGACAGCACGTTTCTGAGCATGCTCCATGTCTTCTTCTCTGTTTCTGGTGTATTGCTGCAGCAGCGTTAGAGTGACACCTACAGGTTGGCAGATGTACTGCAGTGTTTTAGTGGTTTGTGTGACGCACACATTTCTGGAAATGATTCAGTTTTTATGTAAAACTAAATCAGTTCCATCTCCGTGTGGACGTTGCCTGAGTGTAACCAACCCAGTCTGGACACTGGAAAATGAGCGACTCAGAAAGGCTTCTTTCACATGTGGATTATTTAATCCCAGGACCTGACCCTAGTCAACTCAAGTTTCTAGAAGCTAATGCTAACACCTCGTCTCAACATAATTCGTCCATAGGTCCATCTGCTGTGCAGACTCTGCCCCCTAGTGTTCAACGTAATGAAATGCATTTCTTTCCAGATGGATCAGAAGGCTCAGGGCGAATACACTAATGCTTTTACAATCCCAACTTTCTCTTTATTTCACTACATGATGACCGTGGCTCAGTGTTGTGACCCCTGGCAGCCATCTGCACCGAAGATTTCCTCATCAGTCTGGCCAACTGTGGGGCCAAAGTCCAGCTCTTCCCACATCATTTGTTTCTGTACAGGAAGAAGGAAGCAGCGATAACCACAGGTGCGGTACTTTCAGCAGAGCTGCCACGGCTCTTTACACTGAAGTTTATCCCATTATTAACAAAGGTCCTGGATTCAAAATGACCCAGTTACACTATAATTACTTTATATGAAATTATTAGCAGCTCAGACTGATGTGCTCATTTAGAGGAATTATTTTCATGTGGCAGGTGGTTGAAATGGACACATACACACACATGCTTTGTTAATACAAACATTTCTTTGTATTATTTGTGGCGGTAGGATTTGTTACCAAGCACATGTTAGTATGCAGATAACATGTTAGAATGCAGCTAACGTGTTAGTATGCAGATAACGTGTTAGTATGCAGCTAACGTGTTAGTATGCAGCTAACGTGTTAGTATGCAGATAAAATGTTAGTATGCAGCTAAGGTGTTAGTATGCAGATAACATGCTAGTATGCAGCTAACATGTTAGTATGCAGCTAACATGTTAGTATGCAGCTAAAATGTTAGTATGCAGCTAACATGTTAGTATGCAGATAACATGTTAGTATGCAGCTAAAATGTTAGTATGCAGCTAACATGTTAGTATGCAGATAACATGTTTGAGATTATTTGGATCTTTAAAAGAACAAACCCACCGAGTGTAATCAGATGATAAAATCAAAGCTTTCATTTCCATCAGTGTTGGACAGATGGAGAGATTTAGACAAAGCTGGACAATGTGGGACCATGTTGGACAGTGTTGGACGTATTGGACAGGGTTGGACAGACAAATCTGGATAGTTTTGAACAGATTTGAGAAAAGCTGTAACTATTTGGAAAGTGTTGGACAGAGCTGGGCAGTGTTGGAACGCTTTGGACATGCGATGTTTCTCCTGCTTGTGTCTCAGGTATGACAGCTGCCAGCAGGGGACACCAGAGGATTCCCGGTCTCTGGAGCGCAGCTACTCCGACATGGTGAACCTACTGAAGCTGGAGGAGCAGCTGAGTCCGGCGTCCAGAGGTTACCCCACCAGCCAGGATGGAGACGAGGACACCACGTCAGTGGCGTCCGACCGCTCTGATGAGACCTTTGACATGTCCAAGGGAAACCTGACGCTGCTGGAGAAAGCTATCGCCTTGGAATCGGAGAGGGCAAAGGTCATGAGGGACCGGATGGTGTCCGAGCACACAATGCCCCGCCGGGTTCACCATCATCACCGTGGCCACGGTGACCACAGCCAGCGGCTGAGTGGCAGTGGTGAGGAGCAAAAGTCCAGGATGCATCAAGACGGACTGAGGAAGGCGTACTACCCTAAAGGTAAACCCCCCATGGAAAGATGGTTTTAGTCCACATTAATCTGGTTTTTGTTAATAGAAAGCTGGTTTTAGTCCACATGAAGCTGGTTTTAGTCCACAGAAAGCAGGATTTAGATCACACGGAGCTGGTTTTAGTCTACAGGAAACTAAATCTAGTCCACAAAAAAACTGGATTTAGTCCACAGGAAGATGGTTTTAGTCCACATAAAGTGGGTTTTAATCCACAGGATGCAGGTTTTAGCCCACAGGAAGATGGTTTTAGTCCACATGACGCCGGTTTTAATCCACAGGATGCAGGTTTTAGCCCACAGGAAGATGGTTTTAGTCCACATGAAGCTAGATTTAGTCCACAGGAAGCTGGACGTAGTCCACAGGAAGCTGGTTTTTGTTAATAGGAGGCTGGATTTAGCCCTCAGTAAGCTGGTTTTAGTCCACATGAAGCTGTTTTTAATCCACAGGATGCTGGATTTAGTCCACAGGAAGCTGGTTTTAGTCCACATGAAGCTAGATTTAGTCCACAGGAAGCTTGTTTTAGTCCACATGAAGCTGGACTTAGTCCACAGGAAGCTGGTTTTTGTTACTAGGATGCTGAATTTAGCCCTCAGGAAGCTGGTTTTTGTTACTAGGATGCTGAATTTAGCCCTCAGGAAGCTGGTTTTTGTTACTAGGATGCTGAATTTAGCCCTCAGGAAGCTGGTTTTTGTTACTAGGATGCTGAATTTAGCCCTCAGGAAGCTGGTTTTTGTTACTAGGATGCTGAATTTAGCCCTCAGGAAGCTGGTTTTTGTTACTAGGATGCTGAATTTAGCCCTCAGGAAGCTGGTTTTTGTTACTAGGATGCTGAATTTAGCCCTCAGGAAGCTGGTTTTTGTTACTAGGATGCTGAATTTAGCCCTCAGGAAGCTGGTTTTTGTTACTAGGATGCTGAATTTAGCCCTCAGGAAGCTGGTTTTTGTTACTAGGATGCTGAATTTAGCCCTCAGGAAGCTGGTTTTTGTTACTAGGATGCTGAATTTAGCCCTCAGGAAGCTGGTTTTTGTTACTAGGATGCTGAATTTAGCCCTCAGGAAGCTGGTTTTTGTTACTAGGATGCTGAATTTAGCCCTCAGGAAGCTGGTTTTTGTTACTAGGATGCTGAATTTAGCCCTCAGGAAGCTGGTTTTTGTTACTAGGATGCTGAATTTAGCCCTCAGGAAGCTGGTTTTTGTTACTAGGATGCTGAATTTAGCCCTCAGGAAGCTGGTTTTTGTTACTAGGATGCTGAATTTAGCCCTCAGGAAGCTGGTTTTTGTTACTAGGATGCTGAATTTAGCCCTCAGGAAGCTGGTTTTTGTTACTAGGATGCTGAATTTAGCCCTCAGGAAGCTGGTTTTTGTTACTAGGATGCTGAATTTAGCCCTCAGGAAGCTGGTTTTTGTTACTAGGATGCTGAATTTAGCCCTCAGGAAGCTGGTTTTTGTTACTAGGATGCTGAATTTAGCCCTCAGGAAGCTGGTTTTTGTTACTAGGATGCTGAATTTAGCCCTCAGGAAGCTGGTTTTTGTTACTAGGATGCTGAATTTAGCCCTCAGGAAGCTGGTTTTTGTTACTAGGATGCTGAATTTAGCCCTCAGGAAGCTGGTTTTTGTTACTAGGATGCTGAATTTAGCCCTCAGGAAGCTGGTTTTTGTTACTAGGATGCTGAATTTAGCCCTCAGGAAGCTGGTTTTTGTTACTAGGATGCTGAATTTAGCCCTCAGGAAGCTGGTTTTTGTTACTAGGATGCTGAATTTAGCCCTCAGGAAGCTGGTTTTTGTTACTAGGATGCTGAATTTAGCCCTCAGGAAGCTGGTTTTAGTCCACAGGAAGCTGATACTTTTTAATAGGAAGCTGGATTTAGTCCTCACAAACTTGGATTTAGTCCACAAAAAGCTGTTCCTCCGACTGAGGACGATGGACTTGTCCAGGCTTAGGGAAAGAATCTGTCCCTGGTCCAACAGTAACTGTGGTTATTTTTTAGGAGGATGAGGAGGATGATGATGAATGTCTGGTTTCTCTTTTTCTGATTCATTCATCTCTCTTGGTGATGTCATTTCTTATCTATAATTAGTAATTATGGACACAGTTTTTATTAATTATAGATAAACTATGGGATGGTTCACCCTCTGTCCTCTGGAAGGAAGGGTCATGTAAAGAAAACAGGAAGAAGCTGCGGTGGATGGACGGAAACTGGACTGGAGGACAGGCGATCTGGATGAGTGGACACTGGACAACCCAGTCTCATTTTCACTGTCCCATTTTTTCCAGATTCTTCCAGAGGCGAGAAAAAAGAAAGTAAATGTCCGACACCAGGCTGCGACGGTACTGGTCATGTGACTGGTCTTTACCCACATCACCGGAGCCTGTCTGGATGTCCTCATAAAGACCGCGTCCCTCCTGAGAGTAGGTCCTGCAGATTGGTTATCTGATGATCTGGTGATCCGGTGACCTGAGGATGCTTTGACCCAAGTATCTGAGGATCCGGTGATCTGATGATCTGGTGACCTGGAGAAATCTGACAAATCATTTCATCTGAAAGCAGCTGCTCATTGGTCAGTTTAACCTCTTCGCGCCTGCTGACCTGCAAACCAATTCTAGCCTTTTTATTATTTATTTGTTTTTATCAAACTAATTAATTTTATTATCAATTAAAATGATCCATTTATTTATATTTTGTGTTTAAGTTTATCCTGATTTTTGCTGGATTATTTTGTTTATATTAGGGGTGGGACTTTAATGTGTTAATTATGATTAATTTATTACCAGAAAATTGACACGTAAAAAAATTAACACATTTAATTGCAGTTTGCGTTCCAAACAACGCGGAACCTTCATCAGTGCACGGTTTCCAGTATACCAAAATAAAGTTAGACACTCAGAGCTTGGCTACTGTTATAAAGGAAGGATGGTGGAATCACCGGGAGGTATGCCAAATACTTCCTTAAAGTGTTGTGTGAACTGTGGGTAGGACTGTGGGTAGAACTGTGGGTAGGACTGTGGGTAGGACTGTGGGTAGGACTGTGGGTAGAACTGTGGGTAGAACTGTGGGTAGGACTGAGTAACGGCGCTGTCCTGTTGCCAAAGCGCACCTGCCCACTGGAGAGCCGGTCCTGTAAGCAGGAGATAATGTAAGCGAGGTCTGTGGGATACTTGCTTGGATTGATTTCGAAGGTGAAGAGAACACTGAAGAAGGAAACCATTGCAGAGCTGGGGATCTCCGGAATACCGGGTGTTCAGGGGTTCCATCCTGGTGTTGTTTTCAGTTATGAAGGCCCTTACGAAGACTGGACAGGATTGACAGGTTTACTGCTCACAAGATGATCTGTTCAGAAAGGATATTACTAGTTCAAAGTTCGTACAGAGTCCAAGGACTCAGCTGGGTCAGTCGGGACCGCGACGGGAAGAGGAAGAGTTCAGGTTGCATGAATGAGGTCTGATGAAGACTGGCAGGAGAACTGGCGCTTATAAATCCTGGACCTGGGATTACTAGCAGGTGTATTCCATTAGTATTCTGGAGAGGGAGAGCGGTGGTGTTTGCCAGGAGCAGGTGTGTGCGTAGCAGAGTCTGGTGCAACGGTGACAGCTACATCAGTGATGCTAACTTAGCTACGTGGCGCTAATATTTAGTAAGTTTTCACACCCGTCTAGTGACTATTTCAAAGAAGCGACTAGCAACAAATCTAGAGACTTCTTCTGCTGTTATTGGAGACTTTTGGAAACCAATGAGCAGCTTCAGCACCTCCCCCTTTTTCATGTCCCTCCCACTTCCACAAGCCCCCCACCCATCCATCAGCATCCAGCTCCAGGGTAGGAGGTCCCCTCTGCTCCAGGACCAGACTGGAAGCTGCTGCTAATCCCATCCCGTCACATATTAATGCATGTTAATGAAGCATGTGTAGGAAACACCACCCGTCCTCCACCTGTTCACCATACTTCAACTATCTGTCCACCACCCGTCCTCCATCAGTCCACCATCCGTCCTCCATCCATCCACCACCCGTCCTCCATCCGTCCATCATCCTTCAACTATCCATCCACCACCCGTCCACCACCCGTCCTCCATCCGTTCTCCATCCATCCACCACCCATCCTCCATCCGTCGTCCATCCGTCCACTACCTGTCCACCACCCGTCTTCCATCCATCCACCACCTGTCCACCACCCATCCTCCATGCATCTTCCATCCGTCCACCATCCATCAACCACCCGTCCTTCATCCGCCCTCCACCTGTCCACCACCCTTCAACTATCCGTCCATCACTCGTCCTCCATCCATCCTCCATCCATCCTCCACCCGTCTTCCATCTGTCCTCCATCCATCCACCACCCGTCCTCCATCCATCCATCATCCATCCATCCACCATCCATCCTCCATCTGTCTTCCACCCGTCCACCTGTCCTCCATCCGTCCACCACCTGTCCTCTATCCATCCTCAATCCATCTACCACCCGTCCTCCATCCGTCTTCCGTCCGTCCACCACCCATCCATCAATGACCCGTCCTCCCGCCGTTCTCCACCTGTGTTCCACCTGTCCACTTTTCTTAGACTATCCATCCACCATCCGTCCACCACCCATCCTCCACCCATCCACCACCTGTCCATCATCCATCCTCCATCCGTCAACCAACAATCCTACATCTGCCCTCCACCTGTCCACCATCCATCAACAACCCGTCCTCCATCCTTCCAACTGTCCACCACCCATCTGTCCTCCAACTGTACTCCATCCATCCACCACCCATCCTCCATCCGTCGTCCATCCGTCTTCAACCCGTCCACCTGACCTCCATCCATCCACCCGTCCTCCATCCCTCCACCTGTCCACCACCCATCTGTCCTCCAACTGTCCTCCATCCATCCACCACCCATCCTCCATCCGTCGTCCATCCGTCTTCAACCCGTCCACCTGACCTCCATCCATCCACCCGTCCTCCATCCCTCCACAATCCGTCCTCCATCCGTCAACCATCCTTATACCACCCTTCAACCATCCATCCTACATTGTACGTATCATCCACCCTCCATCCGTCCTGCATGACTCCACCTCTCTTTTCTTGTATAGAGATGTGAGGACAGGTCGTCTGTAACTTGGTGAGAAGAACAAGATGAAGACCAGGGGCCGTATTCCTAAAGATTCTTATTGCAAAGAGTTTCTCCTAGTTGCCAAAATCTAAGAAAATTGTAAGAATCAGGATGTTTTCTTAGAATTTCCCCCAAAATTGAAGAGTAGATCTTAGTAAAGATCAAAGATATTCCTAAAGAATCTTAGTTCTGAACAGAGCAGGGAAGAGGACTTTTAAGATGCTCAGGACTTCCCTCAGCAGTGGACAGAATGGTGGACGGAAGAGGCCGGAGAGATATTCTCCACTTGATGGTAGTGAATGAAATAAACGTAACAGACTGGATCGTGCAGGAATCATATTTGTGGTTTTTCGTGAAATAAACCTCACAAAACACTTTATGCTCATTGAACAACTGATCCAGGAGCAAACACGGTTCCTCTGTCCAGCTGGTTTCCTTCTTTCTTCTTCTCCATCCCTGTTCTCTGGTTTGTGGAAGATCTGAACGCCAACAAGCACTGCTTCTTATAGGCCGTCACCAGTCACAAAGTGATGGAAGCTGAGCCGTTTTACCCTTGTTAATACCAAATGAGATGAAATGTTAAAAGCTGAAAGAACTACAACTACCAGCACGGTAAATAAATGGCTGGAAATAAATAGAACTACCAGCAAATGTTCAGTTTCTGATATGAAACGATAGAATAAATCCGCCCACTAAACCTCCCAAACCAGCATGTATGAGTCTCTGTGACGACACCAACCAGGTTTATGCCGACTGTAGATCTGATGACACGATTCCAGCTGGTCCAACTGTTTTATAAACACCAGGCTGGAAATCCTCATCATTTATTTTAGCTGCAGCTTTGTAGATGTCAGGAGCAGTTTTTATTTAAACAAAACTTTTTTAATACACATTTAATATAATAAAGGATCTTTTGAAATAATATGAAAAATGTTTTGATAAATTCCAACCTGCAAAGCCACAGAAACAACTGAGGAAAGCGACGTAGCAGACAGTCTGGAAGGAACGTAAACCTGCAGCAGACCATGGACAGACAGGTTTATGGGTTTCATTTTACCACAACAACGCGTCGCACAAAAAACCCGATTGATATTTCCCAGCAGCAGACTGAATCACTGCATGAACATCTGTCCATCCTCAGCATCCTCTGTGTTTACATGGATAAAGAGGAATGTGTGTCCCACAGCAGGATGAGACAAGCTGTCCATTCTATCAGGACTGTGAAGTACCGCTCCCCCTTGCCAGGTGTCCTTCTGCAGGACACACATGTTCAGGAAAACATCTACATTATTGATGCATATACGACCTGTGAAATCTAATGAAAAACTTCAGGATGTGTTTTTTAAATGAAAAGGTTCATAGAAACAGACATGTAAATATTAGTTTGTCTCCTGGTGAAGACACACAGTCCTCTTAGTGGAAAGATTCAGTGTTTTGTGGAGACGTTTTGTCCTGCAGCTGTAATCTGAGCATGACTAACCGTCGAGCCCGTTAACTCTCCTGTCTGCTCCTAACCTTCGCTGTCTTTCTCACCTTCTCCTGTCTGGCAAAGTCCTCGCCATGTATGAAAATGTTTTAAAGTGCCCGACTCCTGGCTGTTCTGGACGGGGTCATGTCAATAGCAACAGGAACTCCCACCGCAGGTGAGTGAGCGGCCTTCAGCCGGCTGCTGTCACCTGAGCCAGAGCGGCTGGTCCATTTATGTGAAATTAAACCAACATTTAACCTTCATTTATCCAAGATTTTTCAAAATTTATCTACAACTGAGCTTTTTTATTAGACATCTACCGCATTGTTATCGATGAAGTTTCCAGACATTTTTCAGACAATAACAAGATTTACCCGACATTTATCTCAAGTTTTGTTGACATTTACCCAAGATTTATTCAACATGTATGTTAAATTTAACCAACATTTAATCTACACTTATCTGAGATTTAGTCGACATTTATCCAATATTTATCTGAGATATTGGATAATATTTAAAAATACTGGATTTGATTGATTTTCTGGAACAAATAAATAAACACAATAAATACTTAAATAATACAACAGAAAAAAATCCCAGAAAATATGAAGAAACTAAAACATAATTTTGCAGAAGATTTTTAAGCTTTCTTTTGACTCTGAAAGAAAAAAATGCTTTTTTTTCTGCAGAAAAAATTTTACCCACAAAACATGACGTTGAAGTGAGAGGAGCTAAAAGTTGGAAGTGAAGGTGTGTCTGATACATCAGCTGTTAGCTAACACGTGCAACAACCAGCATATTTATAAATGACGTTATAAACGTGTTGTTTAAGTTCTCTCATGTAATAATTCAGACATTCTGGGCACACACACATTTTCCCAGTCAGACATAGATTAGCAACACACACCCAGCACACAAGCTAAATGCTAGCACACTAGTGTAGCTTTTTTTTAGCTACCAGCTCTGCAGTTTCATGACAGGCAGTCGCCATGGAAACGGTTTCCATGGCGACTGACTGCTGTCCATCACACGCTCCAGCCATCTGGTCAGCGCGTTCATTTGTTCCATGTCTGAAGTAGAAGTGTGAACACTGACAGCCAATCAGCTGCTTCTCTTCACATCTGCTGATTTCAGCCATTTATGTTATTTGTAAAAAGTCCATTTCATCATTTTCCTTGAGGAGCTTTGAAATGAGTTGGGATGCTCTGCAGTTTGTCATCTCCCCCCCTTCTGGAAGTTCAGTTTTGGTGGTCATCTAGTGGTCCCAGTAACCCCAACGTACTGGTTAACTGGCTGGATGAGAAGGGGCAACATCCCTGTCAAGCAGAGTTTTAGGTTCAGTTCCACTAAATCTTCAGCCTTTAAATGTGTCTCAGAGTGGTCGTAAAGATATCTGAGTCCAGAATCTAACCCAGTCCTGCCTCCCTCTAGTCTGTCCGGGTGTCCCATCGCTGCTGCAGAGAAGATGGCCAAAGTCCACGAAAAGACCCACTCCACGGACAGCACCAGCAAGACCAGTCAGACGTCAGACCGTGTCCTCAGGTACCGCCCACTCCAAGGACCTGAAACCAGTTTGTGTCCAGTAA
>CM047996.1:27511076-27526179 GCA_026261665.1 Melanotaenia duboulayi | reverse complement strand
CGTCTGTCCTCTGATCTGGTTCTTTTTTTTTTTCTTTTTTGTATAATTATTTTTAGTTCAGATTGCTGATGATCAGATCTCATCTGTCGGTCACAGGTGATGAAGCTGGAGCAGATACCTGTCAGACCTGGAGCGTTGTCACGGAACTGATCCTTGTCTTGTTGCCTGGCAGATCACCACCATGGAGACCAGCCTGAAGTCAATGGAGGAGGAGAACAAGGTGATGGAGCAGCAGAACGACTCTCTGCTGCATGAGCTGGCCAACCTCAGCCAGTCGCTCATCACCAGCCTGGCCAACATCCAGCTTCCTCACCTGGTGAGCACCTGCAGCACCACACGTATGAGAATAAAGTCAGCGTCTTTCTGCACACACCAACCTCAGAACCTGTAGAAAGAACCTGTTAATGAGGATAAAATCCTTAAAACGTGATCTGAGCTGTTAGATTGGGTCTGAGGGAGGAGACGGATGTTTCTGGAAGCAGCTCCTCCATCAAGCACAAACTTTCACGAATAATCTGATTTAACAGGTGTGTTTCTTTAGTTAAAAACCTTCTGTTGCAGCAGTTTTTAACCTGCTACGTTTCCTGAATGCATCGCTTTGAATGATGCAACACTTTAAAAAAGGAGGGAAGACCACAGGAACCAATAAGAATGCTTTAGTTTCTGCTCGTTTTACTCTCATTTCTTCCACCAGAACCGGGACTTAAATCTGGATTTATTTGTGGACACGCCTCCTCTAACTGTGGTTTTAATGCTTTTTCCTTGCACAGGAGCCGATGAATGAACAGAACTTTGACACGTATGTGAGCACGTTGACAGACATGTACACCCACCAGGACCAGTACCAGAGCCCGGAGAACAAGGCCCTGCTGGAGAACATTAAACAGGCCGTCCAGGGCATCCAGGTGTAGCCGAATGCGCAGCAGAAGCAGCCACAGAGGCTTGTTTGCTGCTATAATCTAGCATAAATATTTGTTGTGCTCTCAGCTCCATGCGTGTCTCTTTTTTACCATGTTGCTTGTTGTTGCCTTGCTTTGAGAAACCAACCTTTTAAAGGAACATTCACGTTTTCTACATTTTCATATGACCTGATATAATGTGATGTACTGTTTCTAGCTGCTGACGTCTGCACATTCTGGTGGAAATGGATGTATTTATTTATTTATTGTAAACTGGACTCATGTCTTATTTAATGTGATTTACAAACATTTAGAAGAAAGTGGGTTTAACTGGGAGCCAAGCTGTAAAGTTTTCCTTTTTAATGTCCGAACTAACATTGCTGTAAATCTTTAGATGAACTTTATGAGGCTTTTAAACATCATGACACGGAAACTTTGTGGTGCAGATCTCATCATCCCCCTCGGACTGTCCCGCCGACTCTGCAGACATCGTAGGTGACAATCTTCCACCCTGAATTTACTTTGTCCTCGAGCTCACGGGACAGTGTCTCAGCAATATCTCTACCATAACATGAGTCATTTGTTAGATATGGGATGCAACCTACACGAGGAAAGTTTGAGTATATGCAATTTCTTATGAATTAAACTAGCAGGAAGCTGAGGTCTTTTTACTGTTCATGCATCGTGTTTTGTAGAAACCTTTTACTGCGGTCGTGTTTTTGGGTTGGAGGACTTTGGTTCTGTAATGTACGCCTTTGCACAGGGACGCTTTGTTTCCATGTTTTGATGTTTTATGTTGGAGAAAGGGGCTCAGCAGGCTAACGCATCTGTAGAAATGTTTCCTCTCCAACAGCTTCTCTGGACTTACAGGGTCAGACTTTCTTTGTAAATTGCGCTCATTCTCTAGAAAATGTCTTTTCAGTCATCACTGAGTCGGAGCCGAGCACCTCTTCATTATAAAAGACTTTAGTTGTTGAGAAAAAAAACAGAAAAGGAGCAACAGCATCCGTGAAGCAATGTCTGAATCGGCCTTTCAGGACATTCACTCTGAACTCACACAACTCTCAATCATGCATGCACTTTACTGGACTACGTGTAACTATCACCATATGGGAAATGAAGCAAAACGTGTACGGTCAGTTTGTTGGAGCTGATTTTGTTGTGTTATTTTGGAGGAAATGAAGCTCATGTCTAAGTTAAAGGAAAACACCCTCTCTGATCTCTTTAGGTTTCTATTAAACCCTAATCCCTTTTCCCTGGTGAAACACCATAGCCTCAAGCAAGGCCCTTAAACCCCAAACTGCTGCCTGGTCGACAAACCATGGCCGCTCCCTGCTCGCTAGTAAATCTAAAGATGAAGGATACAAACTAATATCCCAATAAGGATTAATCAAATTAGAATTATTATTATTATTGCAGTGTTACCAGCTTGCTGCAGCATTACCGCCATGTTACCGCGTTATCACCATGTTACCACGTTATCGTCCATTGTTGCAGTGTTACCACGATCTCACTGCATTACCGCCATGTTACTGCATTACCAACATGTTGCGGCAGTACAGCCATGTTGCAGCGTTACCACCATGTTACTGCGTTACCGCCATGTTACTACATTACCAACATGTTGCAGCATTACCACCATGTTACTGCATTACCACCATGTTACTGCATTACCAACATGTTACTGCGTAACCGCCATGTTACTGCATTACCAACATGTTACTGCGTAACCGCCATGTTACTGCGTTACCGCCATGTTACTGCGTTACCACCATGTTACTGCATTACCGCCATGTTACTGCGTTACCGCCATGTTACTGCGTTACCGCCATGTTACTGCGTAACCACCATGTTACTGCGTAACCGCCATGTTACTGCATTACCGCCATGTTACTGCCTTACCGCCATGTTACTGCGTAACCGCCATGTTACTGCGTAACCACCATGTTACTGCGTTACCGCTATGTTACTGCATTACCAACATGTTACTGCGTTACCACCATGTTACTGCGTTACTACCATGTTACTGCGTAACCACCATGTTACTGCACTCCCGCGATGTTACTGCGTAACCGCCATGTTACTGCATAACCACCATGTTACTGCATTACCGCCATGTTACTGCGTCATTACCACCATGTTATGTTACCGTCATGTTACTGCATTACCAACATGTTGCAGCATTACCACCATGTTACCGAGTTATCACTATGTTGCGGCGTTGCCACCATGTTTACGCGTTACCGCCATGTTACTGCGTAACCGCCATGTTACTGCATAACCACCATGTTACTGCATTACCGCCATGTTACTGCGTAACCGCCATGTTACTGCATAACCACCATGTTACTGCATTACCGCCATGTTACTGCGTAACCGCCATGTTACTGCATAACCACCATGTTACTGCATTACCGCCATGTTACTGCGTAACCGCCATGTTACTGCATAACCACCATGTTACTGCATTACCGCCATGTTACTGCGTAACCGCCATGTTACTGCATAACCACCATGTTACTGCATTACCGCCATGTTACTGCGTAACCGCCATGTTACTGCATAACCACCATGTTACTGCATTACCGCCATGTTACTGCGTAACCGCCATGTTACTGCATAACCACCATGTTACTGCATTACCGCCATGTTACTGCGTAACCGCCATGTTACTGCATAACCACCATGTTACTGCATTACCGCCATGTTACTGCGTAACCGCCATGTTACTGCATAACCACCATGTTACTGCATTACCGCCATGTTACTGCGTAACCGCCATGTTACTGCATAACCACCATGTTACTGCATTACCGCCATGTTACTGCGTAACCGCCATGTTACTGCATAACCACCATGTTACTGCATTACCGCCATGTTACTGCGTAACCGCCATGTTACTGCATAACCACCATGTTACTGCATTACCGCCATGTTACTGCGTAACCGCCATGTTACTGCATAACCACCATGTTACTGCATTACCGCCATGTTACTGCGTAACCGCCATGTTACTGCATAACCACCATGTTACTGCATTACCGCCATGTTACTGCGTAACCGCCATGTTACTGCATAACCACCATGTTACTGCATTACCGCCATGTTACTGCGTAACCGCCATGTTACTGCATAACCACCATGTTACTGCATTACCGCCATGTTACTGCGTAACCGCCATGTTACTGCATAACCACCATGTTACTGCATTACCGCCATGTTACTGCGTAACCGCCATGTTACTGCATAACCACCATGTTACTGCATTACCGCCATGTTACTGCGTAACCGCCATGTTACTGCATAACCACCATGTTACTGCATTACCGCCATGTTACTGCGTAACCGCCATGTTACTGCATAACCACCATGTTACTGCATTACCGCCATGTTACTGCGTAACCGCCATGTTACTGCATAACCACCATGTTACTGCATTACCGCCATGTTACTGCGTAACCGCCATGTTACTGCATAACCACCATGTTACTGCATTACCGCCATGTTACTGCGTAACCGCCATGTTACTGCATAACCACCATGTTACTGCATTACCGCCATGTTACTGCGTAACCGCCATGTTACTGCATAACCACCATGTTACTGCATTACCGCCATGTTACTGCGTAACCGCCATGTTACTGCATAACCACCATGTTACTGCATTACCGCCATGTTACTGCGTAACCGCCATGTTACTGCATAACCACCATGTTACTGCATTACCGCCATGTTACTGCGTAACCGCCATGTTACTGCATAACCACCATGTTACTGCATTACCGCCATGTTACTGCGTAACCGCCATGTTACTGCATAACCACCATGTTACTGCATTACCGCCATGTTACTGCGTAACCGCCATGTTACTGCATAACCACCATGTTACTGCATTACCGCCATGTTACTGCGTAACCGCCATGTTACTGCATAACCACCATGTTACTGCATTACCGCCATGTTACTGCGTAACCGCCATGTTACTGCATAACCACCATGTTACTGCATTACCGCCATGTTACTGCGTAACCGCCATGTTACTGCATAACCACCATGTTACTGCATTACCGCCATGTTACTGCGTAACCGCCATGTTACTGCATAACCACCATGTTACTGCATTACCGCCATGTTACTGCGTAACCGCCATGTTACTGCATAACCACCATGTTACTGCATTACCGCCATGTTACTGCGTAACCGCCATGTTACTGCATAACCACCATGTTACTGCATTACCGCCATGTTACTGCGTAACCGCCATGTTACTGCATAACCACCATGTTACTGCATTACCGCCATGTTACTGCGTAACCGCCATGTTACTGCATAACCACCATGTTACTGCATTACCGCCATGTTACTGCGTAACCGCCATGTTACTGCATAACCACCATGTTACTGCATTACCGCCATGTTACTGCGTAACCGCCATGTTACTGCATAACCACCATGTTACTGCATTACCGCCATGTTACTGCGTAACCGCCATGTTACTGCATAACCACCATGTTACTGCATTACCGCCATGTTACTGCGTAACCGCCATGTTACTGCATAACCACCATGTTACTGCATTACCGCCATGTTACTGCGTAACCGCCATGTTACTGCATAACCACCATGTTACTGCATTACCGCCATGTTACTGCGTAACCGCCATGTTACTGCATAACCACCATGTTACTGCATTACCGCCATGTTACTGCGTAACCGCCATGTTACTGCATAACCACCATGTTACTGCATTACCGCCATGTTACTGCGTAACCGCCATGTTACTGCATAACCACCATGTTACTGCATTACCGCCATGTTACTGCGTAACCGCCATGTTACTGCATAACCACCATGTTACTGCATTACCGCCATGTTACTGCGTAACCGCCATGTTACTGCATAACCACCATGTTACTGCATTACCGCCATGTTACTGCGTAACCGCCATGTTACTGCATAACCACCATGTTACTGCATTACCGCCATGTTACTGCGTAACCGCCATGTTACTGCATAACCACCATGTTACTGCATTACCGCCATGTTACTGCGTAACCGCCATGTTACTGCATAACCACCATGTTACTGCATTACCGCCATGTTACTGCGTAACCGCCATGTTACTGCATAACCACCATGTTACTGCATTACCGCCATGTTACTGCGTAACCGCCATGTTACTGCATAACCACCATGTTACTGCATTACCGCCATGTTACTGCGTAACCGCCATGTTACTGCATAACCACCATGTTACTGCATTACCGCCATGTTACTGCGTAACCGCCATGTTACTGCATAACCACCATGTTACTGCATTACCGCCATGTTACTGCGTAACCGCCATGTTACTGCATAACCACCATGTTACTGCATTACCGCCATGTTACTGCGTAACCGCCATGTTACTGCATAACCACCATGTTACTGCATTACCGCCATGTTACTGCGTAACCGCCATGTTACTGCATAACCACCATGTTACTGCATTACCGCCATGTTACTGCGTTACCGCCATGTTACTGCGTAACCGCCATGTTACTGCGTTACCAACATGTTACAGCATTACCACCATGATGCAGCATTACCGCCATGATGGGGCGTTATCACCATGTTATTGCGTAACCACCATGTTGCAGTGTTACCGCCATGTTCCTGCGTTACTGCCATGTTACTGCATTACCACAATGTTACTGCGTTACCGCCATGTTGTGGCGTTACCACCGTGTTGTGGCGTTACCACCGTGTTGCAGCGTTACCACCATGTTGCAACATGACTGCCATGTTGCAGCGTTACCGCCATCAACATATAGGTACAAGAGACTTAAAAAAATGATCCCAAATGAACAGAAAGAAGAAGGCATGAAAAGCTGCTGCTTAAGTCTGTCCAGTAAGGAGAAAGAGTGAACAGAGGGACTTTTCCTTTCCAGCTCACATCTGTTCAGCTTCTGTCTGCAGCCTCCTGCCAGTAACCTAAAGCACTAGATAAACTGACTGCTTGTATTTTTGATTTAGTCTGTTATTCTCATACCAGAGGAGAGTTAAAGCACAATTCTGCCACTTAAAGACAGCCAATAGCTTAAATATAAGATCAGATGTAAAATATAAACTGTAAGTATTTACATAAAGAATCTCAACACTAACATGTAACATGTAACAAGCTGAATGCAAAAGAGATCATATTTGTAAAATCATGATTTTATGAAATTGTTGCTTTTCTGAACTGATGAGGGTTTTTATACAACTTTCATTTTGCTCTTTTTTTTCTCTGTTCCAGTTGTTTTTTTTCCCACAGCATGAGTTTCAGTTGATATTTCTGCTGTATGTTAAAGCTCACGAGTTCCTACGTGAAATTTTGATTTAAATTGTGAAGTTTGTACAATTTTTAATCATGCTGGTGTTGGCATCTCTTGCTCTAAATAAATTTTGTGTTGCAACACTGATGAGAAGATGTTTATTTGAAAGTTGATGATTGTTGATTTGCAATAAGTTAAAAATTAGTTTAATAATTTTATTTAAATCTAAGCAGTGTTTTAGCTTTAAAACTATTTTTCTAAGTATTATTGGCTATTAATATTCATGAGTGGCAGACAGTATCAGTTTGAAAATTGACAGATAATCTGTCACTGAAAATGAAGCTGAATAAAACTGTAAACAAAGTACATCAGTTTGCTTTTGCCCCAAAGTAATGTAACTGAATTAAATTTTAGCCTTGTTAACACATACTTGGATCAAACTACATAAGGAAAAAATAGACAGAAAAATGAGTGGATTATTTATCGTTTGTCTTGGTTCTACTTCCTGTAAATATTTCAAAGGTTGCCTTAGTGCCTTAATTCTTTATAAATGAATAGCTGGAGTATTCACATCAGCAGCAGATGGAGCTCGTGTCAAAGTGACGGTTTAATGTGCAAATGGCAATCATTTTTGTTCTAATTTAGTTTTCACGTTTTGTAATTGCATTTATTGATTATTTACTGTCAAATTATATAACGGAATTCAGCAAAAGCGTTAATAAACGTACAAAAGACAAATATTTCGACGGTAGATACGTAAATGGTACGTCAAAGCGTTACGTTTCCCTCCATTGTTTCACTTCCGGGTCTTTGTGTGTATTTCCGGTATGACATAAACAAACCGTTCTGCTGCATCGTGGCGGGTCTACCTGGAACGGAACGGTTCAGATGAGCGGTTCGTCCGGGTTCGGGCGGACAGGATCTGCTTAGCATGGTGAAGTGTGTCGTCTCTGGGTGTCCGAACCGCGTGGCCACCGTTAACCGGGGAACCTTCAACAGAGCCCCGAAGAGGTTTTTCAACTTTCCCAAAGACCCAGCGCGTGTTAAGGTAGGAGCGTGATAGCACTTCTCCCAGTCAAAGCCAGCTTCTGTCCCCATTTGATCCCACAGCTTCTGGTAAATGAACAGCTAACAACACCATTCGTCACATGTAAGAAATTAGATAATTTTGTCTTTATTTTGTCTTTATTTATCTCGTGTCTTTTTTTTTTTTTTTTTACATGTGTGTTTATTTACCTGCTTTTCCTTGTGTGCTGCTGGAATTATAAATTTCCTGATGGAGTCATCCCAAAGGGATTAATAAAGTTAGGTCTATGCTTAAATCAAGATGCTAACGTGTTAGCCACTAGCTAACTGCCCAGCTGTGGTTCAGACGGTCAGCAGGACTCCAGACTTTATTTACCAGGAGAACAGCGGCTTTCTGGTGGATTTAACCTCTAACTTCAATTTTTAGGAGCACAAGCAGAAAATTTAGGGGTGCACACTGAAATCACCTTGCAAAGTAAATATTCAAATTTCCTCTCATTTTCACCGTATTAGTGATAAAAACCTGATCAATAAAGTCAGAAATTACAACGTTTACATTCACATTGTTTTTGTGCAGCAGTTGACATAAAAACATTTACTGGCCGAATACAAAACAAGTAGACATAGAAGTTATTCAATTAAATCAGATTTTATTTTTACTTTGTAGTCAAAGCAGAACGGCAGCTTTGTCCCATTCCCCCCCAGGACATGGTACGACTCATCTTCTTCGTTGGTGTTCGTGTCCTCTTCTCGTATTGAGGCTAGTTTGAGTCGACAAACCAGCAGTTTTTGGACGTTACTGGGAACTACTGGGCTGGAGAGGGGAGCAGACGTCTGTTGGCGGCTAAATAAAGTTATAGGAAAGAGAGTAAATGTTGCCGAGTAGTCTCAGTCTGGAGCTCTATTCAAACCTGCTGGAAGAAATAAAATGTTGCTCTAGTTAACGTTTCAAAAACGCCCTGAAAATAGTTTAAAGTTGTGAATTCAGGACTTGAAGTGAGAATAGTTTAGTTAACACCAGAACCAACAGGCCTTCAGTGAAAAGAAACATCGGAACGAGTTTGTTTTCTGGTGGGTTCACACGTGAGCGTAATAGCACCATGATTAATTCAGACGTTAGACCTGGAAATGGTTCAGATTTACATCCTATAGATTCATTTCCTGCTGTGTTGGCCAGATTGAAGAGGAGGTGATGAGGATGATGTAGATATGAGACCTTTCTGATGGATTTAACTGCTGACACTGAGGCCTGGTTCTGGCTGGGGCTGGACTGGATCAGGGAGGACCAGCAGTAACTCTGACTCTTTGTCCAGGTCTGGCTGGCGGCTCTGAGGGAGACGGACAAGCAGGACACCTCGGAGCAGCATTTAATCTGTGAGGACCACTTCCTGCCAGAGGACATCTCCACGAATGGGGTCAACGGTGACGCCATCCCCCTCATGCCCCCCTGCCTGGACGGGCCCATGGACGCGATCTGCTCCTGGGAGGCCGAGTCCTCCGGGGACGAGGATCAGTGGGCCGCCACGGGTGGCAGGGAGGACTTTGAGGATGAAAGTGGAGGCAGAATACCTTTTAACGCAAAACTTTCTGTACCAGAAATTCCTTCGCTGGATCCTCCAGAGCAGGTCAGGAAACGGTTGCCATGGTTACTTCTGATCGGTTGCACACCCGGTTGGACCGAAAAGATGAAACATATGTGCTGCACAGATAATCTGCCAATCCAGAAGCACGAAATTTATCTGAAATATTCTAAAAAAAGTAAAAACTAAGAGAAATGAAAGATTTCCTGAGGAGTGTGTCAATGTCTTCTGTTGACTCCATCTTCGTCATTAATTCATTTTACTTCTGCTTTCTTGTCCCCACATCGGCTTTGACATGTTTGAAATCCAGGTTCCAGCTGCCGGTCCGGCTTCGGGAGACAAGACGCGGTAAGAAGAAAATTCTGCTTTTATCACGTTTGCAGGTAACTTGTAATCCTGAGTAAAACCCGGTTGCCTGGAGGAGGGACAGCAGCAAAGCACCTCCTTTCTGCCCCGTCATGAAGAAAATGTGGACAGTTTACTGCCATCTAGTGGTAAAGATGAATATAGCACAGTAGTGAATGTACGGTGGCCTTCGGAGGCCAAACTCAAAATCAAAGCTGCTGCTGCAAGTCTAAAACTTCACACATGTTTCTCCATTCAGAGACACCATAGTAAAAATGGTGGCAGCTGCATGTATGTGGACCCACGGTGAAGAGATAGAAAATAAAAACGTAGTCGGACAGGATGTTCTCGTCTTGCTTCTGTTCAGCGACATGGTTTCTTTGCTGTTGCAGCAAACATCGGTGGAGAACGGAGCCTCCGGCCAGCATGCGAGCCAGAGAAGGTTCGTGCCTTTTCCAACAACAACTAGCCTAAAAAACCAGGAGGTTATTCATTTTTGTCTCGTAACCCATCCGCAGACGTGTCCCTGGGGGTGCTGACGCGGCGTTTCCTGGGTTTATTCCTGAAGACGCCGGACGGCTCGCTGGATGTCAGGACGGCTGTCGCCAGCCTGCAGACGCGCCGGCGGCGACTCTATGACATCACCAACGTGCTGGAGGGCATCAGACTCCTGGACAAGAAGTCGGCCAATGTGGTCCAGTGGATGTGAGTGAACAGCTGATGAAGAACAAGCTCGTTTCCTCCTTTTACTCAGTTCACTACAAGTTCATTCACCTGTTGTCTCCCACCGAGCAGACGAGGCTAGTTACCAGCCAGACGAGGGCAATTACCAGCCAGACGGAGCCTAGTTACCAGCCAGGCGAGGTCAGTTACCAGCCAGACGCGGCTAGTTACCAGCCAGGCGAGGTCAGTTACCAGCCAGACGCGGCTAGTTACCAGCCAGGCGAGGTCAGTTACCAGCCAGACGCGGCTAGTTACCAGCCAGGCGAGGTCAGTTACCAGCCAGACGCGGCTAGTTACCAGCCAGGCGAGGTCAGTTACCAGCCAGACGCGGCTAGTTACCAGCCAGGCGAGGTCAGTTACCAGCCAGACGCGGCTAGTTACCAGCCAGGCGAGGTCAGTTACCAGCCAGACGCGGCTAGTTACCAGCCAGGCGAGGTCAGTTACCAGCCAGACGCGGCTAGTTACCAGCCAGGCGAGGTCAGTTACCAGCCAGACGCGGCTAGTTACCAGCCAGGCGAGGTCAGTTACCAGCCAGACGCGGCTAGTTACCAGCCAGGCGAGGTCAGTTACCAGCCAGACGCGGCTAGTTACCAGCCAGGCGAGGTCAGTTACCAGCCAGACGCGGCTAGTTACCAGCCAGGCGAGGTCAGTTACCAGCCAGACGCGGCTAGTTACCAGCCAGGCGAGGTCAGTTACCAGCCAGACGCGGCTAGTTACCAGCCAGGCGAGGTCAGTTACCAGCCAGACGCGGCTAGTTACCAGCCAGGCGAGGTCAGTTACCAGCCAGACGCGGCTAGTTACCAGCCAGGCGAGGTCAGTTACCAGCCAGACGCGGCTAGTTACCAGCCAGGCGAGGTCAGTTACCAGCCAGACGCGGCTAGTTACCAGCCAGGCGAGGTCAGTTACCAGCCAGACGCGGCTAGTTACCAGCCAGGCGAGGTCAGTTACCAGCCAGACGCGGCTAGTTACCAGCCAGGCGAGGTCAGTTACCAGCCAGACGCGGCTAGTTACCAGCCAGGCGAGGTCAGTTACCAGCCAGACGCGGCTAGTTACCAGCCAGGCGAGGTCAGTTACCAGCCAGACGCGGCTAGTTACCAGCCAGGCGAGGTCAGTTACCAGCCAGACGCGGCTAGTTACCAGCCAGGCGAGGTCAGTTACCAGCCAGACGCGGCTAGTTACCAGCCAGGCGAGGTCAGTTACCAGCCAGACGCGGCTAGTTACCAGCCAGGCGAGGTCAGTTACCAGCCAGACGCGGCTAGTTACCAGCCAGGCGAGGTCAGTTACCAGCCAGACGCGGCTAGTTACCAGCCAGGCGAGGTCAGTTACCAGCCAGACGCGGCTAGTTACCAGCCAGGCGAGGTCAGTTACCAGCCAGACGCGGCTAGTTACCAGCCAGGCGAGGTCAGTTACCAGCCAGACGCGGCTAGTTACCAGCCAGGCGAGGTCAGTTACCAGCCAGACGCGGCTAGTTACCAGCCAGGCGAGGTCAGTTACCAGCCAGACGCGGCTAGTTACCAGCCAGGCGAGGTCAGTTACCAGCCAGACGCGGCTAGTTACCAGCCAGGCGAGGTCAGTTACCAGCCAGACGCGGCTAGTTACCAGCCAGGCGAGGTCAGTTACCAGCCAGACGCGGCTAGTTACCAGCCAGGCGAGGTCAGTTACCAGCCAGACGCGGCTAGTTACCAGCCAGGCGAGGTCAGTTACCAGCCAGACGCGGCTAGTTACCAGCCAGGCGAGGTCAGTTACCAGCCAGACGCGGCTAGTTACCAGCCAGGCGAGGTCAGTTACCAGCCAGACGCGGCTAGTTACCAGCCAGGCGAGGTCAGTTACCAGCCAGACGCGGCTAGTTACCAGCCAGGCGAGGTCAGTTACCAGCCAGACGCGGCTAGTTACCAGCCAGGCGAGGTCAGTTACCAGCCAGACGCGGCTAGTTACCAGCCAGGCGAGGTCAGTTACCAGCCAGACGCGGCTAGTTACCAGCCAGGCGAGGTCAGTTACCAGCCAGACGCGGCTAGTTACCAGCCAGGCGAGGTCAGTTACCAGCCAGACGCGGCTAGTTACCAGCCAGGCGAGGTCAGTTACCAGCCAGACGCGGCTAGTTACCAGCCAGGCGAGGTCAGTTACCAGCCAGACGCGGCTAGTTACCAGCCAGGCGAGGTCAGTTACCAGCCAGACGCGGCTAGTTACCAGCCAGGCGAGGTCAGTTACCAGCCAGACGCGGCTAGTTACCAGCCAGGCGAGGTCAGTTACCAGCCAGACGCGGCTAGTTACCAGCCAGGCGAGGTCAGTTACCAGCCAGACGCGGCTAGTTACCAGCCAGGCGAGGTCAGTTACCAGCCAGACGCGGCTAGTTACCAGCCAGGCGAGGTCAGTTACCAGCCAGACGCGGCTAGTTACCAGCCAGGCGAGGTCAGTTACCAGCCAGACGCGGCTAGTTACCAGCCAGGCGAGGTCAGTTACCAGCCAGACGCGGCTAGTTACCAGCCAGGCGAGGTCAGTTACCAGCCAGACGCGGCTAGTTACCAGCCAGGCGAGGTCAGTTACCAGCCAGACGCGGCTAGTTACCAGCCAGGCGAGGTCAGTTACCAGCCAGACGAGGCTAGTAACCAGTCAGACTAGGGCCAGGCAAACATTGACTTGAATTAATAAAATAAAATTCTAAAGATCTTGATAGAAAATAATAAATAAATATACAAATGAACGTGTTTCTGTCGTGTGTGTAAAGAAACTGGTTTCCGTGCAGGAGGAAATGAGCTGATTTGTAGCCTTTTCATGTTTGACATCAAAGAAAAAATGGCTGCCAGGTGACCTCAGTGTCTGTGCTCTGTCCAGAGGACGCTGTCCAGCGTCCAGCTTCCTGGAGAAGGACGAGTCTCAGGGGGAGATGGACAACCTGAAGCTGGTGGAAGACACATTGGATAGCCTCATCAAAAGCTGCGCCCAGAAGCTGTTTGACATGACAGACAACCTCCAGAACGCTGCATATCCTTCACTTCCAACTGGGCTCAGGCTCACCTACGACGCTGGAACCAACACACCTGGTTTAGAATGTCTCACCTGCACACCTGGAACTAAATTTCAGAGCATCATTACATTGCAACTATAAACTAATTACTTTCATTACTATACTCATTTATTATTTGGTGACATTTTGCCCAAAAAGGGAAAAGTCTGAATAAGAGAATAAAAAATCTGATGTAATAATGTTAATAACGATAATTATTAACAGCTGGGGAGTAATTATGAGTCAGAGGCAAATATCATCTTCTTTATGAACAACCTTATCGTAAACCGACTCCGCTGCACCCAGGTAACGCCCCGTAAACTGACTCCGCTTCGCCCACTCCTGAGTCTGTGAATTCAGGGTGAAATATAATAACCAAACCAGCAGGAGACCAGCATGTTCAGCATCAGGACTTTCTTATTTAGTTCCTTTTTATCTCTTTAAACATGAGCGACTCAGTTTGTTCTTCATGCTGACAGTTATTATTGTTCACAGCATGTAACATGGACCGTAAATAAATCGCTATGTTGGGCATAATTTACTTAACTTTAATATATTTTTATTTTATTTAAATAAACTCATTTTTTCAGGAATCAAATTATTTGGGACCTTTTTTTTTCCTCTAGTTCTTCACAAAACTTACTTTTTCTTAAGCAGATATGAGTTTTTTTCATTGAGATTTGGTCTCCATCCATCGGTTGGTCTCAAGCATAAAATAACTTTTTCTGCTGCCACGAGAAGAATCTTCGGGAGGTTTTGGTCTTTCTTTTCCTAAATACAAAATGAAACTGCTTATTTTCTTTAACGTCTCCTGCACCCTGGCTTACGTGACCCATGACGACATCAGCCGACTGAAATCCTTCCAGGAACAGACAGTCATCGCTGTTAAAGCTCCGGAGGAAACCAGACTGGAGGTTCCTGCACCTAAAGAGGTAAAAACCAAAGTTTTGGGTGTCTAAAATAATCAGTTGTCGTATATTCCCGTATGCCTTCAGGGTTGATGGGAGTAAACAGTGTTGAGTCACGTGCTGTTTGTGTGTTGGTGCAGGACAGCATCCAGGTCCATCTGAAGGGGGGGAAGGGCCCCATCCTGGTCATGACATGTGACGTTGGTAGAAAGGAAGTGATGGGAGAGAAGAGCAGCTGCTTCGTGTCATTGGAGGAAAGTCGGATAAAGACAACACTACTTCGCCCAGGTAATGGCTTGTAAACCGACTCCGCTTCGCCCGG
>CM047996.1:27440616-27455670 GCA_026261665.1 Melanotaenia duboulayi | reverse complement strand
AAAGCTGCTACAGACTAGTTTATACTGATCAAAATTGGAGCAGTTAAAACCAGTAAAAACCAGCAGCGGTGACCAACCCTGCTGGTTTTTGATCCTTTTGTCCAGTAGGTAAAATAAGGTTTTAGTATTTTACAGTTTTTTCTGCTTTCAGCTGATTCTTTTCCACAAACACGTAGAAAGCTGCTGAGCTCTGAAATCTGCATCCAGCTAATAAAACTTTTTTATTTAGCTGTGTGGGAGTAAGTTAACTCTGTTAGAAATCACTGGAACTGTTTATGTCGGTCAGAATAATAAAAGCTTGATATCGATTCAGTAATGTCTTAAACTTCATCTGACATACCAAACTTTAAAAATGCCCTTTGGTACGAAATAACAGACGTAAAATAAATGAATCACACAAGAAGCATTTTTACAGCAGCTAACAGAACAAATAAAAACTGTCAGAAAAGCTGTGAATGTGTCTTTATAACCCGAGTAATGAGGGCCAGATCCCACTTCACATCATCTATAAACCCAGAGAGAGAGTTATGGAAGGTACAGCTCCAGTGGTTGGTCTGTGATGGGCTTACCAGGCTTTGCTCGCACATTAAGCCCAGAGATGGGATGCTAAAGGACAAGTCTTCTGTTTTTTTACACCTAAGAAGATTTTTCTGGTTAATCAGGATAAAACAGATGTCCTCACAGCTCATGGAAAGGCCATGTGTGTTCATTCCTGTCGGGTTTTTAGATTAAAAAAAGACTCAAACGGCTGAAGCTCATGTGAGGGAAGTTCAGGAAACTGATTCAGCCTCAGATCCTAAAACTGGACTTCTTTTGTCTCTAAATGTTTAAAAATAAAAATCACTTCTTAATTTCCTGTTTCAGCCAAGTTCTACTCATCGTCTGTGTTTCTCACGTACCCGCCTTCGAAGATCTTGATCCGCGTGGGTTCAGAGTTGGGTTTGATGGAAACCTCCTTCTCGATCTGCTCGTCCTTCGAACACTCCCATGACACCACCCCCTTCATCTTCCTCCCAAAGTTACCGACCTCCACCGGCATCAGCTCCGGCTTCAGCTACAGACGAAGACGGAGGAATAAATCAGCTCCAAGCTTCCAGGGTCATACGTTCATGCATGGATGACTTCAGATCTGAGGACCTACCTGGTCAAACCTCAGCTTCCAGGCTACGGATGACACCAGTTTTCCGGAGCTGT
The DNA here is from genome assembly GCA_026261665.1 of Melanotaenia duboulayi. Lineage (NCBI taxonomy): Eukaryota > Metazoa > Chordata > Actinopteri > Atheriniformes > Melanotaeniidae > Melanotaenia > Melanotaenia duboulayi. Next base: position 27,454,476 of record CM047996.1, on the reverse strand, counting down.
GTGGCGACACGGCCATGGTGTACATCAGATCGGCGTTTCTCTGCTTGGACCTGAGCAGAGCGATGGCGGCCTTCGTGTTGAGGTTCAGCGGGTTGGGATTGTAGGAGCTGATGGACCACGAGCTGTAGACGGAGCTTCGCAGAGTAGCTGGACTGCTGTTGGGTTTGGTGTAGTTTCGGAAACACCAGCTGACCCGGCTGATGGTGCGCAGGCTCGGGAACTGGAAAAACTGCTGGTCGGCCACATTTGTGAGAAGCAGAGACTGACCCGTTCTGCCTGCGCTGTGATTGGCGGGAAGCTCAGCCAATGAGGGCTTCCTGTCGCCGTCTTCAGCTTCGTTAGAGGACAGCATGGGCTCCGGGCTGGAGCTGGGTCCAGGTGCCGCATCGTCCACATCCAGCTCCTCCGGGGAGTCCCGTCCACCTAAAACTGGAGACCGATCTGTGACTATCTGGAGGGGGGGGGTGAAGCTCTCCGCTCGGGGGACGTCAGACAGGTGGGGAGCTGAGGATCTGACGGGGATGGCGAGCTTGGCGGCAGCTGGGAAATCAGTGAGCGGAGGGGAGGAGGACATCTTTTCTGAATCCTCCATGGAGTCCTGGCTCTTCAGAAGGACTCTGAGACCTCTTCCAGGCTTCTCCGGCTTGGTTCTGGTCTCAGCTCCACTCAGCTCCACGGCGCTCATCTCCTTCACAATCAGTCCGTACATCCTCTCTTCCTTCACTCGTTTCTGCTGCTTCGTCTCGATGAAGAGCTCGAGGGAGCTGGTCGGGGAGAGCATGCGCTTGCCGCCTCCAATCCCGGATCCCGAGGCATCTGTGGTAGAAATGGTTCCTGACGTCAGGGACAGCGGGATGCCGGTGTTTATGTGTTGCTCTGGAAGCGAATCAGGCCTGTTCCAGAGTGGGGAACGTAGCAGCGAGCCATCGGTCTGTCCCAGGAGAAGCGGTAAGTTGAAACCTGATCCAGTTATTCCTCCTCCGACCCCTCCAGGGGGTTTGGTGATATTCACAACTCCAAGAGGAGGAGACATGTTGCTTCTGTCGGCGCCGTCGGAGGCCAGCGCCATCAGGTCACCACCACGGGACGTTATCAGCTGGCTTACGCTCGTGTACATAGCACTACCAAATGATGGCACGTGGGTTTGGATCCGCACAGGAACCAGCAAAGCGGGCAGGGAGGCCTGGGAGCCCAGGTTCTGGGTGGCGAAGACCGGCTGGTTCTGCTGCAGAAGGACGGGGGCTGTGGAGGAGCTGGTAGGCTTGGACGAGACCGATCCCAGGCTTTGCTGCTGTTGCTGGGACAGAGGAGAGGATCGAGACGAAAACGAGGAGGGGTAAATCTGAGAGTTTGGATTTTCTGGATCGTGGATCTGCTGCTGCGGATTCTGTGGAGGATGTCCGGGAGATTTGATGTGGAGTTTCTGGAGTTGCTGCTGAGCCTGGAGGGTCTGCTGCTGTCTGGATACAGATCCTGGATCCTGAGTCCAGAACAAGCCTGGCTGTGGGAAGCAGATAAGGGACGGACTGCTGTGGTACTGCTGGATGAAATCCTTGTTCATGGCCTCGTGACTTGGATGTTCTCCCTCAGACGAGGAGCCCTGGGCCTGGAGGCAATGCTGCTGCGACCTATTGGGGAACAAAGTTGTGGAGTCAGTTTTCTTACCTTCAGGTCAGTGTTTTTCAAGGAACACATGTAAAGATGACACTGTTTTCTGGTTGAACTATGTGAGGAAAGTATTAGTTTGTAGAGTGAGAACCCGTGTTTCCTTTCTGTACCGTCCATAAAGAGGTTCGTCTTGCAGGCTGTCCTCACTAAGACTCTGCTGGAGGAGATGCTGCTGGTGAGATCCTGCACAGAAAAGAGAAGCATAGATTTTAAAATATGTATATCAAAGAGAACTGCTGATCCAGATCTCTTTGAAAGACCACAGACCAGACATGTGCTTAAACAACTCAACCCTCTGAGGGATAATCTGCCATTTTTTACTAGTTTTGTTTTCAGCTTTAAACCAGTTTTCCTTCCTTGTTTGGTTTCTTTCTTTTCAGCACACCTTAGTATTGTTAATAAATTAGTTTCTGGACAAGATTTGTTTTGAAGATGTAGGACTGAACCGGGTTAGCTGTACTATGATGATGGCTGTCTTACCACCGGTGCTGCTGCAGCCTCTCTTGGTTCTGCTGGAGATGTCGCTGGTGCTGTGGGCGGGTCCTGCTGGACCAGGCCCCGCCACATACTCCAAACTCTCCTGTTTGATTGACATTTCGACTCCGCCCGGCTCCTGGAGGACCGCCTCTGGATAAACGCTCAGTGAAGCCTGAACCGAGACAGATTACAAATAGCATGCAGAATGACCATAAACAGTTTTACATGACCTCTTAATGGTTAGCGCGTTGCTTTTTACGCTACCTGTCTAACCAGACATCCACGCCGACGTTCCTTTTTTGCAGACGTGCTGGAGCAGACCTCCCCCTGTCTGCAGGAGGGCAGGTTTCCATAGTCAAAGGATTTGCTGCGCATTTCTGGCAACTCTGTGGGCAACGTGCACGGCGCTTGCTCTGATGAAGACCTCCTCATCTCCCTCTGCTGGTGGTGGCTGGAATAACCACTTCCAGGTACAGTCAGAAACTCTGATGGCTTTGCTCCACCACCACATGCCATCGGGTCCTCCTGCGATAGAAACCAACTTTCACAATATTGTTTGGGAGCATTTTGTTTCTTACAGGTGCAACACAGCCATGATATAAACATGACAAATATAAAGCAAAAACCATGAGAATTTGGCTAGGAACCATGGAGTCCTGACTTTCTCTTGAGGGAATTCTGTTCTGTTCTATTCTATTCTATTCTACAGTCATTTAGCAGACGCTTTTATCCAAAGCGACTTACATTTGAGAGTAAGAAAAGTTCTGTAAAGACAACAGGCCACCAAACTTATAAAAACCCAACATGATTTAAGATCTGCTGGCTGCAACAAGCCAGGTCCACGCAGACCTCCAGCATCTTCTATCAGCTAGCACAGGACATCCATGAGTAAGTGGTTTAAATGTTGTGGCTGGTAAATGTAAAAGAGGGTACCTGTTTGGTTGGTGAAACAGACTTGAGGCCTTCATCTCTGTCGAAGGACATGGAAAGTGAAGAGGAGTGGGACAGGTTGCTCTCCTGACTGGGACTACGAGACAGGCTGGTGCAAGTTGACTCGAAGCTCGATTCCCCGGATGAATGCTCCATATCCGCGAGGCGCAGCCTCTTCTTCTTTGGGGGGAGCTTTTCTGTGGGCATCTGGGAGAGAGTGTCACTCCTCTGTGGCAGCTGGAACTCCTCTACATGCTGCTGCTGCTTCTCCGGTTCCTTCATCACCGGAGTTTCAGCATCCTTGTCAGGGGGCTCCTCTGGCGTCACCCTGATCTCAGGAACTTGAATGTTGGGTTGTCGGACCAGTTTGTGATAGGACTGGCCAGGCGAGGCTGCAGCCGAGGACGATGAAAGGGAGGCCAGGTCACTGTCGCTTTGCACCTGCTGCTCCGTGCTCTCTGTCCTCAGAAGGCCAGATTCAGGGCTCAAGGCATCTTCAAAGATATCCGTGTCAGATTGCTCCGAGTACTGACTAGATGGAGCTTTATCTGAGGGCTGGTATCCTAGCTGTTCGAATGATTCTGATTTGTCGAAGGAATTTGGGCGGCTGAGTGAGTTGGTGTGCTGGATGACTGATATGACGTTCCCAGCTGCCTTCCTGCCTTCAGAGTCGGGATACAGAGCAACGTCCTCAGAGCACATGCTGGCACAGGTATCGAAGCTGTCGGACAGGCTGTGAGCACTATGAAGAGAGCCCTTCCCTGTCGGCGTCGCTCTTGACCCATCCAAACTGCCTTGTTTGAACTCGTAGTCCCCCACCATCTCAACCGAGCCACTACAGCTGCTGTCACAGTGATCAGGACTGTCCTCATCATCCCCAACACTCTTCTCTTTCCTTCTCTTTCGTGTGGCTATCTCCGACATGCTGACTTTAGTACCATATGGGCTGTAGGTAACATGCTCTGGGACTCCTGGGCTTCGTTCTGTAATCTTCATACCCAGAGATGAGGCCAGATTTTTGGACATATGTCCATAGCTCTCTGCCTCTCCTACATGGGCTTCATTAGCTGAATGTTCAAATGCCCCTTGTCTTCTCAGTCTGGGATGGCCTGGAGGGTAAAACACATCATCTTGAGCCACCATGTTATCAAAAGAGACGCTGCCTCGAATCCCTTGAGGAGTGCTGAGGTTTGGAGGGGATGGAGTTGGCATGGAGTTACTCCTGATAAGATGCCCAGAATCTGATGGAGGCTCCAGAAGTCCTGTACTGCTTTGACATGGGGCAGTTGGATATTGCTTGGCATCACCACAGATTCCTAGATTTCCTCTGAAAGAGATATGATCTTCAGCTATCTTCCCCATGTCCAGAATAGCACCTGATTGTTTTAAGCTGGCTAGGCTGCTGGGGTCTGCCCCAGCCATGCCCACCGTCATGGGCTGTCTCGACCTAGAGTTGGGTCGGTTGCACCAGGTCCGACCAAACATAATCTCTTCGTAAGTCTTGGCATTGGTATTTGGAGTGGTGATCTGCAGTTCTGCACTGTCAAAGGGGGAAAAGTAGCCCGAGTCTGTGCTGCCTTTGCTGTGTGGACTGAGGAGGTTCAGGGACTGGGACATTCCAGGATCAGAGTCCTGCCCTTTCTTCTCGTTCAGCCTCAGGGCCAAGCGTTGTTTGATGGTGGGGGAGTCATCCAGGGAATGTGCTCTTCCACCTGCCTGTGATGCCAACATGTGATGGGACCCCTTTATGTCATGAAAGGGTGGGCACTCCATTTCTGTAGGGGGGACTCCTCCGGGCTTGTGAAAGATAAGGATAGGCACTTTCATAGATCCGATGGGAAGTTCTTCAGCTGAGTCGGCATATGCTGGTTCTGCTCCACCTACAGAGTAAAAAAGGGACCAAATAAAACACCAGGCAGCAATAAAAACGTTATGATACTGAAAACTGGCTGAAACGTCCTGACAGCAGGTCTGCATCATAAGCTTCAACTGTCCCTGATTTCATTCATGTTTGGAAACAAACCCGCAGGGACAAAGACGTCTGTAAGACACGTCCATTACGTCACGTCCCCGAGACAAAGTGCCTCTGGCCCTTCTCCCATGAAGGCAGCATTGTGAACGAACACCCAACCCACCAAATAAGTTTGTCTGGTATGAATGAAGCCATCCGTCCATCCATCCATCCATCCTTCATCTATCCATCCTTCATCCATCCATCCATTCGTCCATCCATCCTTCATTCAATCCAGCCTTCATCCATCCATCCATTCGTCCATCCATCCTTCATTCAATCCAGCCTTCATCCATCCATCCATTCGTCCATCCATCCTTCATTCAATCCAGCCTTCATCCATCCATCCATTCGTCCATCCATCCTTCATTCAATCCAGCCTTCATCCATCCATCCATTCGTCCATCCATCCTTCATTCAATCCAGCCTTCATCCATCCATCCATTCGTCCATCCATCCTTCATTCAATCCAGCCTTCATCCATCCATCCATTCGTCCATCCATCCTTCATTCAATCCAGCCTTCATCCATCCATCCATTCGTCCATCCATCCTTCATTCAATCCAGCCTTCATCCATCCATCCATTCGTCCATCCATCCTTCATTCAATCCAGCCTTCATCCATCCATCCATTCGTCCATCCATCCTTCATTCAATCCAGCCTTCATCCATCCATCCATTCGTCCATCCATCCTTCATTCAATCCAGCCTTCATCCATCCATCCATTCGTCCATCCATCCTTCATTCAATCCAGCCTTCATCCATCCATCCATTCGTCCATCCATCCTTCATTCAATCCAGCCTTCATCCATCCATCCATTCGTCCATCCATCCTTCATTCAATCCAGCCTTCATCCATCCATCCATTCGTCCATCCATCCTTCATTCAATCCAGCCTTCATCCATCCATCCATTCGTCCATCCATCCTTCATTCAATCCAGCCTTCATCCATCCATCCATTCGTCCATCCATCCTTCATTCAATCCAGCCTTCATCCATCCATCCATTCGTCCATCCATCCTTCATTCAATCCAGCCTTCATCCATCCATCCATTCGTCCATCCATCCTTCATTCAATCCAGCCTTCATCCATCCATCCATTCGTCCATCCATCCTTCATTCAATCCAGCCTTCATCCATCCATCCATTCGTCCATCCATCCTTCATTCAATCCAGCCTTCATCCATCCATCCATTCGTCCATCCATCCTTCATTCAATCCAGCCTTCATCCATCCATCCATTCGTCCATCCATCCTTCATTCAATCCAGCCTTCATCCATCCATCCATTCGTCCATCCATCCTTCATTCAATCCAGCCTTCATCCATCCATCCATTCGTCCATCCATCCTTCATTCAATCCAGCCTTCATCCATCCATCCATTCGTCCATCCATCCTTCATTCAATCCAGCCTTCATCCATCCATCCATTCGTCCATCCATCCTTCATTCAATCCAGCCTTCATCCATCCATCCATTCGTCCATCCATCCTTCATTCAATCCAGCCTTCATCCATCCATCCATTCGTCCATCCATCCTTCATTCAATCCAGCCTTCATCCATCCATCCATTCGTCCATCCATCCTTCATTCAATCCAGCCTTCATCCATCCATCCATTCGTCCATCCATCCTTCATTCAATCCAGCCTTCATCCATCCATCCATTCGTCCATCCATCCTTCATTCAATCCAGCCTTCATCCATCCATCCATTCGTCCATCCATCCTTCATTCAATCCAGCCTTCATCCATCCATCCATTCGTCCATCCATCCTTCATTCAATCCAGCCTTCATCCATCCATCCATTCGTCCATCCATCCTTCATTCAATCCAGCCTTCATCCATCCATCCATTCGTCCATCCATCCTTCATTCAATCCAGCCTTCATCCATCCATCCATTCGTCCATCCATCCTTCATTCAATCCAGCCTTCATCCATCCATCCATTCGTCCATCCATCCTTCATTCAATCCAGCCTTCATCCATCCATCCATTCGTCCATCCATCCTTCATTCAATCCAGCCTTCATCCATCCATCCATTCGTCCATCCATCCTTCATTCAATCCAGCCTTCATCCATCCATCCATTCGTCCATCCATCCTTCATTCAATCCAGCCTTCATCCATCCATCCATTCGTCCATCCATCCTTCATTCAATCCAGCCTTCATCCATCCATCCATTCGTCCATCCATCCTTCATTCAATCCAGCCTTCATCCATCCATCCATTCGTCCATCCATCCTTCATTCAATCCAGCCTTCATCCATCCATCCATTCGTCCATCCATCCTTCATTCAATCCAGCCTTCATCCATCCATCCATTCGTCCATCCATCCTTCATTCAATCCAGCCTTCATCCATCCATCCATTCGTCCATCCATCCTTCATTCAATCCAGCCTTCATCCATCCATCCATTCGTCCATCCATCCTTCATTCAATCCAGCCTTCATCCATCCATCCATTCGTCCATCCATCCTTCATTCAATCCAGCCTTCATCCATCCATCCATTCGTCCATCCATCCTTCATTCAATCCAGCCTTCATCCATCCATCCATTCGTCCATCCATCCTTCATTCAATCCAGCCTTCATCCATCCATCCATTCGTCCATCCATCCTTCATTCAATCCAGCCTTCATCCATCCATCCATTCGTCCATCCATCCTTCATTCAATCCAGCCTTCATCCATCCATCCATTCGTCCATCCATCCTTCATTCAATCCAGCCTTCATCCATCCATCCATTCGTCCATCCATCCTTCATTCAATCCAGCCTTCATCCATCCATCCATTCGTCCATCCATCCTTCATTCAATCCAGCCTTCATCCATCCATCCATTCGTCCATCCATCCTTCATTCAATCCAGCCTTCATCCATCCATCCATTCGTCCATCCATCCTTCATTCAATCCAGCCTTCATCCATCCATCCATTCGTCCATCCATCCTTCATTCAATCCAGCCTTCATCCATCCATCCATTCGTCCATCCATCCTTCATTCAATCCAGCCTTCATCCATCCATCCATTCGTCCATCCATCCTTCATTCAATCCAGCCTTCATCCATCCATCCATTCGTCCATCCATCCTTCATTCAATCCAGCCTTCATCCATCCATCCATTCGTCCATCCATCCTTCATTCAATCCAGCCTTCATCCATCCATCCATTCGTCCATCCATCCTTCATTCAATCCAGCCTTCATCCATCCATCCATTCGTCCATCCATCCTTCATTCAATCCAGCCTTCATCCATCCATCCATTCGTCCATCCATCCTTCATTCAATCCAGCCTTCATCCATCCATCCATTCGTCCATCCATCCTTCATTCAATCCAGCCTTCATCCATCCATCCATTCGTCCATCCATCCTTCATTCAATCCAGCCTTCATCCATCCATCCATTCGTCCATCCATCCTTCATTCAATCCAGCCTTCATCCATCCATCCATTCGTCCATCCATCCTTCATTCAATCCAGCCTTCATCCATCCATCCATTCGTCCATCCATCCTTCATTCAATCCAGCCTTCATCCATCCATCCATTCGTCCATCCATCCTTCATTCAATCCAGCCTTCATCCATCCATCCATTCGTCCATCCATCCTTCATTCAATCCAGCCTTCATCCATCCATCCATTCGTCCATCCATCCTTCATTCAATCCAGCCTTCATCCATCCATCCATTCGTCCATCCATCCTTCATTCAATCCAGCCTTCATCCATCCATCCATTCGTCCATCCATCCTTCATTCAATCCAGCCTTCATCCATCCATCCATTCGTCCATCCATCCTTCATTCAATCCAGCCTTCATCCATCCATCCATTCGTCCATCCATCCTTCATTCAATCCAGCCTTCATCCATCCATCCATTCGTCCATCCATCCTTCATTCAATCCAGCCTTCATCCATCCATCCATTCGTCCATCCATCCTTCATTCAATCCAGCCTTCATCCATCCATCCATTCGTCCATCCATCCTTCATTCAATCCAGCCTTCATCCATCCATCCATTCGTCCATCCATCCTTCATTCAATCCAGCCTTCATCCATCCATCCATTCGTCCATCCATCCTTCATTCAATCCAGCCTTCATCCATCCATCCATTCGTCCATCCATCCTTCATTCAATCCAGCCTTCATCCATCCATCCATTCGTCCATCCATCCTTCATTCAATCCAGCCTTCATCCATCCATCCATCATTCATTGATCACCATCTATCCATCCGTCCATCATCCATCCTTCATCCATCGATCCATCTAAGTAACATTTAGATGGAAAAACAGGACGTTCCTTGGTAAAAGGTAAAATAACCAGGCTGGTTTAATGTTTCTTTGAGATGAAAGTTGTCTGAACGGACTCCCTCAGTATTCCACAGAAGTATGTCGGTAGTGTTAATAGTTGAGGAGACATGGTACGGGTGTCATGGGTGTCACATGCATGTTTCTGCCGGCAACATCTTAGGGCTTAAAGGATTAAACCAAATTTAACTTTCTGGACACATAAAATGCTATTTCTGTCAAGGTGTTCCTTGACTCGCTCATGGAAGGGAAATTACCTGCATTCTTGTCAGCTTTAAATGAAATCTGTGGGATGGGACTGTCCTTATCCGTCAGCATGGTGGAGCCCTCCACTCCTTCCTCATCCGTGTCTGTACTCTGCTCTACGTCTGATGGCACCTCGGCTTCGCCAATCGGTGAAGACTGGTCCATGTCTCCGCCTCGGCTCGCAGCCAGCTCTGATGAAAATGGTACCAGTCCAGCTTTGATGGCATGAGCATGTGACTTGCGGTGCTTGTAAAGATTGCTCTTGGTTTTGAAGGAAAAGCCGCAGGGAATGCATGGGTATGGCCGCTCTCCGGTGTGTGAGCGGATGTGCTTCTTCAGGACGCTGGGCTTGGCGCATGCTCGGCCGCAGTAGTGACAGATGTATTTGCCTGGCTTTTTTGGCTTTTGCTCTTTTTTGCCGTAGGCCTCGTCTCCAGGCTCAGAGCCCGACTGAGAATACTGTCCAAATGAGCTAGGTAAACTGGGAGACTTCTGGCGGGGAAACCTCCCTGTCCCTGACCCATGTGGGTGAGTGTGACCTGGTTGTCCAACAGGGTACAAATCATCTGAAGGCAACTGGCCGGCAAATGGCCAGGCATGGGGCTCCAGGCCAGGCTGTGGTTTGGCTCCTGAGACAAAGCGCTCAGTTTGGGGATGTTGAGGATATGGCTGGCCCAGCTGGTAGGAGTATCCTCTGGGAAAACCTCCTATGGCTCCAACTGCAGAGGGCCCAGATAGCAGCTTTGGAGAATTCCCTGTAATTGCATACTTCTGCTGAGGTGCAGATCCCCCAGTAGCACCACATGGCAAGCTCTCTCTGTGTTTCACCTCTGGGTCAGCAAAAGTGCTTCGTTTGATGTTTGCAGATGGCTCGGACGCCCACTTTCTCTGCAGAGGTGCCTTCTCCTTCCCCAGTTCCTTACTGGAGCATTTCTGCCTTGCAGCAGCTGATTCATGAGCCTCCATTTTTTTGTGCAGCTCCTCTGTGGTTTAGAGAAGGGGTAGGAGAGAGAATGGTGGGGAAGATGGGAAGGTAGGTTCTGGAGGGTTACAAGGTCCCAAAACTATCAAGCATGATAGCTGAACCTCAAAGGGTTGCTGACAAGTTCACACAAACAAAAAGGGAGGCATTAGTGGAGCTCATCAGACATCTGCAGCTCCTTCCAGCATCTTCCCAAAACTGTGTGGTGATTTTTGCAAACAGAAGTTGAATCCTCCAGAGATCTGAAGAACAGACGACATGGTGAGAGAGGTTAAAGTGTTGCTGGACAAAACGAGAAGCCTTCATTCTGTCAAATGAATAAATGTGACTACGAATAAGTATGGATACAAATAAATGAAACTCCGACCAGTTAAAATGATTGAAAGTTATGTTTTTATTCACAAACAAAGTTTGCAAAGGACAGTTTTTATCTCGTGTTCTAGTGGCCTTTGTTTTTCCTCATTTCCAACTCTTTGTGCCACTCGATTAAACCCTTTTTACTCTGGTTGAAATAAGAAGCTAACACCTGCTAACATCTGGGGAGTTTAATCAGCTGTCAGACCACAGGACTGACACGGATGAGGGTAAACTAGTCTGGTAATCAGAAGGATAAAGACATCGCATTTAGAACATAATGAGATGTTATCACTTCATGTTCGCTTCTTTGGTCCGAACCACGGTGAGGAAGCCGGTTCACGCCGCCCCAAACGAGCCTGACTGTGTATGGAAGTGGACCAGAGTTGGTTTAAAGCAGACCAAAGTGAAGCTGTGTGAATGCTTGCTGAGGAAACGGAGGGCGTGGCGTACAGTGCTGATACGACATGGGGTGTAATGTTAAGCATGAGCTCGAGATCAACACTCCAGAGTCAATAATTCCAAATCTGCCAGACAAAATATTGGATCAATCATTTTTAAATATCACAAAAAATGCATTTTGTTTTCTATTCGGAGTTTAAAATAAATAAAATAACACGTAAAATGGAGTGTTAAAATTAGCCAATATGCATCCCTTCCATGTCATATTACGTTTTATAAGCATTTCGTTCATGTATTTATGTTTTCATGTCATATTGTCCTTGCAATAAGGACATTAATAACTGCTGTATAATTGTGTGGGTTTCCCTAGAAGAGTAAAAAGTCAGGGGATTGATAGAAACTATCATAAACTAATGGACCTACATGCAGCTGCTCTCATGGCCACTAGAGGGCGAAAGTTCTGAGAAGGTAGTTAAAGGTTGTTGTTGTTTCCTGTATAAACAATGGCCCGTGGGAGGGGTCTTTATTTATTATAAAAAAGACATTTTTATTGAACCTATCTATATGAGGGTCAAGATTGACCTCATTTATTTCCATACTTGTTTTCAGTAGTCTGTTTATTCATTATTGGCAAAAATGACGTTCTCCATATCTACATCTATATTTTTATTTCTACATCTATATTTTTATTTCTACATCTATATTTCTACATCTATATTTCTATATCTATAATATAAACATTTAAAAGGTAAATACCAACTTTTCTTTAAGGAATAGTGCTCGTAGATCCCCTCTGTTTCAGAAGTCATTCACTTTTCCCACCAAACGATCTGCAGCAAAACAAGAGAGAGAAATCTGTTTAGTTCAGAGTGTAAAATCATCCGTTGGTACATGAAGGAATGAACCCTCGAGCCTGACGTCTCCCACCCGGTCCCTAACCTAACATACAAAGACGACAACAAATCATTAACTACACGCCTGAAAGGCAAATGTAAATGTTATTGATTGCTCTGTTAGTTTCTTCACACTGGAATCCATCTGCGGTCTTTGCCATTTCCCTCCTCCCTCCTTCCTCCCGCCCCTCCTCCTCCTCCCACTCACTGAGTCACCGGTGAAAAGTAAACCCACGCTGTTCCTAAAAAGACACAAAGGCTTAAAAATAGTGTTGTGGAAGTGACGTTGAAGTGTCATAATGTGTGGAGGCGTCCAGAAAGGCCAAGTCGAAGTGCAGCCGTCAGAGCTAGCGCCTTTCCTTCCTCTCCGTACAACTCCTCCATCCAAAAGCAAACGAGTGCAGAGGCACGGAGCAGCAGACAGATGTAGAAGCTGCTCTGCAAACCTGCAGCAAACAGTGTGTATGTGTGTGTTTCCGTTGTTTAACGTTCCTAAACCACAGCAACACCTGACAGCAGAGGCAGAGCTGCAGAGCACATCCCTGCTGAAGCTGCAGTTTTACGCCGTGTTTCCTCATCTCGGCTTTAACAACCTCCCTGGTTGCGACACTGTGGCCTCGCTGCTGCTCGACTCGGTGACGTTGGTGTTTTGGGGCCCAAATAAGTGCTATAAATAGTGCAGGAGGAAAACATGCTGTATTCTTAGCAGCAGGAACGTTGAATTTGGGCAACTTTGTACTTTTCAGATGCACACGGGCACACACACACACACACACACACACACACACACACACACACACACCTGAAACATCACCAGAGCTGGGTCATACTTTGGTTTTCCATGGTGTTAACAGTGCAGGAATGTGGTATAAAACCTGAAGGACCTCCTCCTGCTGGGTAACGGATCACCATCAGATGTGATGCTGCTGATTGGCAAAGCTTTGTTATTTATAGAGGCCTGTCAGAGAAACGGATGGTTTGGTATTTCCCTCTGCTCAGAACCAGAGCGCTGGCTTTTCTGTCCTCTGGTTCTTGCAGCAAGCTCCAAAGGCAGAGGACGAAATAAAGTATGAGCCAAAGCAGGAGGTGGGCTTGGTGCCGGGTTAAAAATGAGGCCACATGAAGTCCACCAAGAAAAAAAATCTACTTTTAAATCATTGCAGACTTTGGAAAAAGTGTTTTTCATCCAAAATCCCTGACTCAGCAATAACTCTGCATTTCATTATTTTAGTTATTCTGTTACCTGAAACTCAGGAACAAACGTGGATCTGCTGAAGGCAGCAAGAACATATCAGCTACTGTAGCATCATTGAATCTGTCTGGAAAAACTTCTGGAGAACCTGGACAAAAGCAGGAGGTCCACAAAGTGTGACAGCCCGAGCCAATCAGAGAACAGGAGCTGATGACCACAATAAAATCCTATAAACCTCCAACAGCTGCAGATCAGTCATCCACAGATCAGAGATTCATCCACCAAAGAAAACACTGAAGTCTGAGTCACATTAAAGGTCCCGAAACAGGTAGCAGGTCATTAGCCTCGCAGCATAATTAGCTTTTATGTACATACATATATGTCTGGCTAAATATGTAT
>CM047996.1:27012399-27024961 GCA_026261665.1 Melanotaenia duboulayi | reverse complement strand
CAGTCCTCACTAAGACCAGGAATGTGGATACTAGACCTCCAGTTCTCAGGTCTTTGCTTCCTGTCTGCACTGAATGGTTCAGGGTCAGAATACATTCAGGATCTTCTGGTTCATCATGAACCAACCAGATCCTTCAGGTCATTAGGGTCAGGTCTACTTTCTGGTCCCAGAGTCAGAACTAAACGTGGAGAGGCAGCGTTCAGCTTCAGTGGCTTTAAATCAACGTTAAAGACTTAAATATTTGCTGCTTTTATTAAAACAACTGTTATTCGTCACACTGAAACTTTTATTTTATCTTTTATTTTATTGAAGTAAGATTTAAAGTTTCGTCTGCATGCTGCTTTAATGCTTTTATTGTTTTATGTAAAGAACTTTGAATTGTTTCTACGTGAAATGTGACGTACAAATAAACCCGCCTTGCTTTGCGTTGGTATTTATGGCCAGTGGTTTCTGTTTGGTACTGGTGGACTCCCATCAAGCTGGAAAAACATCCGACTTTGAACGTCACAATGAAACAACCGTTAACACTCATCTGTCTGCAAAACACGAGGAGCAGAAACTGCTGCAGCAGAGGTAGGAAGTTCAGAGATCATCCATCGTGTCCGTGACTGGAAAACATCCGATAGGAAAACAGCTGTCTCAGACGTACAGAAGGCCCTATAACTCTTTCTTTGTTTCTGTAAGGAAAGTTGTAGGTGTAGTGCTTTGTCTCTGGGTGAACACCATAGCACAGCAGCTGCCTCAGCGTTGCGATGAAATCATCACTAAAGCCCGCCCCCGAGAGTGCTGCTAACAGTGTGTGGTTGCTAGGCGACGGCGCCAGCGTTAGCCCGCAGGAATACAGCTCTCTGCCCACAGAGCTGTTCCCATATGTTTGTGTATGTCAGTAAGGCCGTTGTTCAGGTCATACATGTGGGAACATTCTTACATTAACTGTAATTTTATACGTGAGCTGCAGCTAGCGAAGCAGCTAAGTGCTACTTAAGCTAACTAGCAGACGTGTGGTGTTCGGCTCTGTTTGGGCCTGGTGAAGCAGTATGGTAGCCACAGAGATGTTTTCTGCAGATAACTGAAGACGTCTGGTAAAGCTTATGTATAGATCTGTTTATATCTCAGCTGTTTACCATGTAGACAGCATGTGTTTGTTATTTGGTTCTGTTTACTTACATAAAAACCACACTCGTATCCACCCACTCTGTAAAGATGTCTAAGGATGGAATACAGACCAGCTGTAGAAGAAAGGATGAGACCAATCGCCTTCATCTACCCTCTCACAGCTAAATAAAGGTCCCGGCCTCCAGCGCGTCCTGGCCGACGCTCCAGGTAGAGAACGGTGATAAATACATCCAGCGCCTTACGGTCCTCCACGCCTCGGCTACCCCCCCTTCAGCCTTCCCTGACCACGAAACTCCCAGTCGCTCCAGTTTACACTGGTCAGCAACCAGGAGCCTCTGGAAATGAAGCATGTTCAGATGATTCCACTTTGAAAAAGAAAATAAATCATGAGTCATGTTTTACTAGCTGCTGTTGACGCCTACTGCTGATAATTACTGCTTCCTTGTTTATGTCTTCTCCTGCTGGTTCGTTCTGGTGACAGCTGTCTGGACCCAAACTTAAACTGAAAATGTCACGGATTTAACATGTTGCACATGAAAGAACTCAATGCACTCTTGATAGTTATGAAATTAAGTCATAGTGCAGTAAACACTGCAATAATACTGTGGGCCATATGAGAGGGGGGGCGCATAAATCCATCCGAGAGCCAGCTGGAAGTTTCATGTCAGAGACGCGAGTTGGGATTAATCCTGCTTCATTTTCTAAACTGTCAGAAACACAAACTCAGGACGAGCAGCTGCAGCGTCTGGAAGGTCCGGAGGTGAACCAACACTCAAAACGTTAAGAAATGCTGTTGCCATGGCAGCGAGGGATATCATCCCTTTACCAGCTGTGTCCTCAGCATTTTGGCTCAAGGTTTCTAAACTTAAAAGTTTTTGGAAGATAAGTAATCCCTCCCTAAAGAAGCCAACAATCCCTGCTGGAATCTCCAGAAAGTCACAGTTTCACAACGTCGCCATCTCCCGTTTGCCTTTTATCACCTCTGAGGACATGCTGACCCACTTCTATCTGCAAGCTGTCCCTGCTCCTGTCTGGTTTTCCATTCCTGTCCCTGTAAGGCAGGACCGATCTGCAGCTTTGGGAGTTTACTTTCCACTCAGGTCAAAAATGTGCCGACTCCAGGCACTCCCAGGCAAGCCTGAAGAATGAGGACTCAAAAGGATGAATAAAGTCCCTGAGGATGTCCAAATGAGGTCCAACCTTCAGTCTTTATTCTGACGAGAAAGGCGTCTTGGACCAACAATGTTTGAATTATCTTGAAACTCTTAAGTTTTTAGTGTCTGCAGACTAGAACTGAACCATCACCACAGCCAGCAGGATGAAGTAAAAGTAAAAACCACCAACCTTCTTTGGTGGTGCCGTCGGTCTGTAGCGGCATGCCCGGGCTGGACTGGTACTCAGGAATGACGGTGACCCGGTAGGTGGTGCGAGGCCGGAGATTTTGCAGCACAATCGTGGTTTCTGTGCCAGAAGTGGCCGTCTCCATCCTGGAGTTCCCGTCCCTGACCGGTTCGTAGGTTAGCTGGTACCGGATGACGGCTCCCGGAGCCGGTTGCCATGACACCCTGAAGCTGTTTGTCGTCTCTTCGGATACTCTGAGGTTTCGAACAGAGCCCGTTTCTACAACACATGTTTCATCTGTAAATGAGACACTCTGACCAGAATTCTGCTTGAGAATAATTTACATAATTTATTCGGTCACATCCTGTTATCGAGTTTCAGACAACTAGAAAATAAAAAGGTAATAAATCTAGAAAAATACCTTCTAGAGTCGTCTCATGTCCGGTCACAGCTAAGCTGCTTCCTTTGTCGTACTGAGCGGAAACACTGACTTGGTAGCGGGTGAGAGGGGTGAGGTGGGGGAGGACAGCAGTGACGGTGTCCCCAGGAACAGATATGGACACGTAATGTCCCTCCACATCCTTTTCTGGCTTGAACTGGACCCAGTAGGACTCGACGTTGGAAGCATCGATCTCCCAGGAAGCCCTGAAGCTTCTGGATCCAACTTCTGAGAAGGATAGGGCCTTGGGTTGGACCAGTTCTGTAGGAAAAAAGGGAAGAAGCTTCAGAGACAAGGGGGCCCGCTGCCATGGTGGAGATCATCTAGACCCTCGAGGATCCCGTTTTGGATGTTTCCTGAATCAAATTAATGGGCCTACGTGCTTGGGTAGCACTTTAAAAACGCTGTTAGACTTGGATTTTATTGTCCCCAAGGAGAGACATTTAATCTGAATCAGGTGCGTTGGAGCAGGGAAACCTCTAAAACCTGCTGAGCTTGAGCCCCTGATCTAGACAAAGATTTCTGTTTATTTTCTTAAAATCAGTCACATTTACGTCCTTGTTGGTTTTATTTACTTGTTGAAAACAATAAAAACATGTCTGAACCACAGCGGGTTCATCTGTCCAGATTTATTTCACCTTCACTTTCTATCAATCTCCACTTTTACTGTTGCTGCTTGGTGAGGTTTAGGCATTCAAAGCTACGTGTTTAGGGTTAGTAGAACATCATTCTTAGATTATTTCTGTACACAAGAAAACAAGCCCAACAACTCTATCGGTCACATGAAACAAGGTCAGAGCCTCCTCGTTAAAGTCATTATTATATAAGAGTTATATAATCAGCAATTAGAGCAGTGATGAGTCACATTTCACTCCGACAGACCTGGAAGCTTTTCCTGGCAGAGCAGGGCCACTTTATCCTGCGGCTGGAATAGTGTTCGCGAGAAACGTTTATTTCTCGTCTAAACTGGAATACCAAATGTTTGATGGTAGCTGATGATTTTATTCCAGAAAGCGTTTTCACACTGGAGGTTTGTTTATGAAGCCGTGACAGATGACATAATGTAGCTGTCTGGTTTGTGGTGATGGCAACACTGAGTCAGCGGTTTGAAGACATGCAAACACACCTCTCCGTCCATTTTTTGACCCAGTTCTACGATTCCCACATGCAGGAACTGAGCCTGGCCTTCACAGATCAAAAGGTGGACATGTGTTTTACACATTGGGGCAGAAAGAAGGTTTAGCTGGAAAAGACAAGCTTGGAAAAGAGACATGAAAGGAAGTATGTGCATGTTGACGATGGGTGGAATTTCTTCTCACCACAAAAGCAATCACAGCTGCTGCAGTGAGAAGTACAACTCTTTCTGAGATGTGATGCATATAGATTTTAACTTCATTTTGCTCAAGTTAAAGAAAGAACCAGGCTTGAATGTGAGGCAACCTGGCAACCCGCCCCACTTATCAACAGAAAACTGGTTTTTGTGTTGCAGGCCTGAAACGCAGGCAACTTAAATGAAGTTTATGAGAAAGACGAAATCATTTTGGTTCATATCCTCCCGTCTGAAGCAGAATAAACAAGCCAATCAGCAGCAGGTTGGTGGAAAGAAGAAGGAGAGAAGGAAAGCAGACATGTTTGCACAGATGCGTGTGTCCACTTAAAATGACTTCAGTGGACACACGAAGCCAGACCGAAGCTGGAGACCGAGTTTGCTTTTGGTAATCATTGAACTCATTGAGATCATTGAACTGAGCATGTAAACATTAACATAAAGCCAATCAGACAGAAATCAGACAATAAGAGAAGCGATTAAACCAGGAGGTGACTGATTCAGACCCACCGAGTCTGCGCTTCCTTCCACCAGCCATCAGTTTACACTACCCAACGCTTTCTCCATAATGAACCAAAACAAGTCAGACTGATATTTGGCATCATTTCCAGCTCAACCACCAAACCTAAGACCCTTGTTAACCCTCGAGGGATCTCAAGGGACCTTCTAAGGTTTATAAAACAGGAGATCTGCATAATGTCGATATTTTTACCCTCTGGACCAGTTTAGTCCCACTGCCTCCATTATAACCCCCCATTACCCCATTACTGGGGGGGTCGTTTTGAGTAAAAAGTACATTTTAAACAACAATAATAGCTCCAACAATACGAATGCATCAAAATTACGTCTGTAATGACCAACTTCATACTTCTTTTCGGGGAAATATTGATTTTTTGTTTTTCTCTTGGAAAAAAAAGTCACGGGTTCTTACAGAAAAAAGGACTAAACATTTTTAAAAATAAAAATAAAATTTATGGTTAAGTGTGAAGTCATTTGCTAGACAAGATGTGAAAAACTGAATATAAATATTTCATATTACATTTTATTGCGTTTTAACTTAAAAAGTGAGTTGAAACTGAAGCCTTTTAAAGGTGCCTGGAGTCAGAGGTGAAGGAAGACCGGGAACGCCGTTCACTGGGAAGTTGGTGCATTTTCGTCCTGTCTGGAGGTTCTAACAATGAGCAGTTTTAAGGGAAAACTGGGTCTATTTTGTGTCTTTTTTAAGAAAAATACACTATATTGCCAAAAGTATTCATTCACCCAAATAATAAAAAATCAGGTGTTCCAGTCACTTCCGTGGCCACAGCTGTATAAAAACCAAGCAGCGAGGCATGGGAAATATTCCCCAGTCAGCTGTCAGTGAAATCATAACCGAGTGGAAGCGATTGGGAACGACGGCAACTCAACTCGATAGAGACCTTTGGGATGAATTAGGGTGGAGGCTGAGAGCCAGGCCTCTCGTCCAGCATCAGTGTCTGACCCCTCAAATGTGCTTCTGGAGGAATGATCAGAAATTCCAATAAAAACACTCCTGAACCTTGAGGAAAGCCTTCCTAGGAGAGTTAAAGCCTTTACAGCTGCAAAGGGAGGGCCACCGTCATATTGAGCTCATCTGATTAAGACTGGGATGTCTATTAAATTCGTACAAGGGTCGAGGCGGGCGAGCCAGTAATACTAGCAATATAGTGTATCGGTATAAATTAAAAATACACTGACACCACTCAGTCAGAGACATGTAAAGATATGAAACCCTAAAAGACACCACAGTGTCATCAGCGTAGAGGACTAGAAAGCAAGACTTACGTCTCTGGTTGATGGTGCGAAGCTCTGCCTCGATCCTCAGGCAGATGGACTGAGTCAGCTCCTTAGAAATTCTCTGAAAGGCGTCAAAGTCGTCAACGGTGTACACGTGGGTCTCAGCAGGAGTATTGGCAATGGCCTCCAGCTCACTTCGTACGGCATCTTTCACACCCACAGCAAAGATCTCCACATCGGCGTTTCTCAGCTTGGTGGCTGGGTCCTTGAAGGCATCGGACGACTTCCCGTCAGTGATGAGGATGGTCACGCGGGGGACGTTGGTGCGTGCCCCCCTGCTGGTCTGGAAGACCCTCTCCCTCACGTATGTCATGGCCTTGCCGGTGTTGGTGGAACCGCCACGGTACGGGAATGTCCTCAAGGCTTTGACCACGGCATTCAGGTCATGGTAAGTGTTCAGGTAGAACTCGGTGTGAGGGTCCCTGCTGTACTGGACCAAGCTGATCTGAACCTTGTCTGGTCCGATATCAAAGGTGTTTACTAAGACCTCGAGGAAGGCCCTCACTTTGACAAAGTTTGCGGGACCAATGCTGTAGGACCCGTCAACTAGAAACAGGACATCGGCCTGCACATCCACGCCAAGCGAACACTCTACATGGAAAAAAACAAGGAAAAAACGGGATTAAAAAACTTTCAGCTTCGTTTAATCAGCAAGAAAGCTGTTTGTTTTGTAGAGAACAAAAACTAATATTACTGAATTTGATTAATTTCATAGAACTATCTGGAAAAGGGCACTTTGACATAATAAATGACGTGTGATGCATCTGGATACCTGGAAGAACCGTTTATCCCCATTAATAAAAACTCACCCAAAGAGACTTTAACCGGCTCCGTCTTCTGCATGACCACGACAGGCTCACTGGGTACCAGGCCCTTCAAGGCAAAGAGACTGACTTGGTACTCTGTGTCTGGAGAAAGGTCTCTGACCACCACCGAGGTCTGGGTCGGGCCCAGATACAGATCCTGCCGCCTGCTACCGGCCATCATTGGGATCAACTGGACTCTGTAGCCAGAAACCTCACCAACTGAGGCGCCCCAGGTCACTCTCATGGACTTTGAGGCCACCTCCAGGACATGGAGGTTGGAGGCTGGCTCAACAGCTGCAACAAAACAGATGTATAATTATTTGTTTTAGAAAAACTGATGGGACATTGAACATAGTGGCAACGTTAGTGCTTGAGCCTGAAGGGAAACATCATTTCTCTGGTATTAAAGTAAAACTGACGGCCACATGGAGACTTCTTCATATCTACACTGAAAAAGCTGGAATTTTTCCAAATAGGAAACCATGGAAATGGAAATTGGATTGGAAAAACATACTAATTAAACATTAAGTAGTAAATTTAAAGAGCGCACCTGCAGACTGGCCTCTGACAGATGCTGAATCAAGCTACAACCACTGATGTTCATAGCAAATAAAAACTGTGGCTGGTTCATTACAAGAATCCTGACGTTGCCGCTGCTATGACAACGCGACCTACACGTTGCTATGACGACGGAGCATGCCGCATCACATAGAAACAGGCAGGACAGTCAAAAATCTCACCTTCTTCTCCACTGGTGAGAATGCTGAGCTGGTCGTCCACGTACGAACACACCTGAGCGATGAGCTCCCCCTGAACGGTTTTAATCACGTCAAAGCTGGCCACGGTGTAGACGTGGTGGGTGTGAGGCGGGGAGGCCATCAGCTTCATCTCTGCCTCGTCGGCTTCTTGAATCCCTGAAGGGAACAAAAATCTGATGAAGTTAATAAAAGCAGGTTTTTCTAAATTAAAACGGGGAACTTGTGGATGGCCTCGCCGGCTAGGTTTCAGGACGGCGTGAGCTTCGAGGTGACACCACTGAATGGTAAAGCTGATGGCTTTCGTGTTTGCTGCAAGCCTGTAAATACTGGATTAAATGAGCAATCTATAACCCCGTTTTCCACATGAGTCCGTTGAGGTTTCTATTCCACTTTGACTGGAAAGTTTGACGACACGGCCGGTAAATATAAAACTTATTGGGTTCAGTTTTAAAACGGGGAACTTTTACGAGCCAATATTCCTCTGCAACACTTTTCAGCCTTTTGCAGATTATAGTTTATTCAGAGTTCAGTTCATAAGCTGGTAGAAGAACGGAGGCCGTAACAAGTCTTCCTTACTCAGAGGAAACACAGCTGATCCCATGTTCATTAATAGTTCGATTATATTATCTAGAATTTCATTCGTCAGCTTAAATGATGTTGGGCGATACTTAAAGAGGAGAGGACCAATCAGATTCCGTCTTATTGTCGCCATAATCAGCTCCACCAGCTGTTTCATGCTCACTCTTTCTGAACTGTTTATTTTTTCTTTTTCGTTGCCTCCTTTATGTCCTCGGGCTCAAAGAGTAAACTTTCTACGCAGACTCAGGCTATTTGGTGTGAAGATGATGATGACTTTCTGTCTGGTGAGATAAAAGATGGCAGCCAGGTCGGCTCCCTACCTGTTCTAAACAAATCTACGACAGAAAACAGTCAATCCGCCATGAAGGTGATGGGTAACAGAACCTTCCTGAAGTTCTTAGAGACCTTAGAGGAGTTGAGCTCCAGCAGATCATTGAGGGGTGACTTTATCCAGTTCAGGGATTAGAGTTTAGTTGGTTTTAATGTTTATTTTTCTTGGTTTTATTTGCTTGACTTAATTTTATTCCTATGAACTAGCATAACTAGTGACCTGTCCAGACTTAGTTTGCCCTGTACCGACCTCATCACATCTTCTCATGTTTTAGTGAATACTTGATACTTTATTGGTATTTTAAGTGGTTTATCGTATTTCAGACTGTTTACTGTATTTGCTGTTAGTATTTTTATGTACTTTTATCTTGGTTGCTGTTTGTATATCTGAGATTTTATTTTGCCATCTTGTTGCTGGTTTCATCTTTTGTTTTTCTACCTCGTCCAGATGAAAAACTTGTTCTAGCGTTACTACCTTCTTATTGGTGTTTGATGCTGTTGACGTTGCAGGCATCCGTGTGGCTTACTGGGAAACGTACGTAAACATAAACGTTTACGGTTCGCTGCTACACTGTTGTCCATGACTAACTTCCCTCCGGGTACAATAAAGCTTATTCTGATTATTAGCTCTTCTTCCTTGGATTTAAGCACCGATGCTCATTTCTAACGGGGCATATTGATCCTCCAGCTGTGACGGTTGTGGAGGATGTCAACATCTAAAGCTTTTTCTGTAGAACTTGGAACCTAGTTTCTGTTTTGTGAAGGTGTTTTCTACCAGTGATCAGTCGTGTCGGACTATTAAAAGGTGAATTATTATCATTATTTAACCACAAGCGCTCTTTAACAGCACAGCGACAGCCTACTTCTGCTGCTTCATCTATGTCTGTGGAAAGTCTGAGTTAAGTCAGTGTAAACACATAAAACTTGCCATCACTCGCTTGTAATGTAAATGATGTAAGAATTTAACCTCGTTCCATTATCACATCATAGCAGGTAGCGCTGGTTGCAAACAGCTGTTAAAAGCATTAAATAGGAATGGAAAATGTATGATGTGGAATGTAATAAAATGGTTCTGGCTGCGTACCGAGGACAAAGATCTCCACCCCCCTGCTCCGGAGCTGCTTGGCATAACTCTCCACTGGATCCGAAGATTTGCCATCTGTGATGATCACCAGCGCTTTGGGAAAACCTTTCCTGGCTCCGGCCGCCTCGGTGAAAGTATTTTTCAGGAGGTAGTTGAGGGCGTTGCCTGAACATAAAACACAGGGTTTACTTCACAGGGATCAAGTTTAAAAACTTCTTGGTTTATGGTCTGTTTGTTAAGAGAAGCTAGCTTAAGAAGAACCAAAAATGGAGGAAAAAAAAAATTGTTCCTTGTCCTGTCACATGACGTTTGACCATCCTGGGTCATTTTACTGTAAATGGATAAAAACTTTATTACAAAACAAGGCACACATTTAAAGCTGGTCTTGAGTTTTAAGAATGAGTGTCACGGCTGAAAGGTTTCCCATGTCTCATTCAGGTGTGGTCCTGGTCCTCGTTTTATGGGACGGACATCAGCCAAGGGGCAGAAGATAAATGAAGATAAAACAAAGTGCCATTAAACAGAGGTGATGGGACATCACCTGTCCTGCTGTCGCCTCCTTGGAACGGCAGCGAGCCGATGGCCTTCAGCAGCGCCGGTCGGGTCAGGTGTTCGTTCAGGTTGAACTCAGTTCGGGGGCTGTCGCTGTACTGGACCACGCCCACGCGGGTTCTGTCCTCGCCAATCTGAAAGGCTCCGGCTGTCGCCGACATAAAGCTGCGGATGTGTTTGAAGTTAGTCCTGCCAACGCTGGAAGAGACATCCACCAGGAAGACCACATCAGCGATGGCACTGGCAGGGCATTCTGGGAAAAGAAGGTCAGAAATGGAAACGACTGATGACATTCAGCCTCTCTGCTCCAGACTGAAATAATCAGGCCATCGTCTCTCGTCTTTATTAGAAGTTGGACTGGGCCTCCGCCCTCTCTGCTGTGCTTCAGCCCTGGTCCCTCATATTAAAGGATATTAAACGAGCAGCGGTGAACAAAATCAAAGTTCAGTGACAGAATTTTTATTTTATTGGCATCTAATCACTTTACTAAACTAACGTGTGCTTCTATTCTCTCAGAATGGAGCATTTCTATCGACTCACCGTGGGTCCACATACAAACAGCTGCCTCCATTTTTACTACGGTGTCTCTGAATGGACCAACAACTGTGTGTGTGAAGCTTTAAAGCTGCAGTAGTTTGATACGAGCTAGAGCTCTGTTTGGGATAAGGATGATCCTAAAAGAACCACAGAAGAAGACTACACCTGTAGTGCAGCCATCGCTGCATCTGAGGCTGCTGGATCCACTTACCCATGAAAACATCTTTGGAAGATGTTTGGCCACTGACGGCCACCGTACGTTCACAACTGTGCTATATTGTGCCATATTTACCACTAGTTGGTAGTAATTCTTACCCACTGGACCTTTAAACTGTGGAAGTGGCAGAGACTTAAGCACAGTTTCCAGCGATGGGTCGGGTCGGGTGCAGGTTTTTGTGTTTCTACATGCGAAACCTGGGAAGGGAACCTTAATATCTGACCCTTCCTACTTTGTTGGGATCCTTCTGTTGATGTATCAATTGAACTGACTCGAGCCAAAAGGGTGGAGTTTGACACACTGCAATCCACTGATTGGTTGAGAGAAAGTCACTTCCTGTGCGACTTGGTATAAAACTTGTTTAGAGCAACAGATTTTCTTTTTTTTTTTTAAAATGGCGTCACAAAGCACCACTAAGAAGAAAGAACACAAACTGGGGGATGACCTCCGTTGGTTGTGTTTTGGTTCTAAGGAAGGCGCTGCGACGGCGTCATGCTGTTATGTAGCCGAGGCATCTCGCTATCCGGCTGAAGCTCCACCTCTCAGGTAAGTTTACAAACCATATCCGCATCCGTATCTTTTTAAGTTGTTTCTTTACCTTGGGGTTTTCTAAATCATCTGTGTGTTTTAAGCTCATTGTTTTGTTGTCTTTTGGTGAGAAATCCTGTAACAGCGACCGGATCGCACCGACTGCTGGGTCACGTTGTTGCAGGTCGAGGTTCAGGCCCCGCCTTCGTTCTGCACGGCGTTCTGGGAGTTTTCTCATGAAAAATGGGAGAATTCAGCCAGAGTTTGTCATCATCTGCAGAGCGGGGGGCCAGGCCAGCAGCAGCAACGCTCTTGTAAACCAGCATCTGTAATGGTTTCCACTTCTCTAAGCACTTCAGGGCTGAGCTCCCCTAAACTCGAACCCCCAGCTCATTCAGCAGCCCTCCCCCCCACTGAGCATGTGCAACTCTCTCCACATTGGTATAATTGGCGGGCAAAAAACCAAAGCGATGATTCAATACTTCAGAGATTTATGGAAGCCTAATCGTGATCAGTGCTACACAATGAGGGTTTGTGTTTTAGGAGCCTCCCTTTGACACCACCCAGGAGGAAACGTGTGAACAAAAACAGAACTCAAAGTTTCTGCTCCATTATCTGAGCAGGAAGTTGCACATTAAAAGGTTTATTATAAGTTAAGAAGCACTTACTGACTGATTCGGAGGGGTCTGGTTTTCTGCTGCCTCCTCTCAAGCTCCCACTCGACTCAACTGAAAGGCAATTCATTCATCAGGTCATTACAACAGTTACATCAGAGATTCTCTTAGCACCAATGAAACGTTATGAAACACTTTCAGTCGCATCATTGTTGTAGTAGATGTTGATGTAGTTTTTCATCAGCTAACAGCAGACTTTTAAACCCGGAACGAACCTGAGCGATTTTTCCTTCTTCAAAATTCAACAAAGAAAAATAAGCTGTCAAAGAGCAGAAATTAAAGGTTGATGTCGTAGTTGCTGTAAGATTTCCAGGGAATCTCCAGAGTTTCTCAGATCGTCAGGTTTTTCTGCCAAGCTGGCGTTCACACCAAACTTCTGTCACTGTGTTTAAGTTGCCTTATATCCCTGTTCCTAAATGCAAAGGAAATTCAGAGCATTTCTCCTGAAGGACCGGCAAA
>CM047996.1:26653910-26655511 GCA_026261665.1 Melanotaenia duboulayi | reverse complement strand
TACACTGATTCTAGATCTATAAAGAAATATCACAGAAAGTTGTGACTTTATGAGGCAGCTGGTTCTGTCTCATACTGATGTAGATTAAGTTTTTATTTGAATCCGGTTGAGTGAAACGTTGCTGACATCTTAATCTTAGCTTCCAGCAGCGAGTGACTGACAGGGCTGGGAATTAGTTGGTCATTAGGGATGAAAAATGTGCAGGAACTCTGCATTGTGTCCACATCTTCCCACATGTGACCGAGTGTGTGTTTGTCCCTTAGGTACCCAGGAAGTCTAAGCTGGCCATCCACAGAAACGTGAGGGACGACGAAGGATTTATTGTCAGGCACTTTGCAGGAGCTGTGTGTTACGAGACGGTGCGTTCACAACACACTCTGCTCTGCTTTCCTGCTGCTGTCTTTGAAATGAATGTCACGCAAAATGACTTGTTTCTTTGTCTTTGATCTCAGAGCGTTAGAAAACACTTCAGACTGGAGCTTTTTAACATGAAAGCAAGTGACCACTCACATTAGATTAGACCGAGGAACGGACCCACATCAGCTGTGACGGCTGCTTTATTCTAAAGCTTCATTAAAACAGGTTTTTCTCTCTCAGACCAAGTTTGTGGAGAAGAACAACGATGCTCTGCACATGTCTCTGGAGTGTCTGATCAGCGAGTCCAAGGACCATTTCGTCCACGAGCTGTTTGAAAACTCCAACAACAGCAAAGATGTGAAACAGAAGGCCGGAAAGCTCAGCTTCATCAGCGTCGGCAACAAGTTCAAGGTGAGCAGGAAGGAGGTGTACAGTTGTTTTTATTCTTAAAGTTAGTTATGTGTTTTAAAGCAGCACTGCTGAACTTC
The DNA here is from genome assembly GCA_026261665.1 of Melanotaenia duboulayi. Lineage (NCBI taxonomy): Eukaryota > Metazoa > Chordata > Actinopteri > Atheriniformes > Melanotaeniidae > Melanotaenia > Melanotaenia duboulayi. The sequence continues at coordinate 26,654,666 of CM047996.1, read as the reverse complement.
GTCAGATTTTATCACTTTGGCATCGACGGCTAATCCAGCAACATGTTCATCCCGTCTCTTCTCTGAGATCTCTCCAGTCAATAAAAGTCAGTCTGATGTCGTCATCCTGGGTTTCTTTAGTAAATCAACCATTGTTTACATTTAAAATTTGCCCCTGATGCGGTGCCATAAAGTAAATTTCAGCTGTAACGTGATGCTCTAGGCTGGAAAAAGTGTAGTTTACCAGCCTCTGGATGCTGCAGGGCAACAACCGCTCCAGAAATGAACATTGAAACGAGTCACTGAAATATTGAAATGAGTCAGTAACAGAGTTGGAAGGTCTGAAACCTATTTAGTGTTGCTTTAAAGGTCCAGAGATATTCATAAATACTTTGTTTCAGGGTCAAACAACACAGATTAGTGGCTTTTGTTGCATCATTGAACAGAGTCTGAAAGTTGTGTTCATTCACACTGTGGAAGAGTGACGTTAGACAGGATTTAAAACCATTAATGTCCCATTTCCAAAGCCTTTTCACCCATAACTGTGTTTTTTATCATCAAATGTGAATTGGCATAGACTCCTGAGATGCTCCAGTGATGTAATGCTTTTGTCCACTTACTTTAGTGATCTATTTAACAAAGAATAAAGACCAAGTGTCAGAGCGTGGCTCATAAAGCGGCTCAGCTTTATTAGACTCATGCAGGTTAGAAGCACGTTGCTGCTTTATCATTTTTCTGCAGGGATATGCGTCACAGATGAAATGCTCAGCTCTGGCC
>CM047996.1:26636410-26646410 GCA_026261665.1 Melanotaenia duboulayi | reverse complement strand
CAAAGATGGCACTGAGCTCAGAGAAGATGATTTGATTTCTGCATGTTTCTGGACACAAAATATCACAAACTAAAATAGACACGGCTTAATTTACTGGCTATAAATGCCATGTGATGGCAGCAGTAGGAAAAAAAAAAAAAAACCTGCATCACATGACTGCAGAACTTTTTGAAGAAGTTCTTCCTCTCAGGTTCTGATCGTGTCAGCATCAGTAAAATAAGATCCTTTAAGCTTTGTGCAAACAATCCAATCTTCTTCTTCTCTATTAATAATATACAGTCATTTTTGAGCCAGATCACAACTGTGTGCTCAGGTTACCATGGTTACCCCATCAGCCAAGGACAGGATTGTGAAGCTGGATCAGATCTTGTGTGTCTAAGCCCTGATCTAGGTCTAATAAACGTCAGCGTCCATCATGTACAATCCGTCGCTGTTGGTTTAGCATCTTTAAGCTCGTTTAATTTGTGCATTTATCCATATTCTCGTTTAGTGTACAGAAGTTCTCACAATCACTAAAAAGTAAGCAATCACATGGCTGCATTATGCATCACCACGGCGCCCTGACATCAGGCTTGGACCCTCCCGTGGTCCCGCCTGCTGAGGGCGGAGCTGGAGGAATAATTTCACCTGAAACAAGATGTGGAAACTTAGTGTGGCTAAATTTTCCAGTCCAATAAAAAGATGCACCACCGTGTTTGTTGGTCTCTTTCTTGTTTTCTGTGCTTGGCAAACATGCAGGATGTGGCAGCTGTAATCAGTCCGCCGCTCTGCTCCCTTCAAGTCGCTCTCACCTGTCATGTTATTTTGTTTTGTGAAGGATGAATGCCATGTTGCGTTTGTTTGCTTCTTTACATCAGCCAGGCTGGTTGATTAAATGTTAACATTTCTTCTTCTCCTGCAGACTCAGCTGAACATCCTCCTGGACAAGCTCCGCAGCACGGTCAGTACTTGTTTTTCTTCTATTACAAACTTCTGATTTCATGTTGCAACCTTCCCACCCTGGATGGACAAAGCATCGTGTCCCGCATCAGACGTGATGGATTTCATGAATTTCTGATGCAGGTTGTCGTTCCTGCTGTCACAGTAATGACTGGCTTCTCTCTCTCCTCTCATCCCTCCCTCGCTCCTCCAGGGCTCCAGTTTCATCCGGTGCATCAAGCCAAACCTGAAGATGGTCAGCCACCAGTTTGAAGGAGCTCAGATTCTCTCCCAGCTGCAGTGCTCCGGTCAGTTCTTTCTGCAGGTTTCATTTAATTCTAGGCGAGATTTTCATGTGCGGAGTTGGATTCTTATGATGACATCATTTTTCCTTAATACCGAGTCGGTGTAAAAACACTTCAACTTCAGAGATCATAAAAGAGCAGAAATCACCTTCCAGTCCCAGCTAGACTGAATATAAAGAACTTTTACTGGATACGACACAGCAGAGCAACTTTACCAAGACGTGTTTAATGGCGAATTATTTTCACAGCACACTAAAAGTCTAAAAGTCTTTAAAACCAAAAATACAAAACCTGCTGGAGGTCCGGTCCATTTGCGCGTTGAGGTCGTTTTGAGTTGAGTTGTGAAATTTTTTAAATATTTTCATTTGAAATAAAAGTACTTTGGTTTTAATTAAGGTGGAAAATGGCAATTTCTGTGAAAATGAAGTGAAAACAAACTGTTTTGGATGGAGAAGGAAATTAATTAGCTTTTCTAACTTTTAAATCATTTCTGAGATGGAAGGCAGTGAATTAATGTCTGTAATCAGACGCTCAGTCAGAATAACCAGATGTAAAAATAAAAACTATATATATATATCAGGATTAAAAATATCAAGGAATTTCACTGTCAATACAGAAATTTACTATATATATAAGTTGTTGGGATTTTATAATAATAATAAATCTTTATTTGTATAACACTTTTAAAAAACAAGGTTTACAAAGTGCTGAACATCACACAGCAAAGTAAGGTAATAAAATCAACAAAGAAATATAAATAAAATATAAATAAGTAAATAAATCTGTTATAAAAAGGCCGGTCGATAAACATGTTTTAAGTGACTTAAAAGATGAAAGTGATTTTAAGATACTGATAGAAGTTTTTTCTTTCCTTTATTTGCTTTCTGAATTTCAAAAACGTCTTTGTTATATGTTGAATTTTAACCCCATCAGGGAACCTCAGTTTACTTCACTTAACGATATTTCTATTGTTTAATTAGGTGGTTGAGCCCCAGAGAAGAACATTTACATGTTTATATTCAGTTTAAAGAGTTTTTATTTGTGTTTATTTTCCCCGCCTGCTGATGTGGTCAGAGTTTAACAGAAAGTGTGCAACTTAAACTCATGATACTCTGCTTCCTCTTTAATTAATCACCAAATAAATAATTCTGCATCCATTTGCTCAGTGTTACAGATAATTAGATTAATTTCCCACAGGACGCGTACAAAGATTTAATCATGTCTTCTAGAGAGTCTGAGGAAACAATGCATGCTGGGAAGTCTGTTAATCATGTCGCTTTAAAAAGAGAAATTCATCCTAACATATTAAATCAGAGGTTAGAAATGATCCCAGCATCTTTTTAAAAGTTTTATTATGATTCATTTGACTGAACCTCGTGTGATTATTAACAGGTTAACGGCACATTTTCACCTTTCATCTTCATTTCTTGTCTACAGGTTGTAATCCCTGTTAACAGAATAAAATCTGAATCGATGTGTTCGTGCTCACAGCTCAGCACCTGAACCCACCTCATCAGCTGGACCCCTCTTATTATTTCTCTGGGGAACCAGTCATGTTGTGTCCTGACAAAACTGCTTCGTTGTTGGTTCGATGAAAATAAGACTGCACCAAGATGACGTTTATTACACTTTCCACGCGCCTCACTTCCAAACAAATACGTTTGTTTGTTTATTTAATGTAAATAATGGTTTACAGCACCACAGTTTTTATGGTAAAATAAAAAGTTTACTTTTTGTCAAGTAGATTTTCCTTTGGTACCAAAACATTCACAGAAATGTCAATTATTTGACTGGATGATGGTGGATGGATGGATGGATGATGGATGGATGATGGATGGATGATGGATGGATGGATGGATGGATGATGGATGGATGATGGATGGATGATGGATGGATGATGGATGGATGATGGATGGATGATGGATGGATGATGGATGGATGATGGATGGATGATGGATGGATGATGGATGGATGATGGATGGATGATGGATGGATGATGGATGGATGATGGATGGATGATGGATGGATGATGGATGGATGATGGATGGATGATGGATGGATGATGGATGGATGATGGATGGATGATGGATGGATGATGGATGGATGATGGATGGATGATGGATGGATGATGGATGGATGATGGATGGATGATGGATGGATGATGGATGGATGATGGATGGATGATGGATGGATGATGGATGGATGATGGATGGATGATGGATGGATGATGGATGGATGATGGATGGATGATGGATGGATGATGGATGGATGATGGATGGATGATGGATGGATGATGGATGGATGATGGATGGATGATGGATGGATGATGGATGGATGATGGATGGATGATGGATGGATGATGGATGGATGATGGATGGATGATGGATGGATGATGGATGGATGATGGATGGATGATGGATGGATGATGGATGGATGATGGATGGATGATGGATGGATGATGGATGGATGATGGATGGATGATGGATGGATGATGGATGGATGATGGATGGATGATGGATGGATGATGGATGGATGATGGATGGATGATGGATGGATGATGGATGGATGATGGATGGATGATGGATGGATGATGGATGGATGATGGATGGATGATGGATGGATGATGGATGGATGATGGATGGATGATGGATGGATGATGGATGGATGATGGATGGATGATGGATGGATGATGGATGGATGATGGATGGATGATGGATGGATGATGGATGGATGATGGATGGATGATGGATGGATGATGGATGGATGATGGATGGATGATGGATGGATGATGGATGGATGATGGATGGATGATGGATGGATGATGGATGGATGATGGATGGATGATGGATGGATGATGGATGGATGATGGATGGATGATGGATGGATGATGGATGGATGATGGATGGATGATGGATGGATGATGGATGGATGATGGATGGATGATGGATGGATGATGGATGGATGATGGATGGATGATGGATGGATGATGGATGGATGATGGATGGATGATGGATGGATGATGGATGGATGATGGATGGATGATGGATGGATGATGGATGGATGATGGATGGATGATGGATGGATGATGGATGGATGATGGATGGATGATGGATGGATGATGGATGGATGATGGATGGATGATGGATGGATGATGGATGGATGATGGATGGATGATGGATGGATGATGGATGGATGATGGATGGATGATGGATGGATGATGGATGGATGATGGATGGATGATGGATGGATGATGGATGGATGATGGATGGATGATGGATGGATGATGGATGGATGATGGATGGATGATGGATGGATGATGGATGGATGATGGATGGATGATGGATGGATGATGGATGGATGATGGATGGATGATGGATGGATGATGGATGGATGATGGATGGATGATGGATGGATGATGGATGGATGATGGATGGATGATGGATGGATGATGGATGGATGATGGATGGATGATGGATGGATGATGGATGGATGATGGATGGATGATGGATGGATGATGGATGGATGATGGATGGATGATGGATGGATGATGGATGGATGATGGATGGATGATGGATGGATGATGGATGGATGATGGATGGATGATGGATGGATGATGGATGGATGATGGATGGATGATGGATGGATGATGGATGGATGATGGATGGATGATGGATGGATGATGGATGGATGATGGATGGATGATGGATGGATGATGGATGGATGATGGATGGATGATGGATGGATGATGGATGGATGATGGATGGATGATGGATGGATGATGGATGGATGATGGATGGATGATGGATGGATGATGGATGGATGATGGATGGATGATGGATGGATGATGGATGGATGATGGATGGATGATGGATGGATGATGGATGGATGATGGATGGATGATGGATGGATGATGGATGGATGATGGATGGATGATGGATGGATGATGGATGGATGATGGATGGATGATGGATGGATGATGGATGGATGATGGATGGATGATGGATGGATGATGGATGGATGATGGATGGATGATGGATGGATGATGGATGGATGATGGATGGATGATGGATGGATGATGGATGGATGATGGATGGATGATGGATGGATGATGGATGGATGATGGATGGATGATGGATGGATGATGGATGGATGATGGATGGATGATGGATGGATGATGGATGGATGATGGATGGATGATGGATGGATGATGGATGGATGATGGATGGATGATGGATGGATGATGGATGGATGATGGATGGATGGATGGGTGGGTGGATGGATGGATGCCATGAAATGCTACAACTGAATTGACATTAAAAACAGAAAAGATGAACACGCACCATCAGAGGTAGAAAGAAGTTTTACAGTTTTACTAATAAAACGGTTTAAAAAGTAATAAAATGGAAATAAATAAAATAAATAATAAATATAATATAATAATAATAATATAATAATAAATAAAAAATAAATAAAACCTAATTAAACTCAGGTGTGCGCAGACTCCAGGCTCGACAGGGAGAGTCGTGGTGTGGTTGGTAAGCGCCTCTTCTGTCAGCATAAATCACTTCTCCATCTGATTGGAGGGATGTCCAGGTATGAAAACAAAGGAACATTGGTTCATGTCTGAATCCACCCGGAAAAGCTGCATCCAGTCCGGGTGCCACTGGTGGACTGGTGGAGTCTTTTCACCCACAGCTCACAGATAAACCTGTATGCATGACGCCAGCACATCCGAACAAACTCTCCTCGATGTCTCAGGCTTAAAGCCAACCCTGCTGTGAGATGGATGGAGATGAAATTCCAGGCGGAGTCGATGCTGCAAACGTGTCGTGATAAACAGGAAGAGTTCATGTTCAGGTCGTTGGCTTGAAGCAAAAATAAACCCACCTACACCTGCACAAAAACACGAGTTCTCTTCATCTCCTGATTTGTGGGAATCCTCTAAATTTAAAACAGTAGAGCAGAGAAATGAGTCGGATCTCTTTAAACATGTCAAACGATGGTTTAAACACAAAGTTTTATAATGGCATGCTATTTCATTTTATTATAAAATTTTTATTTTGTTAAAAAGTTATTTATTATAAATTATATAGCTTTTTTATTCTATTTATTATAAATTGTTAGCTTCATAGCATTATTACCTTGGTTCTGTCTAACTTTCGTTTCCTTTTATTGCTGGTTGAAACCTAAAAATATAACTCGAGCACTTTTGCTACGAGGCTAATAGTTAATGTCTAAAACTAGTTAATTTACTATTAAATAAATGCTTCTAATAGTGTATTATAACATTTATTTCATAAACATACATAATACATAATACATAATACACATTTTGTGTAATGCATACATTTTATTTATTTTATTACTAAATATGCATCTTTATTTTTAAATGTAAATAATATAATAATCCAAAACTTTAGTCTCTTCTGCTTCATCATTCAAAGCAAATCAAATTTTATTTATAGAGCCCTTTTCATGCACAAACCAACACAAAGTACTTTACATAATAAAAACAAATTATGCAAATTAAAAACAAACTTTAAAAGCCTTCACACACCCGAGTATATAACAGGAAATTAAAACACACCTCATTGTAGTCTCTTTCACACACATAAACACACACACACACACATACAAACAAAGCGCATGTACCCTCCCCCCACCCGCCCAGACCCCATTCTGCACCAACATGAACTCCCATCCCTCGTTACCGTCTCTGAACTGAATGTAAAAACATCCGTCGATGGAAACATCCGGCTCGACTGCTGTGAGGAAACGGGATCTAGTTACACCACAAGCCAGCCCACCCATAACCACAGAGGGCGCCACTACAGGAACCACCCAGGTCTGGGCAGGCTGGGTCCACACCACAGCCACAGGGCTGCAGTGCAGGACCCCCAGTCACCCAGACAAGGGCAGTCACCATGGCAACAACCCCGCAGATGGAGCTACCAGTGTGAAGGATCCCACGGAGGAAACACTGGAGCTAAACAGTTAAAACAAGATCAAATTTACTTATAAACAATGAGAACTGATAACAGACAAGAATTAAAGTACAGATAACGGAGTTCAAGAAAATGATAAAGTAAATTAAAATAAAACTTTACTTGGGTAAAACAAAACGGTAAAATAGAAAGCCACATAAAGAGGTGGTATTTAAAATAAAAAGAGAAACATATGATTAAATAAGTATAAATCTAAACAAAAACAAATAAAATTCAGCTATAAGCTAAAAAGAAAGCCTCAAGCCTGTTTTTAAAAAGGTCCTCTGCAGGCTGGTCCACAATCCAGGCCCGTAGCGGTGGACCGAGGCCCCACCACAAGTCTCGGTTCTGACTTTGGAACAAGGAAGAGGCCGGTACCAGAGGATCTCAGGGTCTGCGAGGGTTCATAACTTAGAAGCTTGTCTGATAAGTAAGAAGAGCATTAAGAATTTTATAAACAACTAAACACACCTAAAAATCGGTTTAACAGGTTATAATGAAAAGTCAGCTTAATACGGTCATTTGTCGGGTCTTCACCGGTCAGCTTCATGGCCGTTAAAGCATCGACCAACGTCATCCTGCAAACATCAGCATGTCAGATTTGTTCAGCATAAAATCCTTTTCACTCGTATTAGATGTTTAAATCATGGAGACAGAAACATCCTAAATACTGTATGTGAGATGCAGGTGGATCAGGAACCATAAGGAATCGCCATGAGGAAGCTGAAGCCTCCGGCTCATCCATCCTCCTGTTTCTGCAGGGATGGTGTCGGTACTGGACCTGATGCAGGGCGGCTTCCCCTCCAGAGCTCCTTTCCATGAGCTCTACAACATGTACCAGAAGTACATGCCTCCCAGACTCACCCGCCTCGACCCTCGCCTCTTCTGCAAGGTGAGTCCTCCTGCACACCCCGATCAGGCTCAGATCTCCACGTCCAGGACTTTTTCTCTCATTGGTGATGTCTTCGTGGGTCTTTTCTGGGTGGAAATCTCATTTCCTTCGGCTTCTTTCTTCCAGTTTCTGTCTGTTTTCTTTTTATTTCTTCATTCATGTTGCTTTGAGTTTTCAGTCCGGATGCCTCCTTCCTGCATGTTAGACCCAGATCTTCCTCCACTCGGCTTAATGAGGAGTTGTAAACATGTTTCCTGTCAGTCAGCTGCAGATCATCAAGGTTTTTGTGTCTTTATTTTTTGTTTTCCAGCTGAGTTACCGTGTGTCTTGTATGTTTGTGTTGCAGGCTTTGTTCAAAGCTCTGGGACTGAATGAGAACGACTACAAGTTTGGACTAACTAGAGTGTTTTTCCGCCCTGGGAAGGTGAGACTTTATGAAAAGCTGCTCTATTCCTCCCCCTCCCCCTGCTTCACACCGGCTAATACAAGCCTTGTTCCCTGAAAGCAACACAATAGAGCCACAGGAAAGTGCATTAGTCATTTTGGCTGCTGAGGTGAGATGAGATTTCTGAGAGAAGTGGAGCTAACAGATGTGGGTTTTTATTCCTCTGCCAGATGAATAATTCATCACATTTGGGTTAGACATGTTCTCACTAAGGGGGCTTTGTGAAGTACCTGTTTGTTGCAGCACACTGTGCAGGACACACACTCTCACACTGTAGATTTAACACCCAGAAAGAAAACACATGCCAGCTCTGTTTGCCAAGCCTGCCTCAGAAACCGGTTTTAATGCTGCAGCTTCTGGAGTTTCACAGATCCAGAACTGGACTGCTTGTTAGGAAACAGACCAGAAATGATGAGAAATGATTCATGACTTCAGCTCGGGAGCAGCGGCGGGCTCCAGGTTTGGGAGTCGGAGGTTTCATCAAATGTCAGCTGCTCCGTCACAAACCAGCAGACTTTCTGTTCGGAGGTTGCGTCAGACAGTGTTGGGGAGCGCAGCGAGGGTCCGTCACCTTATCACCGACCGAGCACGAACAATGAGGAGAAACTCGGTTAGACCAACACTTCCAGCTTCCAGTCACATCCCTGTGAAATATGAACAGCTCAGGTCCTCTGCCAGAGTCCTGAGAGCTTGAGGGTCCTCCAGTATCTTAGCTGTTCCTAGGACTGCTCTCTTCTGGATGGAGATGTCTGATGGTTCTCCAGGTATCTGGTGGAGACACTTCTCCAGTGTGGGGGACATGGCCCCCAATGCTCCGATGACCCCTGGTTCTACTGCTGCCTTCACCTTCCAGGCTTTCTCCAGCTCTTCCTTCAGTCCTTGGTATTTTTCCAGGGTGTCGTGTTCCTTCTTCCTGATATTTCCATTGTCAGCGATACATCCATCACTACTTCTTCCCTTTGCTGCTTATCCATGATCACAACGTCCAGTTGGTTGTGCCACCCTTTTTCCTGGTCAGGGCTCCTGCCTGGCCCCCCATCAAAACTTTTCTAGACCCACCCTGCATATCTGGAGTATAAGTCCATCTATCTTCATAGAGGTGTGCTTGGCTGTCTTAAATTTTACAGCTGTGGCTGCCGTAGACACAAACAGGAACAGAACAGCGATGTTTGTGCAAAACTACTGCATGTTTTTTTTTTTAATACGGGAAGTTCGGGCGTTAAACCCTCTAAAGAGGAAGAGTGTGCACCATCATCCTCCGTGGGCGTTGACGCCCTCAATTTTATCCATAGAGCAGACTCCAGAGACCTCCATCTCTCATCATCTTAAATGACGGATGCCTCATAAATGCGTCAAAAGTTTTAACGCAATTAAACACGTAAATTAGTTATCGCTGTTAATGCCTTATTTTTGACAGCCTTGTGTGTGTGTATATGCATATATGTATATGCATATA
>CM047996.1:26624813-26635740 GCA_026261665.1 Melanotaenia duboulayi | reverse complement strand
TGTATATGTATATATATATGTATGCACACACAAGTACACAAAAAACTATTCATCATAATAAAAATAATAATAAAAAAATAATAAAAATCATGTAAAATAACTAAATGAACAGTCTAGGGGAGTTAAAAGTTACGCTGTGGATTTCAAGCATAGAGTAAAGAAATGTTTTAAGCCTGGATGTAAACGTGTCCACATGTAATCAGCGCTGAGGAGAGAATTGATCTTCCTGAAACTCGTTAATCATGTCAGATAAGTGCCGCTGCCTGGCCGTGTGCAGCTCCTTGTTAGACGCACACACGCTTTGTCTGAACAACTCAGTGAATTTGAAGTCGTTTTCCTCCTTGTGTTCAGCTTTCCTGCGTTTCGTGGTGGTTTCTGTTTGCTCTGGTGCTTCTGATTCTCATCAGAGCAACAGCATCCATTTCTGTCGAGATGTTTGAGTTACAATCACGATGACCTGCAGAGGACACGCTGCCTTACATAGGGATTTATTTTATTTTTTATTTCTTTTTTATTGTATTAACAACATATTTTATTCCTTAACAACATGTAGATGACAACACGACTAGACATCCGTGTTATGTACGGCAATATAGAAAGAAAAAGAAAACAAAAACAGCCAAATGAAAAAAAAGGGGGAATAATAAAATAAATAGAAATTAAGGATTGTTTGCAGCCTGCTTTATGAGGCAGATGGATGTTTGAGTCGAAGTAACATCGCTGACTGATGCTTTTATGTAACGGAGAGAAAACGTCTCAGTAACGAATCGAAGATGCTGACACGTTTCTGGTTTGTGTCCAGTTTGCAGAGTTTGACCAGATCATGAAGTCGGACCCGGACCACCTGGCCGAGCTGGTGAAGAAGGTCACCAAGTGGCTCATCCACAGCCGCTGGAAGAAGGTCCAGTGGTGCGCGCTGTCCGTCATCAAGTGTAAGCATCTCTCCTGAAAACCCTCTCAGAGCTGATCTGAGTCAGGACAACAGAGAAGGAGACGTCTCCAGATAGAAGTTTAACTTTCAGCTTTGGCTGATGTTTAAGCTGATATTGTGTTATTTTAATAAATATGAATAAACTGGATGAATTCCAGTCCAAAATCTGATTATCTTACTACAGATGTTAAATCTTAAAAATACTTTAAATGATTTCAGGTTTCGCAAATTAACTGAGATCGAGCGTGATGTGCTTTTTAAGCTCAGAAGTTAAAGGAGAAGATGCAGAGATGACCCTGTTCTGATTTATTTGTCATGACTTAACCTTGATCTTCTCAGATAAAGAAAATGCAGCTGGTAGACCATCAGATTCTGAATAAATTAACACAGTCAGACGATAAACCAATAAAATCTGCATTTTATTGAAGAATCAGGCGGCTGGACTGACGTCTCGCTGGGTTCCAGGGTCAGTTTGATTTAGATTAAATCAGGTTTCAGGTCGTCTGTCGCTCTGTGATCGCGCGGTGAGTTAAAAATCCGCTCTGAACGCCACGACGACTAAAAGTTCCATCACCAGCGTGTAACTGAAAACATGGAGTCGCATGCACGATGCTACAGAAGCTTGTTGTAGTTGGTGTGTGGCTCTTCGGGGATTCGGCATACATGACTGATGCAGAAAATGAAGAATCATTCCTGCTGGACTCCAGCTGCCCAGCGTGCACCCTGAGAGCTCATCACTCTCAGATCTGTGCAGACGGACACGATGGAAACCGATCATGCAAACAGAAGATGGATCTGTGTGAGAGACGGCTGGCGATAACACTCGGGGGCCTCGTGGATGGAGCGGCTCAAACCAGGGTTGGTGAGGAGAGCTGGTGTCAATCACTGCAGGCGGCCATCACAACATGTCTGCCGCTCCGTTTGCTCCCATCTGCCTGAACCTTTTCTCTTTTTCTGCTCATTAATCCACCACTCCACCCTTCCTCCCTGTCCGCTGCGTGCCTTCTGCATTTCTTTCTTCTCATTATCAGTTTGAAAATGAGCTTTGTTGGCACAAATTGAACCGAAGTCTCTGCTGTAAAGCATAACATGGCATCCCATTTAACCTGAGTACGTCTGTGAGGTGTGTAATGTTGCAGTTGCAGGACTGAAGGCGACCCGTACGAGCAGCGTCCGCTCGCCGCTCTGCCAACGCAGCCGTTAATTCATCATCCTGTTATTGTACAAGTCCCACATTCTGAGGTCATAACCAGATGAAATGAGTTTGGCAGCGAGCGTAGATGTTATCGATTTCTGTCTCTATTTCTCTTTCACAAGTCATCTCTCCTCCTCCACCTCGTTTTCCTCCTCACTTTTTCATTTTCTCACTTCAGTCCAAGTCAGCCTTCCCTCACCAGGAGGAGGAGGAGGAGGAGGAATCATCCCTGTTGTCAGATGGATGACAGTGAACCACAAACGGTGGGCAGACTTAGACCTTCTGCCCCGGACCTCAGGATTGCAGACCAGTCTGTCCCAGTACAACCAGACCAGTGTCAGCTCAGTGAAACTGGAATCTTAAAATCCTGGTTTTATAAGTCAGTTCACATCAAGATGACGTCTGAGGAGAATCCGGCTGGACTTGCATGGACCAGAACCTCCTGCAGTATCGGACATATTTAGTGAAGTAAGCTGATTCCCCTCTGGTGCTTCTATGCTGGACGAGGCCAGTGGTCCCATGAAATGTCCGGATCCAAAGACTGCTGTGCATCCAACTCACTGACAGTCAGACCTCTTTAAAGGGTCAACTGAAAACCATTTTTTATTTAGAGGATGTGAATGAAAACTGAAAAACGAATAAGTTCGGTAAAGTTTTCTTTATGACGTCAGACGTCGGATCAGCTGTAAGTCTGATGCTCATGGAAACATCAGATCAAAGAAAATCTAACTTTTAGATAAAAAAGACCTAAATTGTTAACATGAGAAACTTTTTAAGAGACGGATGATTGTCCAGGACAACGTGCCTCTGGAACTGGCTCCCGGTGTTCAGACTGAGGGGAAATCCACTCCTGAAATCAGCTTTGGCTTTTAAGGAACAAAGAATGTATATTCCAAAGATTAACCGATAAGTTTTCTTTCTGTTTTTCTTTCTGTTTTTATATGTATCTATTTGTTTTTGGTGTTTTTATTCCGTGTTTCATGCCGGGAACAGAAGTTGCTAATTAGCCTCGGCTAGAAAGCTGCATGCACGGTTCTTCCTTTAAATGATGTTTTATACGTTTGTCCCTGTTGTATTTTTACATAAAGTCTTTTCTATTTATTTTATCCAGCCACTTCTGGGGGTCTTTAGGTCTATAACTGGTGAAAGCTGCTGGATGTTTCTTCATCTTCGGCCTCAGACTGAGTGCTTTCCTCGGTTTTCACCAGGTTTTAGCTTGTGTGTGTCTGACTTGCTTTTCCTCCTGAGATTTGAGCATCTCCTGTTTCTGTCCTTCACAGTGAAGAACAAGATCTTGTACCGAGCGAACGCCTGCATCATGATGCAGAAGACCGTTCGAATGTGGCTCTGCAAGAAGAAACACAAACCTCGGTGGGTTTCCCTTCCTTTTTCATTCTCCCCTCTTTTAAATCTCTTCTTGCTGTTTCATCTCATCATTTTTTCTGTTTTTAACCCTTTTATTGTCATTTGTCTTCTTTTTCCTCTCAGTCATCAGATTCATTTTTCTTTTATCTCAACGTCTTTACAAACTCCTCCTCCTCGTCACAGTCACCTACATCTTCTTCTCCTCACTTCTTTATCATCATCTTCCTCCTCCTCCTTCAATATTTGTCTTTTTCTGTCTGACACACACACACACACACATTTCACCTTGGAGACGGTTGCCTGGCAACACATGCCTTTCTGCTAATTACCTGTGATATTTTGATTGTAAACAACTGCGACCCCCGGGCAGGTGAGAGCAGGTGAGGAGGAAAATGGAAGATGCAGGTGAGGAGGAGCATTTTTTCTCCTCTGTGGGGTTTTGTGTGTGATCTGGCAACCTGCTGGTTCATTCTAACAGGCTGCTGAGATGAGGTGGAGTGTGTGATGGAGGCGCCTGGGAGGAGCGTTAATGGCCTGCAGAGTTCCAGTAGAAACTGAGATCTAGGATGTGAGGAAGCGACAGACGTGAGCGGAGCAGCAAAAAGTTGGTCCAAACTAAGATGTGGGTTATTAGTAATTAGCATTCAGAGCGGAAGGTGCGTTGGCTTCCAAAGTTCCCTTCGTTCGGATCTGGACCTCGGCGGTCTCGGTGACATTTCCATCCCCTCATTAACGCTGCGACCGGCGTCCACGTCCGCTTCAACCTGCTCCGATTACTCACAGCTGATTACAAAGATAAGCGTTCTCCTCGTCTTTTCACCCCGTTTCACATTTCAAGTTATTTCTGCAGCTGCTCAAACAAACGAGAGAGAATCTCTTTTAAAGATGTTTTTATTGCTTTCTCAAACATGAGATTCTAAAACAAGTCGAATAAGCAGCGTCCAGCCTTCATCTCTTCTACGTTTCCTTGAAAAAGAAGAACTTTTTTTTTGATGGTGATATATGTCCTGAACTTAACGCAGCAGTTCCACTCTGTAGTTTTTCAGTAAGCCGATGTTAAAAAGTCTTACTGAGATTTACCACGTTAGCATGAACGGAAGCCAAAACAAAGCTGAGCTCAAACATTGTGACTAAAAGTTAATGTTTTACACACACAAACGTCCAGTATCCCCACTTCACTGGGAGAAAATCGTTATTATAACTATGTGGTATGAAACGTCCAACTGGACATCGATGGTATGAAGCCATCAAACCTTCCTCCTGGTCTTTGGTTTCTCTGGACAACGCCACCCCCAGCCCCACACCCGAACCCCACAAGCTTAACCTTAGAGATTACAAGCTTTTTTTTTTTCTTTTTTTTTTGACGCAAAGAGGAAAAAATCCTGTGATTTTTACACCATATGCAAACATACAAAGATTAAAAAACATCTTTTCAAGCTAAACTAATCCAGAAAGATGTGGTGTAAGTGGATGTAGAAAAGCAGGGATGCTAAATGTCAAATGTTTAATCCCTCCATCCATGTTTGTGTCTTAGCATCGATGGCTTGGTCAAAGTGCGTAACCTGAAGACGAGGATGGGCCGCTTCAACGAGGTGGTGGCCGGCCTGAAGGAGGGCAAGCAGGAGATGGGCCGGCAGGTCCAGGATCTAGAGGCCACCATAGACGCCCTGATGGTCAAAATTAAGGTGGGTGGACGTTTACGTCGCCTTTTGTTGAGCTTTGATGAAGACATATTGAACATGTCAAGAGTTTAGTTTGAAAACTGCAGCTCAGTGGACATGATGGACAGAATGACACCAAACTGGAGCTGTTTGACGGACAGCTGGTAGAATTAGACTCTTCGTGGTAAAACTTGGACATGCAGGCATCCGTATTGTGATGCATTTATTTAGTCTAAGACCTGAAAGACTGATGGACTGTCCTTACTGCCGACTTCTTCTTATAATTCATGTATCACCTTTAAAACTTGACATAAAAACGCAGCAAAGAGCCGCCACATTACAGGGAAAACGGCAAGTAAAATGTAGGAACACTAAAGAAAAACAGGAAACATCACAAGACGGAGCAAAGGCGAGGTCTAAACCTGGAAGTCAGACATAAAACATTCCTGGAAGGTCCAAAGGTTGGGACCAAATGCTGATTTCAGCCAATCAGCTGCGCAGTGTGGAGCATTTACGAGGCCTGAGTAACAATCATTACACACAACTGGATTTGTGGATCAGGTGTCCTAAGGGAGCATAACTAAGTCAAAGAGAAGCTTTTAATGCTACACCTGAGAGCTGCTCGGACAACCTAACAAAGCCCCAGACAAATGTAAAGGAACTGAAATGGAAATTTCTGCATGTGGTGCATGAGAAATATCAGTAAATCCCCGTTTACATGTCAAAGCTGAGACAGAAAAAGAAAAGTTTGGAGTTTGGAGGTCTGCAAATATTTGAGAACGGGTTTCAGAGTGAAATTTTCTCTGGAAGGTGAAACCCAAGGTAAATCCTGTCTGAGGCGACGATGACGACTGTTACATCATCTTTACACCCACCAACAGCACGACAACAACAACAATGGCCGACCTCCATCTTCTGTTTGTGCTGCTCAGTCTTTAAAAGTTATTTAGAAGACACAGTCAGTGAAGACACGGAGATTACATGTGCCGGACAACAACTCACCGTCTTCAGGTCTGATGAGGATGTTGTTCCTTACAGCCCTGCTGTGCACACTACACTCCAGTCCACCTAGGCTAAATAAAACGCTCCTAGCAGGTTTGTACAAATATCAATGGAAAACGATGATGAATCAACACTTCAACAAGCCCCCTTAAAAAACCAGCCATCAATCCCCCATCCTGGGCTGCAAGAGGCAACAGTGGAAAGGAAAAACTCTCTTTTTAAAGGAAGGAAAACCCCCGGCAGAACCAGAACCAGAACCCGGCTGTCTGGACCGCTCGGGGTGGAGAGGACAGCAGAGAGAGATGCTGAGAGGAGAAATATGCTAATGATGCCGGTCATTTGTTTCTACATGGAAGATGAGGAGCAGAGAGATGAAGAGGAAGAGCCTGGTGCATCATGGGACATCCCTCAGTAGTCTCAGCCTATGGCAGCATAATGAAGTAATGGCTAACCACCACTAACTATAAGATTTATCAGAAAGGAAGGTGTTAAGCCTGATCTTAAATATAGAGGGTGTCTGCCGGGCCTGATAGCCGAGGCTCCGCCCATGGGCGTCGCACCTGTAGTGGATGTGGGTGTGTTGACACATTGTGAGAGGGTCCAACACCCACATTTATTGTGTTGTTTGTTTGTTTTTTAACTTTGGGCAGTTTTGTGCGAATGTTGCTGCTCCTGTCGCTCCCTGTCCCTCCGTCAGCCTCCCCCTCCTCCTCCTCCTCCATCACCTGTAGCTCCTTGAATTATGACGGGACTCTTGTTTACCACTCAGCTTGTGTTGAGCAGGAGGAAACTAGCAGGATGTTCATGTGAAGTTCTTATCTGTTACACTAACTTCTCCTCCATCCCCCCCGCCGCCATCTTTTCCCTGCAGAGGAGCTGATTGGTTGTGAGTCTGAAAGTAATCGTTGGGTTAACAGGGACAAACGCTGCTGGAAGGACTCCGAACCAGCGGCTGCCATCGTGTCGGGCTTTCTTGTCGAGTAACTGACGGTCGGAGGAGAAAGGTTGCCGTGACAGCAGATGTGTATGAATATTAATGAGCTGTGAGATGACAGCATGCTTCGCTCCTCAGGTTTTACACCTCCGTCCTGCTTGTGTCTGTCAGATGACAGATGAACATACAGCGACAGTGAACTGTGGGAACCTGCAGCATCTCAAGCTGACGTGGATGTCAAGACCGAAGCAGCATCCATCTGCAGCTCCTACACAGACGTTTTGACCAGAAATGAACCAACTAATGGTTCCTCAGGAAAAGCTCATGAACTCCAGCTGGATGTCGTGTGTTGGTAAAGCCTCTGTTGGAGTGTAGGAATCCATCAGAAACCACTTAAATTATATATTTGATATTTTTGGGGATTTTAAGCATGTGATACAGATGTTAACATTTAGTGACCTTTTTTCAGCCGTTATTACAGCCCAGCAGGAAATTTTTCAAACGGGGTACTTGTACATGTTGGGGTGCTTTGAGGTTAAAAGAATACCAACAATAGCATCCATGTAAAACTGACTAATCCTGTAATTTAAAAAAATATCCATCCATTCATTTTCTTGCCGCTTATCCGTGCGCGGGCCGTGGGGGCTGCTGCCAGAGCAGCCATATTTGCCAGCTTTTCCGGGACATCCCGAGGCGTTCCCATGTAGAGGGTGGGGGCATTGTTCATGATTGATCCATCATCTTCCTGTCTCCACCACCTCCACCGGCTCAGACTGTGGCCCATGGAGAGTTTGTTTCTCTGCCACCACGATGCTGCTGGAGGCGTTCTCTTCACACCAGGCTACAAAGTCCTGGTTAAATTCTCCGTACTCCTTCTCATCACCGCTGTTTGTCCGCTATGAGTGAAGTTCACAGCGGACAGCCTTTAGTTTCACACCTCTCTTCTCATTTCTCATTTGTCTGTACATTTGCAGCAAAGATGGCGTAATTACGTTTTCCCTGCAATTAACCCCATCCTGGGCATTCAGATGCTCCAGCTCTACTAAATAAAATATATATAAATAATATATAATTCTTAAGCTCTTGAAAATAACATTTTATTAATGAGCAGCTCCAGAATAGATGAAATTAGTCGGTTTATTCGCCCCACGTTGTCTCCAGCACGTTTCCACATGAACTCCCTTCAGGATGAGGAGCTCGTCCCCGTTCTTCCACGCTGAGAACTCCTTCCGTTTTATTTATCTTGTTCCAGCTCTCACACACAGGTTTCTTTGTGTTGGTCAGGTGACCACCATGACCCGGCTGGACATCGACCACGAGTACCAGGCCCTGGTGACCCGGTCAGAGCAGCTGCTCACCGCCATGCAGAACAAGAAGAAGGAAGAGGAAGAGCGTGAGCGGCTGCGACGCATCCAGGAGGAGATGGAGAAGGAGAGGAAGAGGAGGGAGGAGGAAGAGCAGCGCCGCAAGCAGGAGGAGGAGGACAGGCGACTGTAAGTGGGAGGGGGGCAGAGGAGGGGGGTGTTCAGGTTGGAGGTTTTCTGTCTGAAACTAAAACGCAGGAAAACTGCTGCAGTGGTTTGTTTACATGGTGGGAAGGAGCTTAGTTTCCTTTATGTTAAAAAATAGCTCAGGACAGAGAGACAGAGAGACAGACAGAGAGACAGAGAGACAGACAGACAGACAGACAGAAAGACAGAGAGACAGAAAGACAGAGAGACAGACAGACAGAGAGACAGACAGAAAGACGGATAAATAGAAAGACAGAAGGACAGAAAAACAGAGAGACAGACAGACAGAAAGACATAAAAATAGAGAGACAGAAAAATAGAGAGACAGAAAGACAGAAAAATAGAGAGACAGACAGAGACAGACAGACAGAGAGACAGAAAGACAGAAAAACAGAGAGACAGAAAGACAGAAAAATAGAGAGAGAGACAGAGACAGATTGTCTTTCTCTCTCTCTCTGTCTTTCTGTCTGTCTGACAGACTATTGGTTTTCTATTATTTAACTCTAGCCCCAGTGGTTTTTAACACTTTAAAGCCTGACCCAAAATGTAAAACCAAATAAGAAAATCATTTTTCTATATTTAATCTTGTTATCGTGTCAAAATGATTGTAGTCCAAAAGGTGTCCACCAGGGGACAGAAGACAAGTATTAGATAGCACACAACTGGCTTTTCAGCAAGCTTTTTACCATAATGTGATGCAAAAGGTCTGTTTGTGTGTGTCTGCATACAGCCGTAATCAGCCTCATTAAACCGGAGCTTTCCCAGAAAAATGACTCATGGACCCTCATCGTTGATCCAAACACACACCTGACAGCTTAAACTCACTTTTTCTTCCACATTGTTGTCAACATGATGTTAGACAAACACACTTATGTTACCTCAGGTGGTAAACACACACACACACACACCATTTTAGACCCATATAAATAGCTCTGAGTCCCAAAATCTCCAAACACATGACTCTTTATTAGAGAAAATGGAGATTAAAACTTGTTTTGCTCTTTTTCTGTAAGAGTGCTCTTTTTTCTTCCCTAAATGTCGAACTGAATGAAGAGAGGTTCTGAATTCATGTTGCACTCCATCCCGGCTTTAATGGCCGACCGGGTGGAGCATCTTTAGGAGGACTGATGGGAGCCATCGTGTCCGTCACAAACCGCTGCACGCTAATATCAGACATTAGATGTGACAGCCCACATTTTATGGCTCACTTTGCCTTCACTTTATTCTCCTCCTCTGGCGGGTTCTGAACCCCCAGGACCCATGTGAAGGTCATAGACTGGCAGCCATGAGAACAGGGGAGCGACGGCGCTCTCACCACACTTCACATCATAAAGCCTGTTTTACAGACGCCGTCCTTTCATCCTACATCTGTAATCCTCACGTTACTCAGAGCGGCTGTTAAGAGCCGTCGCCCACATGAGATTTCACTCCTGAGGCTTTAAATTCCTGCAGCCCTGCAGAGGGCTGTGCTCTCCCATCTGCCAGCTGTTTGATTTTAGCGTCTCTCTGCGTGTGCTGCAGCGGAACGACCTTCGACCCCTCCGTGCCCACCGAGTACAGTCCGAGGGTAGTAAAGTACGGCGCTTCAGCACTCTGATCGTTTTCCTCTGAGCTTACAAGAAAATAAAAAGGCAAAGAGCAAGAAAATAAAGAACAGCAGAAATGACCAATAATTCAGCTTTATTTGTATCACCATGATTCACAGCAGAGTCCTGTTATTACCCAGTCACTCCCAACTGATTACATAATCCTTATTCACAACAATTCTCTTCATATTGATGAAACAAACTGATCAGTTCATGAGGTTTTTCTTTCTCTGCAAAGCCTCCATCTCTCCATCTGTCCGCTCACACTCATCTTCTTTTCTTTGCTGTCTTCAGGAAAGCAGAGATGGAGCTGAAGAGGAAGCAGGAAGAGGAGGAGAGGAAGAAGAGGGAGGAGGAGGAGAGGCGGCTGCAGGTGAAGAGGATTCTGTTGGTTTTACTTGTTTCAGGCAGTAAAGGGTTTGGATCTGGACTCGGATCAGTTCGGTATGAAGGTGTGACAGAAAACTAAGGACCTCAGAGGCAGCGTTTCTGCCCTGAACAACTTTCTAACATTTACTGTCTAGAAAAAAGAAGGTGGTAGCCGTCATTCCAGCAGAAAAGGAATGACGGTTCAGCCCCTTCTTTCCTTCTACTCCGTCCTCATCGAGCGTCATCCAACGGCCCAGATTTTCCTCATGACCACACCTGAACGTATATAGTTGTTCCTCTTTTAACAGAAACACCGATTTTCATTCCAGCTGCTCAGACTTTATTATACGTGTATATATATATATATATATAT